>CM056999.1:9686286-10108786 GCA_029891345.1 Dryococelus australis | reverse complement strand
TCAGCTGTCAGTCGCACAGCCTGCAACGAATGATCACGTGACTCGCGCCGACCAGCACCCGTGACTAACCTTCTTTTGTATTTCAGACATTTCAATTCAAATATCTATTAAAGCGAGGAGACGATAGAGCACCGGGAGAGAAAAGTAACGATTCTTTCTCGTCTTTGTAACTCTTGAAGTGAAGTGAGAAGTTTTGTTTTATAAAGGCTGCCATTCTGTCTTAGCTTTTTTTGTTTGTCAGCTGCGAGTGTCAATTGTTGGTTTTGCCGAGACGACAATAAATCTCCAGACATTAATTTCTTTTATTTTATTGGCAATCCTGGTATCAACAAACTTTCATTATTATGTAGTCAAAGTCTCCAATTCACGCTGAGCGAGTTCGTTGGTGTTTACTGAGAACAACAAGAGGACGGTACAGTAACCTGTTACAAGGGCTGTATCAGTTTTAATGCAAGGCTATAGTAGTAAGAGTGTTATCTGTAATATGTTTCACTTTTGGTTTCCTAGGCTTCAGTGCGAGGTGGCGCCACTTTTGAGGTTTTTTTTTTTTCTCCCCCATCAGCAGTTATGTAAGTTCCATGCAGTAGTGTTAGGTAATGAACAGCCAATAGGAGGTCGCGAGCCCCGGCCAAGTGTGTATTTTTAGCTTTTGTTGGAGGAGTGGGGGTAACTGCTCATGTCAAGGTGCACGTGGCTACCCCTGTACTCTGCCGCATTTTTACAACCACCACCAAAGAGGTAACGAGTGGAACAAACTTCCCCTGCATGCACACGTGCCGCCGACCAGAACTTTTCTTTTGTCAACTTAAATCTAACTTCATTAACAACTAATTTTTGGACTTCATCAACTATTCGTGCTAAATTATTTTCTGTGGGTGCAGGAGGTCGATAGGTGCTGAGGAGGATGGTACTTTTTCCTCCCCCTCGTTTTTGTAATTTTTCCTCACTAGTTGAGATGATTTTTTAACTTAATATAACTGTTGCTGTGGTACTTTGTACCTACGCTTTTCGGATGAATAGGAAGACGTGTCGGGCAATATCAGACTGCAAAGTGTAATGGTTTTCGACCGTCTATCAATAAATCGTTTCGAATCCGACATGAATTTTTCCTGTTTTCATTCATAGTTCAAGCAAGTGTATCAACATTGTGCTCAACATGACTTATGCTAGCTGGAACCCAAATAGTAACAGTAAGTGAATGCAGAGAGTGTCGTGTAACTTGTTTGTGACGATTGCTGAGCAGAGCTACATTACAACTAGAAGAAAAATTAATAACATTGACAACAAGCAAATGTTTAGTTAACATTCATGTATAATACATTAAATAAAATTATAAATAGACTCTCTTTTAAATGCCCAACAATAACAAAAATAGAAATGAAAAATGAGATTATAAAAATCTTTAAACAAATTTAACATAATGCTACAATTTCTCTCTCGAAATTAATTGGGCTAACCCGTGTTTGTTTACGGATGGAGGTCTTCATTAAATAAAAAAATTAATTATAGTTTCCCAATTTTATTTACAATGACTACAAACAAAATTCTCTTGACTCAACATCTCACAATATATTTATATCACCTAATCTTTACAATTAATGACTTAAATTAATACCATTTTTAATTACGTCCAAGAAATCAATGAAGAACGGGTTGATTGTTTCCAGAGATTTGAGATACTTATTATTTTTTTATTGGTAGGGCTTACGAAATAGCAAAGAAATGAGATGCTCCATAGACAAATTTGATGGTGGTTATAGGTACTGCCAGCATACAAAGTTAAGTTGGAATTGGTTTTGTTAGGAAAATATAGTGCTGAAATATTTATATATCCACCATTTTGGAAATATGTGCCTGACCTACACAAAACATACCAGTTTACACCACCTTCTGCAGTACTATTTGTTTGCCAATTTGGAAGGAATGTGTCAGTTGTTTCCCAAGATATGACAGGAAAACTTTATTTACTCGCATGGTGCTATCTTACAAAGTGGCGCACATAAGATGCTTTATTTACATACAGTTGATAGTTGTAATATCTACTGCTAGCATACAAAGTTTAGTTGAAATTGATTACATGGTTTCAGCGATATAGCATTCTAATCTAAAAATTGCTATGTGGCCATCAGTTTAAAAATAAGTGTCTGACATCCTTTAAATATACCACTTGACATTATTTGCCTTATTACTACTTGTTAGCCTACTTTGATAGGAATTGGTCAATTCTTTCCCAAGATGTCATAAGAACTTTATTTATTTGTATGGTGCTATCTTCCAAAATGGCAGACAAAAGTGATTATTTGTTAGTATATGATGCTAGTAATATATAATTTCAATATATACAAAATTTGGTCTAAATGGGTTAAATGGCATGGCAGATATACTAAACAAACTTAAAACATTTGTATGGCTGCCATTAAAAAATAAGTAACTAATCAAGTTGAGTGACTTACGTTTACACGGCCTACCATAGTATTACTTACATGGCAAATTGAGTGAGCATTGGTTGAATAGTTTTCAAGATATAGTGTAAAATATTCATTTTTTTAATTGATCCTAGTTTCCAAATTTGCGGACCAACAACAATATCCGTATCAGAACTTGTTGTTCACACAATGGTCTGCAAGCATACAAAATTTGGTTTAAAGTATTTGAATGGTTCCTAAGTTATGATATATCTCCCAGAATTTTAAAATGTCCTCCATTTTGAAATTGGTGCCAAACATGGTTGAAAACTGTAAAAGTCGGGTATCCTTCCTAAGTATTATATGTGTACCAAGTTTGGGGAAATCCAGTTGAAGCATTCAAAAATTGAAAGGGGGGACACACATATGCACAGACACACACGTGCACACACACACATGCACAGGCACGACACACACATGTGCACAGACACACACAGACAAGAAAGTGTTCTCAGTCTTTCTTTCCTTCAGAAAGTAAGCTTAAAATAAATATAAACTAACAGCAATTTAAATACGTTAGTACTGGTCGGCAGGTACACATATATTTATTTACTCTGTCAGCGAAATGCCACGATCGCACAACTGCGTAGAAAATGTGTCGTCCTTTGTGTGTGTACCCGTCAACAAATGCTACACTATGAGTACTTGAATTCGTGTCCTTTTATATATTTTTGGTAGTCTAGCGGTCTACTTGCTACCTTAACTAATCTCAAAATTTAGTTATTAACTGAGCTCTCATTTACAACTACCTGTTTCTTTCATAGTTGGTAATTTTGAGCACTTGCTTCTGCAGTTTCATCACCAAATCAAAAAAAGAATCTCATATTTGACCAAGGCTGGAGCATGTCTAAGATCTTAAACATTATGGGTCGTGGCCTGCAAAATTCACATTATTATCAGACACCCTGCTAGACTTCACAGGGCTGTATTTACTGCAGCTGATATTGATTGTTCATTGGCTGTTGCCTAGGTGTGAAGTGTTTGTGGCTAAACTGCAGATGATGGTTCTATGACAAATGCTGTGCAAAAGTATACATGTTTGAAGTATAATCTGTCTCCAAATGATAAGGTGAATTTTGCAGGTCTCTAATTATAGGGTGTTTGTACCATTGAGGGTTGCTATACAGTATTGTTGATGGCTGAGTGCATTTTACATAATGTAAATAACCGTTTATAATCCGTTCACGGTTACGTCAGCCTTTTCTGAAGCCCTACTAAAGTTCTACTTCCTGGATATTCCTCCGTCTCGTGCACACAACTACGTCTGGAAAATCACACCAGAGGGACAACGCACTGCTTTCGTGCACACTAAGTGTAACTGTATTTTCTATAAGATCTATTTCTGACTAGGTGCTACCAACATACCTATTTTCTCCTCATGTTTTATTCAAACTATTTATCAAAGAATCATTATAATTTGTAGATAAAATATGATTAACATCTTAATTTAACAGAAAAAAATGTAACTTTTATGAATACAAGTATAAAATGCTTGTGATACATGGCATTTGTTAGAAATAACTAAACATGTCATACATGGGGAGTTTTTTCAAAGGTTTGATTCAAAAAGGCCGGAGAAACAGTGGATGGACTATAGTAGTGGAGCTCGGCTAATTGAGCTTTCATCTATTTGATGTTACTATTAAAACTTTGCTGCCATTGTATTTATATTTGTGTGTGTTTTTGCTGATTTATACTTCAAAGAACTGTTGGGTATTTGTGTTCTGTTTTAGAGAAGTTTCATGGCATAGTTCATTGAAGGCATTTGGACAACATTTATTACTGAAATGGTAAGTTACATTTATCACTATATGTTTCTTTAAGAGTATAAATATAAATTCTGAGCAGCAGCCAGATCAGACTATAAGATTGACATACTCAGTAAACTAAATTATATAGTGTGGTATAGAGAACATTCAGTATCAGGTCATGAAATGCTGTTTGTAGTATAGTTACAAATGAAAAAGAATACTGGCCATGTTTACGATAATATTTGAAAGAAAAACCATCCATGTATTTATAAATTAATCCTAAGGATATAAAAAATATTGCAATAAAATATTCACTGTAGTTCAGAGTAAATGAGAATTTAAAAAAAATATTTATTAATGAATTTGTGGTTCCCGTTGTGGTAGTTGAACATAATTTTGGTTCAGAACAAATTAAGTACACTTAAAAATTACGTTTAAGATGACGATAGAAGTGTACATGGAGAGGAGTGGCTTTGCTGTGTTTACAAAGAACAACAGATCTTTATCAAATAAACTATTTCAATCAAGTTTTGCTGTAAAATTGTTTTTTTTATATTGCAGAAGTATCCTTTAAAACTTTCATTGAAGGCTGTCAGTTTTCGTTTTAATACACAATCTGGATAAAGTGTTGTATATTAATTACAGTGTGTGTGGTGAATTTAGTAATGTTTAAAATCGCAAGGTAGATAATAGTATGCTCAATTTTCTGTGGAAAAAATTCTTAAAGTATAAATCTACATTTTCAAGGTGTAAGCCACGCATTAACTTTTGCAACGCATAAGTCTGTGTGTGGCACAGAACCTCAGCAGCTAAGTTTCTCTTCTCTGTTCCTTGTGCCTCTCCTCATCCAGGTCTGCTTTTCGTTCTAGTTGGATATGTTGTGGAGAAGAGCAGGTTGAGCAGAACAACCTTTCTTGGTATACAGGAAGCTAAAGACAATCATACAGCCAACTCTTGAAAACAGGAAAAGGGGTATTATTTTGTAGGGATTCGTATTGGAATTTGGACCAATTGTCACACACTCCCAACTCCTCTATGTAAAAATTGCATTACAATTTTATTTGTGCCATTCTTGCACTGATTTAGTGGCAAATTTGCATGTAATATTTCTTAAATCCAATCAAATGATTCCCATGAATTGACTTTGAACCTAAAAAACCTCAAAAATTGCATCTGTGTTTAATCATTTCTAGAATGAAATTAACATCATTGTTTTAATTAAATAAAGGCCTAAACACAGTGCACCAAGCAACTATACCAATTACTTTTTCGCTGGCTTCTTGGAGTAAAACCAGAGTGTTTATTACAGTATTTAAATGTTAACTTATCAAAGGCCCATTAACCTGATGCTGCACAGGCTTTATACACACCTGATAAAGATGGTAAAAAGTAAGTGTCCTAATGCTGCGAATAAGCCATGTACAGTGGATATGGAACCAAGTGACCTTGTTAAAGCAACAGGTGAGAGAGATGCCTGCTCATCCTCCTGATTGGTGATTACTTTTTTTATTTGATACAAAATCCATTCATTGTGAGGTTAACTTCGCTTGAAAAAATTTGCTAACCGAGAGTGTTTATGTCTGTATGAACAGCAACATATTTATCACATTTTATTCTTGCAGTAAAAACTTGGAGAGTTATATTTAAAATGTTATTTCTGTACAAGAAAAAATTTCTGCTGTTCCGTCAAGAAAATATGCAATTAAAAATTATAATTGTCTCGTAAGAAAATGCGTAAATCAATGTCTTTTGAAATATATTTAAATGTTCCCCCTCCCCAACCTCCCTGAGGAAACAAAATAATCAGAACCCCAGTATTGAGGACTGGATTGAAGTTAGCTAACATCACTCTTTCAATGCTCGCCACGAAGTAAAGCCAGAGGAAAAGTAGAGGAAAATGTGGGTACTGGATTTGTAGCATTTGTTTTGTTCATTGGCAGAACAGCTGTGGCGGAAAGATACACAGTGCCCATACTATCGTCCATTTCATGTAAGTGGGGTAAATTATAGAAAAGTAGCACAGCTGTGTTGTCACTGAAGAAAATTACGTTTGTAAACAAATGTTTTCAGTCCAATGCACACTTGTATTTTCCTCCTTCATGTTCCATGTAATGGCAGGCACTGAAAATCTGACGGTAGCTAACTTCCATCCAGTAATCAATGTAGGATATTAAAGCTAGGTTGTCATTCTGACTTGTGTTATTTTGTAATTACCGAGTTAAATTTTGTAGGGGTTCTGTTTATTTATTTTGAGGGAAAAAGGGGCGAAGCTTTAGTTTGTCTTTCATGAGACAGCATTATTTTGATGTTTTTAGGAGTGTGTCGCATTTTGAGTCCAATATTGTTTGGATGGAGCAATAGAAAATTTTGCTCGTATGGAAATTACATTTAAGTTATTTAACTTCGAAAATTTTAACTTTAATAAAAAAAAAAAAAAAAAAAAAAAAAATATGATACGTCGTACTTTGTACAGATGCAGCGATATATACACGCACACACTTGGACCAAAGTTAACCTCGTTGAATTTACGATATACACAAATAAACAAATATTATTCACTCACTACAGAAGTATGGAAAGTGAGGATTTTTCAGGCCACGTGCATTTCAATAATTGTGTTAACAATTTATAAATACATTTTAAAAACATGCAGACTTACTGTTCGTAAAATTTGCAACCTTTTGAACGCTTGTTTTTCATGGCAATACTTGCCAAGTTTGCTTCACTAAAATCGCGTTTGTTAGTCACTAGCATTAAATAATTTATTTGCAGAACCATTCAGAAAAACCAACACTGCACACTTCTCCTGATACAAACAAACTTGAACACACACTCACTCACACTACATCTATCTCTCTCTCTCTCGCACGCACCAAAAATGTTGCCCACAGCTGTTACTCACATGTCATGGTTACTGATAATTACAATATTCATACCGCGGGGTCATTCCACATCAAATCAACCAACAAAAAATTTATTTTAAACCTTCATGCCTCAGATTCTTCCGACTTTTTTTATCTGAAGAGTATACAAGGCTCACATAAAAATCCTAAATTTTAGATTTTTATCTTAAGTAGTTTTTTTTGTATTAATTTTCGAAAACTTAAATTAATTCATATATTACTGTGAATTCAGTTTACAAATAGGACAATTGCTCTGCAGCTAATGGTGCTAGAAAGCTGACCATGGCCTCGTTTTAAAGCTATTTTAAAGGGGGGATAATTTGGTGTGTCACACAACAGAAGATAAAAAATCATGGTTTGACATTTTTTCAAAATTTTGATGCTTAAAAATCTCAAAAAATTTCATGTTTTGCAAGACACGCTGCAAAATTTCATAATGGGATGACATTGGTATCATACTAAATGAAATGGTTTCATAAATCATTGCAAGCTTATAGCTGGGGTATTGTATGCACCAAGTTCAATATGTTTGCCTATTCAAGCAAAGTTTTAGGTTGTATGTTCTATAAAAAAAAAATGTATTTCTTTTGATGAAAAAAACAAATTTAATAATATGTTATTAATACTCATGGAACCATAAATGCACAGCATAATTACTCACAAGTTTAGCCGTAGTTGTGGCACTTCTCAGATGCACTTTCATGACTACTGTATTAATTTAACAGTTAAATGGTTTTTGTAGCCACAGTCCTTGAAAGCTGCACAAGTATACCTTAAAAATGTCTGGATTATCGTTTATACAAAAAACTGATTTTATCACACTTTTTGTTTAAGATGTAATGAATGACAATCTTTGAATGTCATTGTTTTTGAGTGTGTACTAACGTCCAGTTGCAGTGACAGGTTCCACTCCCATAAGTACAAAACTTGCAGGAATATCCTGAATAGATAGGAATACAAAAGAAGGAGATGGTCTTCTTGGATAAAGAAAACTTAACTTTAAGTTGTGGTTTGCTCTCGTGTCTGGTTAGGATATAGGACAACCACCATGCACCATCATACTCAACAGTTATGTAGCCTGACATTACTGTTAGAAATGCACACGACTTGAGAAGATACACAAGTTCAGAAACTACATGTACTTCTTCTCTACTGCTTTCAGTGTACTAGCGTTTGCTCTAGCATCCTAAAATCCTGTTGTTACTTCATTTTCACTGTCCATGTAGTCTTCCACGGTTGAATATTCAAAATGGATTCCCCTAATAGATTTCTTTGAAAACTCAAATAGTCCTTTTGGTGTCAAAATTTGATTACTCTAAGGGCATTGGAGACTTGCTTTAGTAGCAAGCCGCTTCACTGTATGTCCTAAGCCATCACATGCACGCTTGTCGTGCGATATGGCAAAGAAGTGCTACTCTGCATCTATTTTAAAATCATAGCTGTGGTGACACAAGTTTAAGAAGTTTTTGCAGTTTTTGTATTTGGCTGCACTGCCATATGAGAAATAGTAGATTTTTCTTAAAGTCTGAATTCTTGCAGTCAAGAGGGGGATTAGCTTTTTCTGAAATGTATAAACAGCTGTAGTATTATATTGCAAGTAATCAGAAATTAAAACAATATTGAGGTGCTTCAGTTGTGCATCTTCTGTGTAGTAAACTACAAAGGTGTAGATTGTAGCTTGAGTACTTACCCAATGGTAAGATTGTATTTCATCCTGTAAGATGGAGTAATTCTCTGTGAAATCACAAGTTACAATAGCTTCTTCTGTATACAAATTGCTTATGAGGAAACTGTAATTAGAATTGTGTTCATTTGCAATGAAATCATGAGCTTTGAGAGTCCCTCACAGAAATATTCAACAATGTTTTCCATTGTACATCGGTCAACTGTCACCCATTGTAAGTAATTTGGTCGACAAATGATTCTTCAAACTTCTGTATCAATGTTTCTTTGAGTCCAGGACACTCCCTACACTTATCCAAGTGTCATTCTGGATGAGCAGGATTGTACATTATTCTGGCCAGACACATTTTGTACAACTTAAGTGGACTATCTGAATCTAACTATCTTATCAAAGTGAGCTCCACTCATCATTAATTTGATATTTTGAGAAGTGGTGCAAATACAAACTGTGTGTGTCCCACTATCCCAGCCAAAATACAATGTTTAGGATGCAATTCACAAAATTTTGAAAACCCAATATTTTGTTTTGGATACTGATATTTGAAAGCCTGATACACTTCCTGTAAATTTTCTACAACAAGCCTTTTCTGGAAGCTAACACGAGCATTTCCTTCTTTCATGGAAACATCTTTTTGTTTTCTGGTATAACCCTACTTATTTCATCACTGTTGTAAAAATTGGTCACCAACGATGCATTCTTACTCAATATTTTTTGAAGACCAATGTTTTGGCAAGACTGAAAGTATGGTTAGTCTTTCACTTCATAAAGTTGACTGTTTAAATTTTTCCTTCAGTTGTGTCAACATTGTATTTTCATCGTTAGCTTTAACTTCCACCTTACCAGCTGATTTTACTGCTAGAAGATTGGTTTCTAGGCTTAATTTTTTATTGCATTTAGGTGCCTCATCTATAAATGACAGTAACTTGTTCAGAAGATCTGGTGATGTATGAGGCTTCACAAAGTCATCATTTTTCTCTTTATTTGTACGTGCTGTTGCAACATCATCCTCTTAAAAATTTTCTTTGGTTTTGAAGTCAGGTAGTTTTTTTCCTACATGTATCACAGATCTTCATGCCTTTTTCTATCAAATCATTCAGTGAACAAATCCATTCTTTTATATTTCATAAGGATTTAATACTCGCCTTGTGGTTTTCTTCTTTGAGTAGGTTGCAACATTTCACTGTGTATACTAACCAGTTTTTTTTTTTTTTTTCCTTCCTTCCTCCCTCCCTCCCTCCCTCCCTCTCACCCTCCCTCCCTCCCTCCCTCCCTCTCAGCCTCCCTCCTTCCCTCCCCCTCCCATTTCTGCAAGGCAATTCTCACTTGAAAAAAAAATATTGATAATGCTATTTGATATGCCTTGCACATGAATACCACCAACAGAAATGATTCACTCTAACACAGCGCACATGTTACACGGCCACTTCTGCTATCAGTGAAACATGGTACTGCCTGTCTTGAGTTCCATAGATAAGAACTTACCTATGAAACAGAACAGAGTTGTAGGTATTTCAACAACCAGTAATAACACTTATTGTTGGACTAAATTATTACTATTATTTATCAGTCTAGAAATATGTCACAGCCAGTAATCTAATCTGTATGCATGTTTTTTGCAAATATTTAATACAACCTAAAACTTTGCTATAATAGGCAAACATATTGAACTTTGCGCATACCCAGTTATAAGCTTGCAGTGATTTATAATACCATTTAATTTAGTATGATCCCATTGTCATCCCATTATAAAATTTTGCGGAATGTGTTGCAAAACATGAAATTTTAACATAAATTTTTGTCAGAAAAATTAAAACTTGTTTTTTTGAGATTTTCAAAAATCACAATTTAGAAAAAGTGTCAAAATATTATTTTTTAACTTGTTTTGTGTGACACGCCAAATTAAACCCCTTCAAACAAGCTTTAAAATAAGCCCAGGATCAGCTTTATAACACCAGTAGCTGCAGAGCAAATGTCACATTTGTAACCTTAATTTGACAGTAATATAAGAATTAATTTCAGTTTTCGAAAATTAATACAAAAAAAACTACACGAGACAAAAATCCAAAATTTTGGGATTTTTCATGTGGGTATTGTATACTCTTCAGATAAAAAAATTCAGAAGAATCTGAAGAGTGAAGGTTTAGACCAGTGTATGATTTGATATGGAATAACCAACCGTGAAGATGAATAACATCTAATATATAGGACCTTAGTATTTACATCCTTGTTTGCCATTTGCTGCGCTGATAATTCTAACCCAGTGTTATTTTTAACAGTTTATCACACAAAAAGATGAAGGAAAAATAATAAACAAAGTTTTGCGAGAGACAAAAGCTCGATACTGAATAACAGTGCGACAGTTACAGTTGAAAATTGTGTTTAAACTGAACTGATATATATGACACAATAAAATGGTTCTATGGTGCCGATTACCTATTTACTAAAGTAAAGTAATATACATATACTTGTTATCAATTGTATTGTACAGGAGGCACTCGCCTCAAGATATGTGTAACGTTAGTGTAGCAAAACGTAGACATGGTGATATGTTGTACTATAGCTGTATACCTATAATTATGCTTATAAGGTCCGAGCTACTGGTCCTTACCTCAGGGTCTGAAAACTTTGCCCTTACTTGACTAAGATAGAATTCAATTCTTAGTGAATGAGAGATGGCATGATACCACTATTAATAAAAAAATCCTATAGTCCATTCCCAA
The DNA here is from genome assembly GCA_029891345.1 of Dryococelus australis. Taxonomy (NCBI): domain Eukaryota; kingdom Metazoa; phylum Arthropoda; class Insecta; order Phasmatodea; family Phasmatidae; genus Dryococelus; species Dryococelus australis. The sequence goes on along the minus strand of CM056999.1, from coordinate 10,097,263 downwards.
CTGGAAGAGACTTATGAAAATCAACCTTTGAAAAATCACTCTAGGTGTAATATGTCAACCTGTTTTTTCAATAACCTGTATTCCACAAATATATAACACTGTGGTTAGCTTTCGAGTACTGTATTATTGAATAAATGAAACTTTACCTTTAATATCGTCTATAATTTGTCATATTTATTTTGTATTAAATATGAATTAACAACAACAAAAGCAGCAACGTGTTGGCAACAGCCGGTAAAAAATTGTTCACAGTTAAAAAATTATTCTAACCTAGTTTTTTAGTATAATATTTGTAAATTAAAAGGTGCTTATTGACATATTTAAATATTTAGGTAGCCCCGACTGTAACATATTTCATTTTTACAGTTTAAAATAACAGCGGAAAATATTGTGCATAGGCTGTAGTGGGACAGTGTTGTTTTATCGAGCGAGGAAGCAACTGTTGGCTGGGCCAGGCTTGTTGTGCACTTTCTTTCTTTGTTTCTCTCATATTTGGGAGATTTCACATAGCTAGTAAGCAGCAATATTATACATGTTTTCAATTGTATCATATTTCAAATGTATTACAGCAAAATAATGATTTCTTAATTTGTAATTTACAACTGAAAAGAAATTTTAATATTTGAATACTTATTTTAATATATTTAGATATGATGGCGGGACGGGTAACATCGGAAGTTGGCAGACGTGGCAAGCCATGACATGGCATATTGTTGTTTGCCAAACGAAGCATAAATTGTATTTGCTCCGAAAAATACTTCAAATTATCACATCACGTTTGTAGACGTTGCGTTTTTTAAACCTACCTTGGCAAGTTACGATATTGTAATAAATCTTGTGTTTCCATGGCAGCAATAAATAATCTGTTACTTGTGTTTGGTTAACCATTGCATGTGAAATGGTGTGGCGTGGCTGTGCTGTGATTGTTACACTGGATCTGTGCATGTGTATGTGATTTCAAATATTTGATGTGCACTATTTACTCATTTTAACCGTGAACTGTTTTTATGACTAAGTTATTTATTTACATTAATGTCTGTTTATTTATCACAACATTGTATTTTTTCCCTATGCGTTTGAAACACAGTCATATGACGTGATATACCACAAATCCAACAAAATATCAAGTCCAGCCCCAATAAAGTTCAATAAACCTAATAAACAGTAAGTATCAATACATAGAAATATGAGCGAATAAAAGTTACGGTACGCTTATTTGCGTGCATGTTCACCGCTATATTTTAAGTTTGTATGACAAAAAGTAAGCAACACGAATTGTGTGCTTGAATTTAATGTGTCTTTTTCGTTGGATTATTTGTTCCTTTGTTTTAATTTTTATTCCAACAGAGACCGTCCTTTTAAAGAAATAACCCAAAACATATCAATAACAAAAAGATAAAATACTTCATTTCTTTACCTTGCAGCAAAATATAAGCATTCATTACATGTAATGTGCTAGGTTGTGGAGTTAATGTAAAATAACCATAAGAACTATCATAAATTCAGGCATTTTTAAAGCGTCATAAAGCTAACCTAAATAATGTTACAGGCCTAAACTGTGAATATTCGTACGGAATTGTTTTTGGAATATGACAGAATTCTTTGAAAAGCTGTAAACCGTAAACACATTTGACAATAAAAGTAGAAGTCACATTTCAATGTTTATGTTTAGGTGTAACGAAAGTATACGAACACATGTACACACACACAATGGAATGTAAACATTGATTTTGACAGATGCTACATGGCAATGTTTATTTACATTTGGCGGAAGGATACGTAACAGGCCTGCAAGTAGATATTTAGTAGGGCTCCGAGAAAGTTTCTTCCAGTGGGTAATGGTATATAATTGTATTTACACTGAGACTTGCAACAGTACACTTGTAAAGGGCCGTAAGTAGAAGGCCAAAATTAATGTAGAGTCCAACTCAGTCGCCTGTGGCCTAGGAAACCAGACGAGGATAATAATGAAGACGTGGTATTGACCCTTGACAGAAGGATTAATATCTTAACAAGTTTAATGTACATTGTAATGACTGCAAACACAAGACCTGTTATTAGGGCTAAGGTGATGTAATCAAAATGAGCGGATTCAAGTATCAAAAACAATCTGGCTTGGCCCATGTTAAGATGTGTTCCACTAATGCAGCCACGTGCTGAACTCGGAGCAGAATTAGCACACCCCACTTGTAGCGTCTACAGAGACGGCACAGGCATCCTCTCATATGGCAGCAACTGCCGCATTCAACGTACCCTTGTTTTTTTCAAGTCACTCACACACACACTGCAACACACTTTAGGTACATGTTAAACACTGACCATTTAATACAAATATAGCACACTGGCGCATCAAGGAAGGGAGAGTTATTTAACGAATGCAGGTTTCGTGTGACTGGTGCAGACAGTGTCTAACTTAGGAGGGCCAGTTTTATTTACCTGAATACGAATGGTAGTCTCTCCTAAAATGTCTGCCACCCTATAAGGACCCTGGAAACGAGGTGTAAGCACCTTCTGTCTTCCGCTGTTACGCACCCAGACGTAATTGTTGATGCGCAATGTGTTTTGTTGGTGTGTCCTATAAAATTGGTTTTTCTGGTGTTTTTGAGCCTTGGCATTATCGCGATCCTGCAGTAATTTTTGACACCAGTCGTTAGTGCGCGGTCAGAGTATTTGTCTGCTATTGCCTATTCTGGATGCTTGGCTTCTACGCCGTGTAGGAGATAGAAGGGTGTATATTTGGTAATTGTGTTTACAGAGGTGTTATAATTGAAAACGATAAAGTCAACGTATCAATATCAATTCAATTGATCAACTCGTGCCGCGATCTGTCAAAATCTGGTCGGGGAATTTAAATTGTAAAATGACTTCTTTGATGAACTGATCGCACGTAGCAGCATCTATGGAAAGCACGGTTTTCGCGATAACATACCTGCTTAAGTATTCTGTCATCATCAGAATATACTTGTTCTTGCGCGTAGTGGAGGGGAGACGTTCTTTTGCATCAAGAGCCCAAGTTTTCAATAAAGGCTGGGGTGGAATCTAAGTCATCTGTCCCATAGGTTTGGTATTGGTTGCATTAATCTTCTGACAGACTGGACACACGCGTACATAGTTCTTGACATCAGTATTTATTGTGTCCCAGTGATAGTCCTGTTTAATTTTTTTAAGCATCGTGAAGGCACCAAAGTGACTGCCTCCAAAGATGGCATCTTGATGGGCCTGTATTATTTCATTGACGTAAACCCGCGGCACTAATGTTAACTTCTCTGGACCTTGTGGCATATTTACCTTGAGGTAAATTTCCCCATTTGCAGTTATTCTGTATTGGAGACTAAGTCTGCAGTATTTGGAATCTGCCTGTTGTGGGTTTAATAACGCAAGTTTCAACTTTTGGTTGTGAGGATCGCGTTCGTACTCTCCTGTGAAGGCTGATGTGTGAACAGCTACAGGACACAAATGTAAAATCAAATCATTGTCAAATTTTTTATATTCCTGCTTTTAGTGGTATCTTGGCAAAAAGTGTGGTTTTGTTTTTTAATACAGCAATAATTTTGCAATTCAGAAGAGGGTCAATACAATGTGTTTCATCTTATTTGGGTTTTTTTCCATTATAAATAGCATATTTACCTGATACAGGGTGGTTATTATTTTGCAAATAGCATACATGGGGAAGATTTCCTCATCGACTATAATTTTTTGCTACCTTAGCTTTATCTTTTGACTGTTATTCGTTTTGCAAGAGATTTTTCATTTCCGCCTAATTGTTTTTAACTTTTTTTTTTTTTTTTTTTTTTTTTACTTGTGTTTGTCAGGTTCCTGTAACACACATTCTACTAATGCCTTATAAAGTGATGTACAATTTAGCATGGGTACTGTGTTTGACCTTGTAGGTGACATTGTGAATTGTAATATTTTGTGTGTGTACGCCAGTATGGGTGGTAATGCGGCTTAGTGTGTCTGGAAGTGTATTTAATTTCCCTTTTACTATGCATGGTTCAAAATTGTATTCACTGAGTGTGATAGCCATCTTCTTTATAGGGATATGTTCTGCCATTGTTCGTAATTACCTGAGGCTGGCATGATTGGGCTCATTTACAAAATTACATCCATATAAATACTACCTGAAGTGGTTGCATAAGTAACGGATTGCTTCAAGCTCACGTTCGGTCGCATTCCAATGTGATTCATTAAGGGGCAGCTTTTTGGAAGCGAAGGCATAAGGCAATTATGCTTCCCTGCTTGGTTTGGGTTCTTCTTGCATAAGAATAATATTCTTGTGTTCATCAAGTTTCTGCTTGTTTAAGTTGTATAAAGACTTTGATGCTATTCTTCCCATTTGTAAAGTATGTTATGCTTAGTGAGTTCAGTTCAATTAGTGGTTGAACTATTTTTGCATAATGCAATATATATCGCCGAAAGTATGTCATGCCCAAAAATGTACAAAGGTGCTTAATGTTGGCTGGCGGTGCCATGTGTTCAATAGCGCATACCTTGTCTGTGTCGTTAGTGATACCCTCTCGTGTGATGATGTGACCTAACACTTAACTGACTGTTCCGCAGATGTACACTTTTTGGTGTTCACCTTAAAATTGAACATGCGCAATATCTGAAAAACTTTTTCAATATTGGCAACGTGCTCTGCAAATGTGTTTCCTAAAGTTAAAATTTTGTCAATATAGGCTATAGCTGCTGACCAGCAAAGAGGCTCCAAGAGCGCATTAATAAACATTTTGAAACATAGTGTTGATGTGGGTAGGTCCATCGGCATACATTTGTACTGGAAAAGTCCAATACCATCTTTACTGAATTGCTAATTTATAATGATTCCGTTTCCTGACGGATGCTGTAGAACCCAGAGAATAAATCTATGTTGGTGATATAGTGCGAATTTTGCAATGCGTTCAAAATATCTTCAGTACGTTGTAAGAGGTACTGGACCCAAGTTAAATGTTGGTTGAGCTTTCTAAAATCTGTTAAAAATCTTAATCCGCCGTTCTTTTTGGAAACAACTAGGCTCGGCGCGGAATACAGTGAATTAGTTTCTTCGATTATACCTGCCTTTTGCATATCTGTAATTTGCGGCAGTAATTCATCACGAATTATAGTACTAATACGATAAGGCCTGGTGGCGATAGGTTTGTCAATGGTTAGTTCAAGTTTAATTTAGAAGTTTTTGGCCTCTGTCAATTCTAAAATGCTATTGGCAAACCTATCTTTATACTTATTGATAACTTTAGTAATAGTTTCCATTTGTTGGCTATCTAAATTTTTGTTAATGTTGGGTAGTTTGTTTTGATCATTTTCGATAATATCTAATTGATTGGTACAATGTTCAATGGAAGCACCGTTGTTATGCGCAGCTGTTGCCGAGTGTGTCACTATCTGCAATAATTTGTTAGTCATTGGCATGTACGAAAAGAATATTATGTTTCAAAATTGGTATTACATCATAATTCTTAATAAAGTCAACTCCTAATATCACGTCTTGCTTTAAGTTGGCTACAACTAAGAAGTCCTGCGGATATGTATTGCCTGAAATACACAGGTTAATTGTTGTTTTAAATCTAGGCGTTGCTGATACTGAAGTCTCGCCGACTAAGGTGGTGATGTCCATTAAAGGCTGAGGTTGTGTCAAAATTAAAGTGCTTGCCACGCTACTCCGGGAACACCTGGTGTTGAGTAATGCATAGTATTTCCTGCCCTTTATTTTGACAACAACTCGTGTTGATGAGGGGAGGCCGGCATGCTGACAATAGAGTTTCATGGTGCTGCGTAAATGTGGACGTGCACAATGATGGAGGCACAAGCCTGCTCAGGAAGTTATGACACTTTATCTCATCATCGCGGGCCTGGCGACTCGTGTTATGAAGATAACTGGTAGTGTCTATGGCCCTGTTTTGTTTGTCCTGCTCTAGATAAATTGTTTTGTGCGCAAGCATGAATTAGTTTTCGAATCTTTTAAAGCGGTCACCAATATTTGTAGAAAATTCAAAATTCTGCTGCGGAAACAACTACCTGTCTAAAAACGTAACACACAAGTATCTTAAGCAAGGCTACGTGGACCTGTAACTTTTTCTGACCACTCAACGTTTCATTGCGAATCGGCAACGTTACATTTCTCTGCGCATGGCAACGTTGACCTCGATCGCGTGGTCGGGCAGCGAGTGGTAGTTCTTGTTTTTGTCCTGCTCAGGTGGCGATGCACACACTGTTCGTTGAGGTGAACATTTTTGTGCGGTGACCGCATTTGCTATCAATGGCTTAGAGAGTTCGGTTTTGTGTTACACACTTGTCCCGGTGTTGGGGCCGGACTGCTCGTAGAAATATGGTCACTTTACCAATTGAATTTGACAATTTATGAGTACAATTTATTTGGAAAAAGTGGGGGAGACATGTTTGTTTTACGCCCTCATTTGGAAGTTTTTTGGCGGCTGACTAAGCCCTGGCCACACGCTACGTTTGTTACAACCTCGCGTATTGATGTAGTTCTGTGCATTATTATGCTGGGAACCATAATTATCGTGGTGTATGTCTCTACCTTGGTAGGAATCTGTACGGAAACTAGCTCTGCCCCTCCGATACTGGTATGGGCCCTGATCTTGGTGTGAGCCCGTGACACATTCCTTGATAATAATTATCGGTCGTCGGTTCATCTGCGCTTGCCTATCCCTCTGATATCCCTGGCAGGGTTGATTGCCATGAAAATACCCACGATTTGCTGGTGCTTGAACCCATCGCGGTTGCAGGCGAAAATTAGCGGGCATGTTTTGTGATACTGTGTGTGTACGGTAATCGTCTTCAGATTTCTGGGTTTGCAATGTAAGTTGCGCAATTTCCTTTTTCAACTTAGTTATTTCTCACTGAAAACGTTCAAAATCGGGATTGTGGCAAACTTGTTACACTGTTTGATTATAATGATGGATCCCAATATCAATATGCTTGAGGTTCTCAATAATTTGCGCAAGTGTGTCATTTGACATTTCGATCAGTTTATCTGCTATTGATGGGAGCAAAGACTTCAAGAAAATGTTCAAAATTCCTGGTTGGTAACATGGGGATTATATTTGTGCCTATAATGTTTCATAATTTCAATATGTCGCATGGTGTTTTCTCTAAAAATTTGGTGTGTGATGTACAAAAGGTGTTTATATCTCTCCGTGTCTTCTGTTGTAGTGAAGGTGTTCCGGAGTGTGGTTTGAAGTTCCTGCCATGTAACCAGAGTGGGGTGGGTGCTCAAAAGATTGTTTAAGGCATGTTTGGTTGTGCCTTGTAAATAAAATTTAAGGCGACTGCATTTCTCATGCCCGTTCCACTGGTAAATTTCCATTACAGCCTCCTATGATTCCAAAAAGTCCCCAATATTTTCTCCTACTGCGCCCAAGAACAATGATGGTTTTTCTGGCTGGTGTACAACAATCTGCAGGGGTGGTTGTGGTTGTTCCATATTGAGTAGTGCAGGTGGGTTTGTCTGTGTGTCTGTTTTAATGTAGTGGTGAACGTTGGGAGGTGGTGTAGGTATATTTGTTCTAAGGGATTCTGATTCCGCCTCGTCGTATGAATTAAAATCTTGAATGTCTTCCACGTAAGGTGAGATGGAATTGTCAGGAAGGTGTAATGAGAAATTTTCTACCCATTCAGATGTCGGTTGTGTAGATATGCTAGCTGTTTGATGGTGTTTTTCACATTCTTCAAATGTACGTTCAAATTTGGAAGTGTTAATTAAGGCATGTTTAAAAAACTTTGACACGGGTGACTGTTTGTTGTGGGTGGTTGGTGTTGCCATAAAGTAATGTGACTAATTTTGATCGGAATGTATGTTTTGTAAAACGTGCACTTCTGTATCTTTAAATTACTTCTATCTACAAAGAAAGAAGAATATTGAAAGAACTCCGAAATCACACCGAAACAAGTGGAGACTTTCTAGCTCACAAGGAAACAGGTGTTCCAGCGTGCAGGAATAAGAAATAAGCATGCATGATTACAATACAAGCAAAATTGTGCTGCAGAAGTGCACGTGTGTGGTAGGCAGCGTGACATCGAAAAGCGCTGTCTGGCAAGGTCATTGTCGTGACATCACGAACTGCTGACTGACAAGGCGTAGCGTAACTTACCTTGCATGCTTCTGCAAACACAGTTTGCCTTGACCACGTGACTAACGGCTTTTGTCAGCACGCTTCGCGTGTACGTGAACAACTGCAACCCGCACTGATGCTAACTTATTTATCCTACTATTAATATTAAAATGTTTTAAGGCGATAAAATATACACAGCCACGTATACTGGCTACTGAGACTTACATGAACATTCACACGTAGAAAGACCGTAAGAGATACACTTCTGATACCGCTTATATACTTTGCTTTTGCATACAGTAGATACCTGAAGCGCAGCCACATGTGAAGCTCTCAATATTCTAATTGTAATCTATTAGTTGTAGTGGGATGGCGGGAAGCATAAAAATTAATCAAATTAATCACTAATTAAGTAGCCTGTTCGCCTAAGCACGAGGTGGAACAAGCGGTGTCTCCACAAATGTAGCGTTTCCCTTCTGACTGCCTACTTAACTTCCTGTCTCACAGCTAATTTAACTCTGAACCTAAGTCCTTAATAATCACTCAAGTTATGGCAGTACAAGGAGATAACATACACAGAGGTTAGTAGCTCAGTGGGCAATTAGTACAAGTAACCCAGGAATTCTCTAAGACACAATACTCTTTTATTATACGCCAGAATCTTAATTGAATACCGCCTAACGAAGTCTCGAAAGATAACCTTACGTCCTACTGCCAAATCTGATATGCTCACCATAGTATTTGTAGACATCGTCAACAGTGAGCTCCTCAATGTCTGGACTGGTAAGATACCTTCGTTGTATCAGCCTCGTTGGGACCTCTGCGTCGTCGGCTCCGACATGTAGCACACAGTATATTGTCTAGGCATCTGGAGGAGCAGGGGTGCGCTGCGGCCCTGTTTTTATACTGTTCGGCCAAGTGGGTCAGCGCAGTCTATTTATCAAACATCGACTGTGTGTGTCGCAGCAGAAGCCTTGTCTGCTGCAACACGCACGTCTGTTCACCTGGCTGGAAACTGGAAACATAAACATGGCTAGCCATTGGCTTTAAACGTTTACTGTTCGTACGTGTCTGCATACTCTGTCATAAATTCAAAACATGTTTTTGAAGTCCAGTCAGCAATAGCAAGAAAATGTAATATTGCTTTAAAAAAAGTAATTTAAACCGTAAATTTCGGAAGTATAGGCTAATTAAGATTTTAAATTACAACTTTTAGATTTGAGTACTATTTTCTTCCAAATCCTTTATAAAAATAGTCAACACAGATCCCGCAGCAGTTCATCAGCTGATACAATACTGTACGAATGAGAGCATTTATTGTTTACATAGTGTGTAAGTTGGTCACTTTGTCTGTCAGATTTTACCCCAATTATATGAAATGGTTAATACTTATATTTTACAATGAAAATATTATTTTGTATTTTGATGGTAATTTGTGTTCATATGTGCAGTTATGAGCAATAATTTTAACCAGGATATGCTTACCTTTTAGAGTATTATTTTGTGAATGAACGTCTTATTTTCTAACAAGCTGCAAAGAAATTTATTGGACACCACATCGTAGGTAGATACATGATCTGGTTTTTAATTGTGATTTTGACAGTAATTTGTGTCCTATCTGCAGTTCATATGAATAATTTTAATTGAAACATGCTTACATTTTAAATTATGTTTCATGAATAAAAAAAGATATTTTCTAGTAAGTTGGGCACCACATCTTAGGCCAATTTGTAGCCTGGTTTTTATGCCAATTTTAATGGTAACATGTATTCATCTCTGCAGTTTCGAGGATCTCGTAGACTGTTAATATCAACTTACTCTGCCCCTATCAGATGCAGGAAAGTAATCCTGATTTCCCTTCCCTCTCTTGCTGTATCATGCAGATTTTTTAGCTTTTGATTTTTCTTGTTTTTGAAAGATGTTTAGCGGCACCTTTGCAGCTATCCAAGTTAGAAATTTTAGTTTCCTAGTATTGCATTGTAAGGAAGAGCTTAAAAAACTAATTACTACATAATGCTTAATTTATAATATTACACAAAATTTTCACCAGGCCTATTGCCATAATATCTTTCACATACAAAACAACTGTACCAAGATATGAACATGTAATTAATCTATTTACTTGCATCAGTAAAAAAGAAATATTTATTCCTTCTTTCAGTATTTCAGTCCAGATTATGTGGTCTCAAAAAGGCAGTCTCTGGGCTAGGCAACTCTGGCAAGTATGCATCAGAAATGATTGGCGATCTTGATGGAAGGGATAGTCATGGGTTAGTTACGTATGTGTATATTTCTATCTTTCCTGCTTTGGAGTCATAGAGTAGTGACGAAGAGATTCACTATGGTTATTGCCCAAGAAATGCAACAAACTTATTTTTCATCGTATTTCCTTCAAATTTTTCAACTATTTAATCATATTTTTCATGGATCTCCAAAAAGGGTTGTTGTTCACGAGATCATAGTTTAGGGAGTTGACAGTATCACCTTTCTTTGTGTTTCAAAGCAAGAAAGGTATGTGGTGGCACCACGTTGTCCATGATGTTTCATATTGGTTTCGTGGTAATCTAATGTTGTAAAGTCTTTACAGTAGTACTTTTAAACCACTTGTGTGCCTCTGTTATACTCTTAAATACTATTATGAAAAAATTCTTTATTATTAATATTTTTGTTCTTAAATTTTCACTTTTTTGTTTTGGAGGGGAAGGGGGGGGGGGGGAACTTTAGACTTATGTTTTACTAGCTTGACCTCGGACCTGCACTTCATTGGACATTCGCAAGTTAGAATTTTCACTTATTACTCCTCTGATAAATATAAAAGTTTTTTGGTAAAGTTTTTAGCGCTCACTGAACATGTGTAAGTAAACATGGGATGACATCTATGGATGGTATAAATAATGTGTTGACATTTCCAACACTAATTGTGGAAAGTATAAATGTTATTCATTAACAGTATAATATCTGTAAATCTTTTTCTAAGTGGCTTTATAAAAAAAAAATGCTTGCAGACTTTCTTCTAGCTCTTCTACTTTTAAAAGATAAAAGTCTGATTACTGTAGAAGCTGAATGCTGTGAGAAAAAAGGGAAATGGTAGTTCGGTGGGAGGGGGGGGGGGGGGAGGAGAGAGAGAGAGAGAGAGAAATTGTGTGAGTGAGAGTGTGCCAAAACTCTTGGCATGCTCTTGCAGCGTGATGTATTATTGATTGTTGGTAACTATATTTCAGTTTTGATCACAAAATATTGAAGATAACTTCTGATGTTGAATAAGTTTACAAAAGGGGATAGTGTGGAATACATGTTATGTTTATAAGTGTCATATTTAAATTTAGTGGTTAAGATGAAAAGATTATAAGTTTTAACCGAACAGCTGATTAGATGATTTTCAAATTACTATTAAAGCTTGAACAACATTTCTTCCTTTCTATATTTGTTGCATACTTTGCTTTCTCTGCAGTATCCTTTTCATCCTCACCCTCCCTCTACTCATATTTGCTGCCGCTGCCACAAAGTTTCTTCCTTTTTGCCCTTTTCCAGTATGCTCGTTCTTCCCATCCACCACCTGTGGATGTGCTGCCTGATTAACAACCCCTCCACATGTTCTCAGCTGATTGAGCATGGTCGGTATATTCAAAATTCTGCTTGCATTTCTTTTCAGAGGGTTTAAAAGTTTGGTCAGGTTGCATTTGGTGTCAGTTTTCAATTGTATATATAATTTGTGATTGTTACTATGTACCGAAACAAAATACATTTTGAAGCCAAAAAATTTATGAATGAAGTGTTAAGAACTATAAAAAAAAGTGTGTACCTTTCTACTGCTTGGACCTCATGTCATCTGTGTCAGTAAGACTACCACATTTACTCTGTTTTAGGCTACCATTGATTATAAGCCATGTCTAGATTTTTGGAGATAGTCGTTGGAACAAATAAATTGTATACATATGAGGCCACAGGTTAAGCCATCCCTTCAGTAGAAAATTTAATTTCTATAGGAAATTTAATTATACGTTCAATAGAAATGATTTTCCATCAAAACAATCAAGATAATATTGTGCTTTTGGAAACAAATAATTACAATGCGTGGTTCTCTCCAGTGGCTCAAGTTGTTCATCAATTTCGAGTAACTTCACAGCTGCTTATTTCCATTAATTCAGTGGCTAGAGTGATCCTAACTTAGTGGGGCCAGAATGACTCAGTGGCTAGAAATTTCCCAAGTCGGGATGCAGTGGCTCTTTGTCTAGGGCACTCTCAAGTGGGATAGTAGTGGCTCTGTAGGTAGAGCACTCTCAAGTGGGGTCGCAGTGGCTCTGTGGCTAGAGCACTCTCAAGTGGGATCACAGTGGCTCTGTGGCTAGAGCACTCTCAAGTGGGATCACAGTGGCTCTGTGGCTAGAGGACTCTCAAGTGGGGAAGCAGTGGCTCTTTGTCTAGAGCACTCTCAAGTGGGGAAGCAGTACCTCTGTGGCTAGAACACTCTCAAGTGGGGATGCAGTGGCTCTGTGGCTAGAGCACTCTCAAGTGGGGATGCAGTGGCTCTTTGTCTAGAGCACTCTCAAGTGGGGATGAAGTGGCTCTGTGGCTAGAGGACTCTCAAGTGGGGATGCAGTGGCTCTTTGTCTAGAGCACTCTCAAGTGGGATCGCAGTGGCTCTGTGGCTAGAGCACTCTCAAGTGGGGATGCAGTGGCTCTTTGTCATGAGCACTCTCAAGTGGGGAAGCAGTGGCTCTTTGTCTAGAGCACTCTCAAGTGGGGATGCAGTGGCTCTTTGTCTAGAGCACTCTCAAGTGGGGATGAAGTGGCTCTGTGGCTAGAGGACTCTCAAGTGGGGATGCAGTGGCTCTTTGTCTAGAGCACTCTCAAGTGGGGATGCAGTTGCTCTTTGTCTAGAGCACTCCCAAGTGGGATCGCAGTGGCTCTGTGGCTAGAGCACTCTCAAGTGGGATCACAGTGGCTCTGTGGCTAGAGCACTGTCAAGTGGGGCTGCAGTGGCTCTTTGTCATGAGCACTCTCAAGTGGGGAAGCAGTGGCTCTTTGTCTAGAGCACTCCCAAGTGGGGATGCAGTGGCTCTTTGTCTAGAGCACTCTCAAGTGGTGATGAAGTGGCTCTGTGGCTAGAGGACTCTCAAGTGGGGAAGCAGTGGCTCTTTGTCTAGGGCACTCTCAAGTGGGATAGTAGTGGCTCTGTAGGTAGAGCACTCTCAAGTGGGGTCGCAGTGGCTCTGTGGCTAGAGCACTCTCAAATGGGGATGCAGTGGCTCTGTGGCTAGAGCACTCTCAAGTGGGGATGCAGTGGCTCTTTGTCAGCACTCTCAATTGGGATCGCAGTGGCTCTGTTGCTAGACCACTCTCAAGTGGGATCGCTGTGACTCTGTGGCTAGAGCACTCTCAAATGGGGATGAAGTGGCTCTGTGGCTAGAGCACTCTCAAGTGGGGTTGCAGTGGCTCTTTGTCTAGAGCACTCTCAATTGGGATCGGAGTGGCTCTGTGTCTAGAGCACTCTCAAGTGGGGATGCAGTGGCTCTGTGGCTAGAGCACTCTCAAGTGGGGATGCAGTGGCTCTTTGTCTAGAGCACTCTCAAGTGGGGATGAAGTGGCTCTGTGGCTAGAGGACTCTCAAGTGGGGATGCAGTGGCTCTTTGTCTAGAGCACTCTCAAGTGGGATCACAGTGGCTCTGTGGCTAGAGCACTGTCAAGTGGGGCTGCAGTGGCTCTTTGTCATGAGCACTCTCAAGTGGGGCTGCAGTGGCTCTTTGTCATGAGCACTCTCAAGTGGGGAAGCAGTGGCTCTCTGGCTAGCGCACTCTCAAGTGGGGATGCAGTGGCTCTTTGTCTAGAGCACTCTCAAATGGGGATGCAGTGGCTCTGTGGCTAGAGCACTCTCAAATGGGGATGCAGTGGCTCTGTGGCTAGAGCACTCTCAAGTGGGGATGCAGTGGCTCTTTGTCAGCACTCTCAATTGGGATCGCAGTGGCTCTGTTGCTAGACCACTCTCAAGTGGGATCGCTGTGACTCTGTGGCTAGAGCACTCTCAAATGGGGATGAAGTGGCTCTGTGGCTAGAGCACTCTCAAGTGGGGTTGCAGTGGCTCTTTGTCTAGAGCACTCTCAATTGGGATCGGAGTGGCTCTGTGTCTAGAGCACTCTCAAGTGGGGATGCAGTGGCTCTTTGTCTATAGCACTCTCAAGTGGGATCGTAGTGGCTCTGTGGGTAGAGCACTCTCAAGTGGGATTGCAGTGGCTCTGTGGCTAGAGCACTCTCAAGTGGGATCGCAGTGGCTCTGTGGCTAGAGCACTCTCAAGTGGGGATGCAGTCTCTCTTTGTCTAGAGCACTCTCAAGTGGGATCGCAGTAGCTCAGTGGATCTTTATACTGTATTATAAATTCACAAGTATTTGCACGTTGTCACAGGTAGTCGCAAGTAGTATCAGATAGTCGCAAGTAGTCATGGGTAATCACATATATATATTGGTATGTATTTCAATAACTCCATGATACCGGAGCGATAGAACAAGTAACTTCTATGACCGGTTTATCATAGTACATACACCTTCCTTAAAATAGTTTAATCTGGACCTTCACTGAATTTACAAACCTAATCTTCCTTATTTTTAAACTAATTTGCAAATCAATATTTTAATTTATGAAATGATATGTTATGAACAGCATGGATGTAGCAACTAAACATAGTTATTCAAACAAATAGTAAAGTTGCACTAAACATTTGTTGTTGCCAAAAAATTTTACGATACGTAGTTCTAAGCCACACCCTTTTTGGTAAAAATGTGCAGCTTAAAATGAGTAATACAGTATTTAAATTGTACAGTGAATTGTTAGGAATTGTGTTATATGTGCATAGGTGTGTCGTTGATTCCACAAAATACCACTGAATCCAGCTCCGTGATATTTGTAGGTTCAGAATTTGGATTTGGTATGGACCTCTCCAGCTTTTTGTATAAATATTTGATTGAGTTTTTCTTGGTCAAACATGATGGTCAATGCCTTTAGTTGGAACTCTCCAAATCCTACACAAACCATTTCTCAAAAAATTATTGTCATCGGTACTTTGTCTTGATGGAGTATCTGATAGTTTGTAGGGGTTCATGAATTCCACGAATGGTCACTGAACAATGCTACATAGCAACCGCAATCAGTGAAGTGTTTAGATACCCAAACAATACAAGAATTTTGCAATATTTTATCAACTATTGTGATCTATACACAGACTGAATACAGTCAGTATTTTCAGTTTATGTCACATTACAATCTTGTTTCCAGTTAGCTCCATTTAGTACCTATGCTGCTGTTGCACGGAGATGCACTACATGATGTGACCATAAAGAAAGTGAAATATAAGCAAATTTTACTTCGCACGTGCTAAATTTTGTAACAAAATATTTACAATTTCGTAATTTTAATTTTTTTCCTTGGTATTATTTTATAATGTTTGAGTTAAGATGGTAGTCTTGAGATTAAACACGAGAATGTACTCTGAATTCAGCTATCTAGCATACTATTAATTTGTTTATTTAATTATATATTGGAGAAATTTAGTTTTGTTTGTTCACATTTTTAAAAAAGCTTCATGTTTGAATGATGTTCCTGTATTTTCTATAATTATGAAATAATATGTAAATCACAGTTGGCCACAGAGATCTTTTCAAATGTTTGAATGTTCATTTTATGACTTGAAGATGTGTGGAAGTGAGTTAGTGCAGCGCTGCAGATTTAATAACATTTGTGGTAAAATTTACTTTACAATGGCCTGACAAACTTGGTGCTTGGTTTAGCATTCCTTGCAAGAGCCCCAAAGTGGCAAATTAATAAGTGTAAGGACATTTGCACTTCACCGGTAAGCTCATCTGTGTTATGTTAATGAAGTGCAACATTTTTCTCTTCTTCCTTTACCTAAACATAAACAACCATGAAAATACTGATGAGAAAATTTTAACAAGTTTGGTTAAATGTAAACAGTTTTTATGCAGGTCTAGACCGTTAATTATGCACACTGAATATGCCAAGATTGTGCTCTAAAACTGAGTTATGCCGAGACTATTTTAAAAATTAACCTTTTTCATTTAAAACAAAATTATTGTTTTGTAAATGTGGCCTAGAATATCTTTGAACTAATAATTTTCCTCATCTCAAGTAACATTTATTTCTTTATAATTAATTTTAATGTTGTATGGGTGCCGACCAAAGATGTTTTCAATAAATATATTGAAGTAACAATCAAAACAAAGCCAATCAATAATTTTTAAATTTTATGCAAACTTTTATTTTGTGTAAAGCACATAGATAAACTATTTCACTGCAACCTAATCACAGTTTTCACATTGGAATTTTGTTCTTAATTCCATTGAAACTAATTGAAGTGTAAACACATTATTTAATGTCTTTGTAGTCATTTTTTGTGAAATACAAATACACTATCAACCAAAAAGTAATTGGGCACCTAGGAAGATAGGTAATTCAGTACGTCAGTTGACTTGTGTGGCTGTCGTATGCTGGAGACCGGTGTAGAACCAGTTGACAAGGAGATAGCACGAGGTACAGAGCTATCGGACTTCGATAAGGGTGTGATTGTGGGCTGCCATCTCAGTGGACTCTCTAGCCGGGTGATTGCGCTGAAGGTAAACAGGCGCAAATCAACTGTCACATTCGTCCTGCGTAAGTGGAAGGTCTATGGGCATTGTGCCAATGCTGCATGTTCTGGGTGACATCCAATCTTGACCGCCGACAGAAATAGCAGAACCCTGAAATGTGAAATTGTCAAAAATAGAGCATAACCCATGGCTACCGTCCGACAACAGTTTCATGCCTCAACAGGAGTATCGGTTTCCATTGGAATATTGCATACAGAGGCGCGCGACTTGGATAGCAGCTGCACATAAGCCCCATATCATGACCAGCAATAAAACTTTGCGACTCAGGTGGTGTTTTGACCATCGCAACTGGACACTGGAGCAGTGGAAATTGGTCCTGTGGAGTGATGAGTCGAGGTGTACATTATTCCGGTCCGATGGACATATATGGGTGTGGCATCTACCCGGGGAATGGCTTCTGCTGGAGTGTATAGTGCCAACTAGGAAATTCGATGGTGGTGGAGTGAGTGTGAGGTTGTTTCACGGCCTTCAGCGTAGGACTGCTGGTGTTTGTCCGTGGTAGCATGAACACGGAGGCCTATTGTAACATTCTGGATAATGAAATGCTCAGTGTTTTTACGGAATAGACCCGTGTTACTTCCAGGATGACAATGCCAGGTGCCATGTTTCAAGGGCTACTATGTAGTGGTACGCCGATAACAATGTTTGCTGATTGGACTCGCCTGCCCAGAGCCCCGACCTCTACCCTATAGAACGTCTTTGAAACAAATTGGATCGCTAGGTGAGGGCTCGTCAGATGCAGCTAAAATCCATTGCTCTACTCATGGAATGCTTGCAAGAGGAATGGCGACGAATCCCCGTGGATGTCCTGCAAACACTCAGAGACATGCAAGACAGGGTGGCTGCTGTTATAGCCGCAAGAGGTGGACCTACGAGATTCTAACGGTGTGACAACCACAGAGCAAACATTGTGGACATGTGCCCAATTACTTTTTGCTCAATAGTATAGTATGTCAGTGGTTAGTCTGTGGTTTTGCCTTCACAAGTGACCTACTTTTCGAACTGCAAACTTTTAACAACATTCTGATATACACTGCACCTGCTGTATACTACATAGTACACTATGTATTATATGGTAAAATGTTACAGACCCAGATAGGTACAAATGAAGACGTTAGCAAGGTTGTACTCACGAAAGTTCTGCTTGGCTACATTTATTCCAAAAAGTTTATTGTGCAAAAATATACACAATGCATAATTGTTTGAATACTTCAAAAATCAATTTATAATGAGACACTGGCAGACTTTCAAGTTGTCCTACTTTTACTGCTTTTAGTTGGGAAGTAGGAATGGTCCTACATTTTGCTACTTATCCTACTTTTTTACCACAATGTAATGATGCGAGAAGTATAATTTTTCAAAATTTACTACATATTGATGTAAGCTGAAGTGCAGCCAATAGAAGTGTTGTCCAAGATTATAACTATAATGAAATTAAGTCACTTATTTTCATGACAGCCCCAGTAAATAATAACGGAGAGCCACTTCAAGACTTGGTGATCAAACTCCAGGCTGTTAAAGCAGCACTATTTGGAAATTTCCATAGCAGTAGGTAGTGCAGAAAATATTTTGAAATAATGCTCATAAAATTAGTTTATCCCTTTACAGCAACACTACTGCTGTACCATACAATAAGGAATTAACTATATTACTTAGGCTTAAAACTTCAGTTATGCTTCTTCAGATTCAGGAAAAATTTTCTGACTGTCCAGTAGCTCTCTTTATGGTTTCGGAAGCCACTGGTCAATGTTTACATTCTCTCCTACTAAATTATCTAAATTATTCATGCTCAGCATTTGCTCATTCACATGATGAAATGACAAAGAGCAGGTCAAGAAGCAACTAGATATCAAGATATGGTACTAGTCCAAGGAAGATGACAAAGTGAATGTTAACAACTTAGGAGGCACTTGTATCATAGGGCAGGCAAAAGCCAAAGTCATTGCAGAGCGTATTATGAAATTGATGAATAAAAAACATTTTGATGATGAAAGATCTCATAGCTCTAGGGAATGATAGCCCAAATGTAAATACAGCAATGTTTACTGCAGTTTGTAAAAGTAAGGAAGCTCTAGGTCTACCCTCTCTTTTAGACATAGGAACATGTCCTATGCATTTGGCTCATACTACTTTTGAAAGGTATCATTGAATTCAGGCTAAAGATAGTTGATCTAATTATTGATTGACCATCTTCTTTAAGTTGTATCGTGTGAGGAGAAAGAGGAGCTGAATGATATTCAAGTTGAGCTTTAGCTGTCTTTCTTAAAGCATGTAGAAACACAGTGGTTGACTTTGATTACTGCTGCACAGAGAGTTATAATCGCAAAGAGAGACAAGACTTTTGTCAAGCAATGCATAACATGCAAGGATTTTTAAATATTTGAAAGATACTCTTCTGAAAACTTTTGTTCAGTGGCATTTTATTGTTTATGCATCAAGACCATTTTTCAAAAGTTTCTTGTTTTGTTTGAGAAAGAAGAACCTTTAATACACGTGCTTTATGAAGTAATGTATTAAGTTGTTTACGATGTTTTGTGAAAACAAATAAACTTAATAAGAAATCTTTTCAGGACATTATTTCATTGAAGCAACTACAAATCTTGTTCAGAGATTGAGTTGGGCAACACTGAACTAGAAGTTGGCTGTGAAACCAGAAAAGTTTTAGATAACATGAAAGAAAAGAGACATGCAGTTCTCCCGTACTCAGTGAGGATATTCTACCATACAACTACGCAGCATGCCATCTTGAAGCTACCATACAGCTACGCAGCATGCCATCTTGAAGCTACCATTGGGGAATCCAATCATACAAAATTCCTCTTGTCTGAGTTTGAAGAACAGGCGTGATGATTTGTGTTGTAAAGCCTTAAGAAATCTCGCTGAATCTGTACTTTTGTTTCCACATGTGAATTTAGATACTGTTAGTGGTGAGTGGAAGCTTCTACATTGTGATAATATCCCAGAAGAATGGTTTGAAAGATGAGTGTGATGGAGAACATTCAAGTGGACAAGAAGGGTATCATGGAGATGAAGTTCAATACAACAGAATCATAATGAGAATTGATCACTATTGGGAAAAAATATTTTCTTTGCAAAATTCAGTGGGAGAAAAAAAATTTCAGAACTTACAAGGCTGATAAAAGGCATACTGATTCTTCTGCATGGTAATGCTGATGAATGTGAACTTTCTGACATCAGTAATGTTCTTACATCATAAAGATCACGTCTTTCAGCTTCATCTGTGAGTCGACTTCAGTCTATCAAAGATGGACTGAAATAGTTCAAGAATCTACCCCACAAAGTTCCCATAAGCAAAGATTTCATTAAGAATTGTCAACTTGCTGAAAGATCATATCAAGAGAGAATTGCACAAGAAAAACTAATGAATGCTGAAAAATTAAAGAAGAGAGCTAAAGAAAAAGAAAGACCAGAGTAAAGAACTTGAGAAACGAGAAAGAGAAAACGATTGCGAAGAGAAGATACTAAAAGCTAAACGTAACATACATGTAGATAAACCCTGTGGAATAGAAAGGAAGAGGTTGATCAGGATCTAAAAAATTACACAAAAATGATGTAATAAACAAATGTATGGAAAAGAAATGCTTTAAGTAATAATGATGGGAAAAGAGCAAAGATAGTATAAACTGTGTTGGACGCAGCAATTAAGAAGTTGAAAGAAAGCAGATCATGTTTAGAAAAAAATAAGAGTTGAACAATAAGAAGTGGAAGACAGTAAGAAGACATTACTGTAATATTCCTCAGTATCATCCAAGGAAGAGAAGTATAAAGCAAATTAAAAAAGAAAAGAAAATTTATAGTATCCAAGTATATGTTGGTTTGAATGTATAGACAATTCACGGTAAAGGGAGCACTTTTCAAGGCCCTCACAACAGATATTGACCACTAATAAATATATATTATTGTAGCTGCCTTAAACATCAACTTTTTAGAATGGTGAAATGTGTACACTGTGTTTATTGGTCACATTGCAATGTTTATATTAAAAGGCAGCAGGAAGATAGACATTGGGTGAAAGCTAAAATTTAGAAGGGCCATAAAAAGTGCTCACTTTACCGTGAACAG
This sequence comes from Dryococelus australis, assembly GCA_029891345.1. Lineage (NCBI taxonomy): Eukaryota > Metazoa > Arthropoda > Insecta > Phasmatodea > Phasmatidae > Dryococelus > Dryococelus australis. The sequence goes on along the minus strand of CM056999.1, from coordinate 10,076,452 downwards.
TCTATAAAAAGGATCTTGCATTTTATAGTATCTTCATTGTTTTGATCTTTTCTAAGATTCATATATATATATATATATATATATATATATAAAATAGAGAGAGAGAGAGAGAGAGAGAGAGAGAGAGAGAGAGAGAGAGAGAGAGAGAGAGAGAGAGAGAGAGAGAGAGAGAGAGAGAGAGAGAGAGAGAGAGAGAGAGAGAGAGAGAGGAGTTGATGTCTACATTTTTACTTTGGAGCCTATTGTGTTGTGCAGTATGTGTATGGTAAAATATTCTCTAGTGTTTGTAAAATATTTTTTATGTAAAAAATAAATAATTACTATACTAAACCATTAAAATTATCATTACTACACATAAAGGCCATACTCTATCCAGGGCGGGTTCAACTCCTTTGGCAGGGCCTACAATAGATTAGGACTATAAAGTGTAACATTTACTGTTTTGTTGTTCTGGGTTTGGGTATTTCAAAACTTTGTACAACTTTGACATTATTTCAGATTTGTAAACAGTGTTTTTTAACTTTCTATTTTAAGATTGTGTATAATAGAAATAGGACTACTAGCAATGAAGTTTCCAACATTGTTACTCGTAATCTTAATGGGTTCAGAAGTTATGTTCAGCTTAATGACCATTTGGTTGAGGATATTTAAAAAAAGGGATAATAGTTCCTTAAAAGGATTTGACTCAGTTCTTCATTTGTTGCAAAATGATGCCACTTGTATTATAATATTGCTGGAACTGGAAGATACCATATACTTTTGCCTACTTTTTAGTCAAAAATCCCTACTTTACAGTCAAAAATCCCTACTTTACAGTCAAAAATCCCTACTTTGCCTACTTTTTGGATTGGGAAAGTTGTTGGTAAATTTGCACTGGTAGAATTATAGGATGATTTATTTGCTTGTTACAGACATTATTGAATTGGAACAACTTATTAACAGATTGTGTTGGAGGACTTGTATAATTTTAGTTGAAATTCTTTTGCTTCATTCTGTTGTTTGTTTTGTTATTCAAGCACCACATTGGCAATGGTGACACCTTTTTACTCTGCTAGCCTCGTGGAAACAGTCCAGAGTGACATAGCTAGTGAGAAACCAGGCATCTTCGATGTGTTTCGGGAAGGAATATATCGCTTGGTCAGTTGGAGTTCGCCACAGAAAGGTAAAGAATTGTGTTGCACTTCTTATGAAACTGTGTAGATGGCCACCCATATTGCAAGTTCAACTAATCACCAATAAGCTTTCATTTGCTTTTCAATGAAACCAGTAGATTTTTATAATTGATTAATGTTTCTCATGCGATATTTTTTTATTGGCATGTTGTTTGCTTTTACAGAATCTGATAAATAAAAGGCAGATGTCTGAAAAGAAGGATATTGATGAAAGGTACATAGCATGCTGATACCATTTTATTATTTTATACCATGGGAATTTTAGTTTGCATGTGGCATGTTGTGACAGCATAGTTTTCTCCTCTACTCTTCTTTTTCAGCAGCACTGCAGTACTTTAAAAAGAAATGGTAATTGTACACTCACCCTAAATACATTAGTACGTAGTACTGTAAAAGCTCGATATAACGCTGCTGTTGGGAGACATAATTTAGACCTACGTTATAGCTTTTCCACTCTATTCCAGGAGTGACAGAGTACAGTAATAAAACAAACAGCCAGTGTTCTAATAGGACGTGGCACCTAATTGTCAAACATGGCATAGCTTGCAGAAGTGTTGTTATTTACCACCGTTACTTGTGAAACATTTAACCCCGTTCTATCAGAATTTTATTTTTTTTATCTGTCACCGTATGTGACATAACCCGAGGGAGGGAAACAGAATATCTTATTCTGTTTCCCTCCCTCGGGTGTTTCCCACCCTACATGATGATTTTTTGAGAAGTGGAAGTTAAATTGTCGAATTACACAAACAAATAAAAATGTTGTACCAATTATTACATGAATTCCATGAAATCCTGTTGCTATAAAAAATCTTGACCCATAAACTGAGTCACTGATAGTGAAAGGTGCTTCTAAATATTCATATGCTTGTAATAATGTGAAATATAATCTTAGTAAAATGGTAATTGTTAGGCTTTGGTTTATTTCTTTTATATTATTATTTAATAGTCTATGATGTGCTCACGTTACTGTTACTCCTGAAGTTAATAAAATTATGATTATGGTTGTTATTGTTATACCTAATATTAATATAGTATTTGATCCTTGTTGAAAAAATTTAATAGCTCCTGTTAATGTTAATATTGTTGTAATAGATCCGCTAATGGTCAAGGTCTTATTTCCACTAAATGGTAAGGGTGATTTTGGTGTGTTGACATTAGTTTACTTCTCTAGCATATAGTGTTGTTAGAACAGCAAATACATATCCTTGAATAATTGCAACTGCGGCTTCTAATCTTAATAATATTATTTGAATAATTAATATAATTTATAGTATTCTAATTGAAATATTTATTGATGTGTTTCCTAGTAATGTTATAATTAGATGACCAGCAATTATATTATCGGCTAATCGAACTGCTAAAGTTCCTGGTTGGATAATATTACTAATTGTTTCGATACATACTATAAAAGGTATTAATACTCCTGGAGTACCTGTGGGTACTAGGTGTGTAAATATTCTTTCTTTATTTTTTATTCACCCAAATAATATAAAAGATAATCATAAAGGTAAAGCTAATCTTAATGTTATAGTTAAGTGTCTTGTTCTAGTGAAAATGTATGGAAATAGTCCTATTGTATTATTAATTATGATTATTATAAATAGTGCAATTAATGTTAATGTGGTTCCCTTATTATTTTTTCTTAATAGAATATTAAATTCATTATTTAAAATATTAAATGGTTTTTTTTCACATTATTGAGTGTCGGTTGTTTATTAATCAAAAGTATGTTGGTAATAATATTAATCCAATTAGAGCTGCAATTCAATTAAGTTATTAATCTTGTTGATGGTTCAAAAATAGAGAATAAGTTAGTTATCATTTTCAATTACTTTCATTTTTTGATTTTAAAATATTAATTTTATTATTAATGTTTGGTTTATTAAAAAAATACATTTTTATAATGAATAATATGAATGTTATAATAATGTAAATATAAATTAATATTCATCTTATTGGCGATATTTGTGGAATTAGAAATTATTAATAATCAATTATTTTAATATGACATATTAATGTTATTATTTAACTAAATTTCTTATCAAAAGTAACTGCTAAATTACTATTAAGTGGTTTAAGAGACCAATACTTACTTTCAGTCATTTGATGATTTTATTATTCATTTGATGAATATATTAATAGGTACGCTTTCAACAACAATTGGTATAAATCTATGGTTTGTACCACAAATTTCTGAACACTGACCAAATAATAAACCATTTCGATTCAATATTATTCTTGCTTGGTTTAAATGCCCTGGAGTTCCATCAATTTTTACCCCTGATGAAGGAAGGGTTCATTAATGAATAACATCTGTTGATGTTACAATTATTCGGATAAATGTATTTGAAGGTAATACTATTCGATTATCTACATCTAATAGTCTTAAATTATTGTTGTTTTCTATATTTGTTATATATGAATCAAATTCTCTATCAAAATCTGAATATTCGTATGTTCAGTATCATTGGTGTCCTACAGCCTTCGTAGTTATTATTGGGTTATTAATTTTATCTATTAAGTATAATAATCGTAAAGATGGTGTTGCAATGAAAAATATAGTCATTGCTGGTGTTACTGTTCAAATTAATTCAATTATTTGCCCTTCAAGAAGATTCCGATCTGTATAATTATTAAAAACTAATATGATTATAATATATCTTACTGTGGTAACAATTATTATTAAAATTATTATGATGTGGTCATGAAAGAAGATTAGTTGTTCTATTAAAGGAGAGGCTCTATCTTGTAAGTATAAATTAGGTCAAGTAGTTATTTCTAATAAAAGTTTAATCTTTATATATAGTTCTTAAATCTATTGCACTAATCTGCCATATTAGAATTTAATTAAAATTGGTAATTCACTGTATGTATGTTCTGTTGGTGGGAGGTTGTGTATTCATTCAAGAGATCTTGTTATATGTGATCTGAAAATGGTTTGTCGTATTGATGTTATTCTTTCTCATAGGATTATAATAAATATTATTATTCTTATTGTTGAAATTAATGCCCCTATTGATGAAATAATATTCCATGAAGTAAATATATCTGGGTAGTCTGAGTATCGCCGTGGTATTCCAGCTAACCCTAGAAAGTGTTGTGGGAAGAAAGTTAAATTTACACCAATAAATATTGTAATAAATTGAATTTTTAATCATAATGGGTTTATTGTTATTCTGGTAAATAAAGGGTATCATTGAATAAACCCTGCCATGATAGCAAAGACAGCTCCTATTGATAATACATAATGGAAGTGAGCTACTACATAGTAAGTATCGTGGAGTGTAATATCAATTGATGAGTTTGATAATACAATTCCCGTTAAACCACCCAGGGTAAATAGAAATACGAATCCTATTACCCATAAACACGATGGTCTAAAGGTTAATTTGGATCCATATATGGTTGCTAATCAACTAAATACTTTAATTCCTGTAGGCACAGCAATAATTATTGTAGCTGATGCAAAGTATGCTCGTGTATCTACATCTATCCCTACTGTAAATATATGATGTGCTCACACTACAAAACCTAATAAACCAATTGCTGCCATAGCAAAGATTATTCCTAAGTTTCCGAATACTTCTTTTTTTCCTCTTTCATGTGAAATAATATGTGAAATTATCCCAAACCCAGGTAAAATTAGAATATACACTTCTGGGTGCCCAAAGAATCAAAATAAATGTTGATATAAAATAGGATCTCCCCCTCCAGAAGGGTCGAAGAATGATGTATTTATATTACGATCAGTTAATAATATTGTAATTGCACCTGCTAGTACAGGTAATGAAAAAAGAAGTAAAATTGCTGTGATTACAACTGATCAAACAAATAGAGGTATTTGTTCTAATGTTATTCCTGGTGATTTTATATTAATTGTTGTTGAAATGTGGTGTGATGGAGGGGGTCACATGCATTCAAACAAGGATTGCTAATAATATCCAGACAAAGGATGTACTTATTCCACCAACGGCGGTGTTCACTGCGAGTTGTTTGTCACGCGGGTTGGAGGAGAGGGTTCATCCCCTGTTGCCTGGGAGGAAGTGACAATGAGACCCGAAGCTCATGTCCAAATGAAACTAAGCGAAGGTCGAATGCATACTTACACTGCAGATGGGATCTATCGGTGCTTCAGGTGTTGTGAATCATATTGCTTGCTCATCTAATTTGCATTTTACGAAGAAAAACTAAAACCACTAAAAGCAATTTATTTGTTGCAGGTAAAGAAAGCCAGCTTTGTGCGTTATGCCATATCTACAATAGCTTGTCCCCGGATGCATGTCCTAACGTGTGTGTCTTTGGGACAGTAACACTGCGTGCCTCAAATTTCTGAATTATTTTTTTTCAAAAATGGGAAGACATACAGAATAACTATTATATACACATTATAATAATGTGTCTATATCATAATTATAATGGTTACGTAGAGCTGTACTCCATAGTAGATTAATTATAGGCCCGTAAATAACTTAGCACGAATTTTGGGGTGCACCTCAAATTTCAGACACACACACACACACACACACACCACACACTTCTCTCTCCTCTCTCCTCTCTCTCTCTCTCTCTCTCTCTCTCTCTCTCTCTCTCTCTCTCTCTCTCTCTCTCTCTCTCTCTCTCTCTCCTCTCTCTCTCTCTCTCTCTCTCTCTCTCTCTCTCTCTCTCTCTCTCTCTCTCTCTCTCTCTCTCTCTCTCTCTCTCTCTCTCCTCTCTCTCTCTCTCTCTCTCTCTCTCTCTCTCTCTCTCTCTCTCTCTCTCTCTCTCTCTCTCTCTCTCTCTCTCTCTCTCCTCTCTCTCTCTCTCTCTCTCTCTCTCCTCTCTCTCTCTCTCTCTCTCTCTCTCTCTCTCTCTCTCTCTCTCTCTCTCTCTCTCTCTCTCTCTCTCCTCTCATAGCAGCTATATACACATTATTATCTAATATCTAAGTGTCTACATCATAAATATGATTACATAGCGCAATATCCTGTAGGAGATTAATTATAGGCCTGTAAATGACTTAGCCCCTACCTTACCCAGAGTCTGGATCCAGAGCCCCTCGCATTGCAAGCCAGTTTTATTCTGAATGCGCCACGAAAGTCGTCATCCCTTTTATGACAGTATTTCAGTGTATTCTAACTTACTTTAGCTAAACATTTTGACATTGAATAATTGTAAGTGCTTAAATATGTTACGTTATACAATGCATGCACAGTCATGTTTACTTGTAAGTGCCAGTAAATGCATGACAGTAGGGCACTTGTAACTATGATAAACGGCTTGGAATGTGGCCGTGCCATCCCCCACACTGATCCAATGCCCAGATAAGATGGAAAGATTGCTACTGTAAAATTTTTTTTGGCCTGGTTTACAACCAAACAGCAGAACAGGTATAATAGGGTCACATAAAAAAGGACCACTAGGAATTCTTCTGGCAAAATCATTGCACTACGCCAACGAAACTGAATTCAAAAAAAGTACAATAGTGGTTGTAATGAATCAGTAAAATAGATCTCGGCGCTGAAAGGAAGGAGAACAGCTCTTTCAACGTCCACGACTCACGACCAAAAAACCTGTCGACAGACCACATACCTACCTGGCTGCACGTTTTCCACTTGTTTATTTATTCAGGCCGGGCGACATAAATTGCCTCGTGCTATAACCGTATCCACTTTTTCAGCGTTTCCACTGTATTTTTTATTTATTTGTTTTTGTGAGAAAGCAAGTTAGAGGAGCTTGGTGTCAATTGAAATTGGAGTAACTTTTCAGGACAGTGTGTGTACATCTTGGTAAAACCACAGCTATAGACTAGAATTTTCTTTGGTTTGGAAGACCTTAAGATTGCACAACGATCAAAATATGTCTGGTGCAATACTTCACTGTCTGCATTATGGACAGACTACTCTAAAATTGCATGGATATTCAGTTATAGTAGATGTTGTCAGCCAGAAAAATCCCTGCTAACATGATATTCTAAACAAGCATGGTTGACTAGGGTTAGCACAGGAAAGCTGGTGTAGCAGCAAATCACAGTGTGTTACTGTTGCAAAAAACTGTTTTTGGAAGAGCGAGACAATGGAATTTAAAATTGTATTTAGAATGATCACATGCCATATACTAAAAACATACTTGAAGGCAATATAAATCCCATGGGTTTTGAGACTATCTGTGATCAAAATTTTTTCAGTTTTATCATAAAATTCTAGTTTTTAGATGTTAGTTTTTCTTATGTTAATAATAGTAATACAGTAATGCGGCAGTTTATTGGACCTCTAATCAGCGGACTTAGTATTTAACGAACAAAGCTGAAGTCACAATTATTTTTTTATTGTTGTGTCCACTTACCACTTGTACAGCATGAAAAGTCTTGTTCAGCAGTGTGATGTGCACGCGTGTGAACAGCTATTTGGCAGGTGGGTGGAAATTATTTTTACAATCTTGTGATGACTTGGCTGCAGACGTCTACTGTAGCTGTGACCATAATTTGGGGCATACATAATATTTCCTATGTAGGTTGTGGTCTCTATGCGTGTGTGCATAACTCGTGAATGCACCCTGCTCAATATCTCTTTTTCTGTTTACTGCATCAATTTTCTAAGTTTTAGAATGCACATTCCTGTAAATTGCTGCATTTACGTATAATTTTTACTCCTAGATATTGTTATTAGTGATCCGTTCTATGGTTTTTTTCTTTGTATATTACAAACTTAATGAAATAAACATGTGCAAATGTTTCAGTCCAGGGTGTTTTAACATGTCTTACACGACTTTGCTACTTTACAATGAGCAGGAAGTTGTCATGAAAAAACAGTGTACAAAAAATCAAACTACCCTTAATACCGCATTTTTTAAATGTATAGGCTGTGTGCATGTACAGGCCGCACCTTGATTTTAAGCCTCTAAAACTGGAAAAATAAAATATTTTGTGTACAGGCTGAAATGTATTCGTTTACAGTAACTAATATTTGGCGCACGACCTTGCTAGGCTGTTTACAGCTGTGCCAGCATCAATCACTTCAGTTAATCCACGTTCTCTCATGTTGTGTGCGCTTCCCAGATAAACAAATGTGAGCGATAATGAGAAAGGAACGTGCAAGGTATAATGCAATATTTAAGTTGAAAGTTGTGGAATGTGCATGTGAACATGGAAAAAGCGCAGCTGGTCGATAGTTTAATGTCGACAATAAAAATATACATAATTGGTGCACTGGATAAAAATACGTTGGGGAAAAATTGCCTTAAAACAAATTTGATTTGCAAGGCAAATATAGTGTAAATACCCGGAACTGTAAGAAGAGCTGTTTCAGCACGTGCTCGCTACTAGGGCGTTTACCAGTGACTCAACTGTGCAATATGCCGGCAACTCAATTGCAAAATTTTTAGCAGCTGTTTAGTGCAATGATAGCACATATAAATAATTTACTTGTATGCTCTGGGATATTTCCTGATGATGCGGTGCCTTAGATGTCATTTTGTGGTCAGAAACATATTTACACTTTATCTATTTTTTCCCCCAAAATGTTTCGCATACAGACCGCGCCCCATAATTTTACATGAAAAATTAGTATAAAATGTGCTTCAGATAAGTGCGAAAATACAGTACTATTTCCTGTAAAGAAATGTATGTATTTTTGTCCTGAGTATGTTCATTTTTTAAAGAATCGTACTTAACTACACCTAAATCTTATCATTTTTTTAAAGTGAAATTTATTTTTAAAGTGTACTCTTGCGTTTTTCTTTGAAATCACGAAGTACTTACTGAATTTTATTATGCACTGTAATTGGTTTTTATTTACATATCTACTTGCTGCTTGTGGGATGTGAATTGTGTTGGTGTACACCGGCGAAATAATGATGTTTACTTGAAATTCAGGGAAAGAAAGCTGCTATTAAAATTGTGCAACAGCGTGGTTATATGGTCATTGAGCATGGTGTTGCTCATGTGTAACAGTGTACGGTTTTAGGGAAATACCATGTGCAACTTATTATACTAATCAATCTTGAATTGAAGTTAAGGATTGTGCATGTTTGCGGTATGAAATGGCTTCCCCCTCAGGAGAAAAACTAGAAGCAGGTGTTTCAGTGGCAAGGCTACACGCTACATTACTGCACTCAAAGTGCCACAATTTATTGAATAGATAAAAGTGCTTAAAATGAATTTTAAGGAGCGGTGATACAGACAGAATGTCTGCTTGTTGTGATGCATTTTTAGTCATCTGGCAGTTGCATGGCCTGTGTATGGCATAAGAAAGGACACGCAAGCAAGTGTTTGATAGCACAATGGAACATCAAGGTTAATACGTACAGTTGGAGCTTATAATATGTGGTCAAATGTAACACTGCCCGTTTCACTGCGAACGGTACTGCTATTAATATAATGTACATACATATACAGTATGGCAGGCGACTTGTGTTCATTCCTGTGGCACCTCCTTGTGGTACTGCTGAGTAACCTCTTTTAGAGGTTAGCAAAAGTGGGAAACTCCTGGGCGTACCCTATGCCTTTGTCATAAAGGGGCATCTGCCTCCCATGCTAAGCTTGAATCATGGGCAGTTATGAAGGCGGTGCATGGTGGCGGGCTGGTCGACTCCTTGACAGTTCAATGGGCCCTTTGGGGAACACTCTGGGACTTGGGCGTGTCCCTTTCGGTGCGTATTCTGTTGCCACGAGTAATTCTGGTTGCTCCCAAATGTGTGGCAGATGCTGTATCGGGGGGGGGGGGGGGGTGGACTTGTCTTTATGGGGTGTAGATCCCTAAATGAAAATAAGGAGGCGTACAGGCTGACCTCATTTCCCTGCTGGATGCTCAGAGGCCAGTGTGAGGAAGGACTCGTGCGGGCGGTGGTTGGAAAATTGCACCAACGTGCTTTGGTCAATGCAAGCACAAAATACTCAAACACTGAGCAAAATCAACTGGTCGTCCACGCCGACCAGTCCATAAGGACTGGAAGGTGGTATTCAAAGCCAGATGATAGAATGGATAGTGGACATTTATTCGCAATACGACCAATATTGCAGATACTGGTCAGCTTGGTGTGGTCGGGACCAAGATCCCCCTGGTGTCCAGCGTGATTCCTGCACTTAGGTCGTTGCTGGGCACCTGGGTGGTCTGGGTTTGGCGGGAGGGGCGGAAAAGGTGTGTGTGGATAAGCTCTGCTCTGCCGACAGTTTCTTGTTCTGTCGGAAAAAAAACACCAGGTCGCTAGAACCTACGCACCGTATTTTGCGCTGATATTTTGAACTGTAACAATAAAATGGTTTCCATCAGGGTTACCTATAAATTTGGATGTTTCTAGGCAACGTTTAATTTACAAATAGCATACAAAAAAACTTGTTAAAAACAAAATTTAAATGTGAACTATTTCTTACTGGCCGTTGCCAAAACGTCGCTGCTCTGACTTTTTTAAATTCTTTTTGGATAATAAATTAACATTACAAGTTACATAATAAACTAAACTAAAGATTCATTTATTCAAATATATGATAATTTTAAAGTTATTTAGTGTTAAATACTTGTGGTATACAAGTTACTTAAAAACATGTTAACATATAACTCCTAGGGTGATTTTTCAATGGTTTGTTTCAAAACATCCGAAGAAACTATGAATGCACTATAGAGGGTTGATTATGATGATGCTGGGTAAGAGGGGTAGAGGTATAGGGAATCAATTTGTGGTAGGTGGAGAGTTAGGAGGTGGCAAAGATGGTTGGGTGGGGAGGGGGTGTCTGGCATGACAGGCTCAGTAATATAATTTATATGTAAATTTTTCCAAGTGTGTGTGTGTGTGCATGTGTGCGTGCGTGCATGCGTGTGTGTGTGTGTGTTTTTTTTTTTTTTTTTCCCACAGGGTTGTCACACACATGCAACATAGGGTTTGGGATCTGTAACATAATATTTTCATCAATTTGTACAAATTTTTCAATTTCTTTAAAAAAAAAATTTATTTTTGAGCTCAGGGTTACTGGGTTCAGGATCACCCACGTACCGTATGGTGGTGGAAATCAGTAATGGAATGTTTCCTCAATTTGTAGTAGCTTTTTATATATTTACTCATTTTCCCTTCATTTTTTAATTCCAGATACCGAGGTCAAGGTCACCATAAATCTGCTTCGTTCGTTTGAGGACTAGTGTGGAAAATAATAAAAGTATAAATAATTTGATCCATACATTTTTCTTTTTGGAAATTTTTGGTGAAAACATTTTGGGGCAAAATCAACCATTCCTGAGGTCCTTTTTGGGGTGAAACAGGTCATTTTCATCTGTCGGACGTGACAAAATCCCAGATGGCAAATGGGTTGAGCTCCAACTCCTGCAAATCAGACAACTGTTACTCCTATCCCAGATCTCGTCCCAGATGTATCATAATAATGCTACTAAGGTCCTCCCGTTCTTGCCAAAAAAAAAAGTGCTTGTTCCTTCGTGGACTTTATACATACACAACATAAGGGTAGATGTCCTAATGCAGTTACAGTTAGTATTGCTCCCTTTACTCTGAAGGAGACATTTGCAGCAGAACCAAGCCGGGTAGAGAGTTGTGTGCGCACCCATCTGATCTGTACTACTGTCCTGGTGCTGGGCAACTGCAGAGCTAAAATTAAACAGTTAAATATCTAATTTTTTTGTTGTATTTCTTAAAAAATTATACATGCATATTGATGTAAATAATTAAAAGTAGGAATTTTTCTAATTTAAAGATTATTCTTTAAGAATTGGGCACATAAACATAAGACACATATTGCAGTTCCAAGAACTAAATTTCAAAACTGACAGTAACCACAATCAAAATTATAGATGTGACAGCTATTTTATTTACATATATCTGTGTGTGTGTGTGTTTCCCCCCCCCCCCCCCCCCCCCCCCCCCCCCAACTGGAAAAATATTCTGTCGGCAATATGGATTATGTATATAACCTGGCACTTTATTAAAAACCATGTATAATTATTAAACCCTGATAATTGACTCTTGCAAAGAAATTAACATTGAACTGTATTAACTTTCCATATGGGAATTATATTACGACAGATGCATACAGAGGTATAATCATGTAATTTAATGTACCTGGAAAAATATTGATTAATCTAATATATAAATTAATCTATAAAGATTATTGGTAATTTGTAAATACAATGACTTAAATGGGAAGTTACTTAGAACTGAATATGGAAATGTAAATTATTATAACTTGATAAATTAATTTAAGTCTGGGTGGGTGGGGAATTTTTTTAATTTGGGGGGGAGTTGGGGGGACGGTGTAGCGCACGCTTGTTTTTGTGTACCTATTTGTGGCACGGCTTTGTTAATACACTTAATATGCTAGTGAGGTTGCCATATGTTCTGAATTTGGGATGTAGGGGTGATGTGTAACTAGGTTACGCACACACAAGGCGCCCATTTGGAAAACACATGGCATTGTACCACATTTACGCTCGTGACCGCCGCCTCCTGGATGGGCAGGGAGGGAGGGTGGCGGAGAATTTTATGGCTTTGCTCAATAACTGGGTCGCAATCCAGCCAGTCGCCGATACGCTCATGCTGGGTGCGCTTCGCGTAATCCACTGCATTGAATATTTGACAGTGTTACACTGTCCAAAACGTAAAGTCCTAATCTATGCTATGAACAATATACTTTAAATTTACATAAACATAACTCACCATCATTTAAGCTTGATTATGCTTGATAATGTATATTGCTTAACAAGTTTAGCTGCAGCAATTCTAATACAAACAAAAATGTTGTCTGTTAAGCTTTAAAATTTATTCAATATACCACAAGTCTGTTCTCTATAGCACTCTGCTGTTTAATTTACTCAAATGCTCGCTGAGATGTCTTTATTCTGCCTTACGATTAGAAATGAAAAGTCAGTAAGTAATGAACTTGCTGTAAAACGTTCTAAAATTCATTAAATTATTATGTTTATTGGGTGATAAAAGTAATATAGGAAATTCAAAACTTTGTGAAAAAACAGAACATTTTATATATATGTTACTATGTCACTGTCACTAAATAGCACTTCAGTCAACATTCACTTGGAGATAAATACCAACTTTCAACTTGCTGTGAGTCCCACTCTATACTAGGCAATGGCAATTATTGTGTGATTAACTTACATATGATGACATTATTCCTAAGTACCTTAGTTTATTTAGCACTTAATGAAACTGCATAAGCTAAGTTAAATTACTTATGACATCCTATATATAGTTTATATTCTGAAAATGAGTGTATTTGCACCCTTGGGAGTCCCTGCCACGATATGAAAATTTTTGAGAACCTTTCCCATGGCAGTTCCCTGCCGCCACGACTGCACTGCTTGTACGACATTGTGCGGTTTTTTTTTTTTTTTTTTTTTTTTTTTTTTTTTTTTTTTTTTTTTTTTCCATCATTATTGCCTCGTGGTGACGTCTTGTGGCCATTTCCATTGGTTCCTTTTCTTATTTAGTAATAATTGTTTGAGCAATTTAATGTGAATGTTTCCTCGCTCAGGCAGGAAACGTAGATAGGGGAAAATGCCCAACTAAATTTGTGAAATGATCTCTAGGTATGACAGCTGGTAGTGGGTAGTGTGGCAGTTTATGCCAGTGCGTACTTGTCGCACTCGCAACTGCTGGCATCGCAAAGACGTAGTTACGTTCGTGCTGACATGACTCGTCACCTGCCTGCTCGTAAAGATCTTTAAAGGGATTTTACTTACGTGACCGACTACAATAATGGTAATTAAAACTGTACGTTATATATCCTCATGTGGGTGGGAGGGTATCTAATATCAATTAGGGGGGAAGGTGGCTTACTCATATTGCAATCAAAAGTATGAAATTTTTATCAAAACACGTAGTGAAATGATTATGAAATGACGTGGGAACAGGTGGAGCTTGTATGCAAAGAGGTGGGAATAAGACCCTAGCCTCCACCACTGCAACACTTGCCCTTCTTCCTGACTCCTATTTTATTCAATCAGCTAACCTTTCTACTCAACTCTTATTAATTACCTTGACTTGTAAGAAGATGTAAGGGGTGTCATGGGAGGGCTCACGACAGTGGCTAAATAAGGAAGATAGATTATGAAAATATATATTTTAATATGACAACCATTAAGTATAAAAACACAATACATTTACACATACGTAACAATGGGAATACAATTACGTTATTTAAGTATATAGAAACAGTGGTCATACAATATTCACAATATTACTGCAGCTAATTCCTTAAATGTGCCGTAATCATATTACAGAGGGGGAAGGGGATGACGACTCGTTACGAGAAGGACTCCCTACCGCAAACACGTTTATGCTCACTCAAAGTCTGTGGATCAGGTTGGCCTCAGAGTTCCTCTGGGCCTAGGGTTGTCTTCTGCCTTCTGCTTCAGCCTTCTGCTTCAGCCTACAATCTCACTCACTACTACACGTCGTTGAGGTGTCTCTGCCATCTGGGGGGGGGGGGGTGCCATGAGGGGACCCTTTTATAGCCGGCACAAACATTTGCAGCCCGCCACCATACATACTCCATGCGAGCTTAGGCGGTGTAGCGATGCCAGGATATAGCTACACCTGTCACTCAAACTTCTTAAATATACTCTACGAGTGTATTATGTGCCAGGAAAAGATTTACACTAGGTAGACAGGATGTCATGCATACTCCTCCCTAAAACTGAGAAAGATCATGAAATTTTGGAAACTGTACATTCTCTGAGTGCTTGTTTACCAATGATTGATGCAAGGAAACTGATATTTGAGACCCTATCCTTTCCAGCATATCTAAAATGCTCTAAGGGGGTTGGTCAGCTGCCAGCAAGCTACCACAAGAATGTTCAAAATAATCATGTTGAAGACAAGCTGGTGTTCCTAGGAACCAAAATTGTAGTACCTACTGTACTGCGGCCGTATGTTATAAATTTAGCTCATGAAGGGCACAACAGTGTGAAGAAGAAGAAGAAGAAGAAGAAAGAAAAAAAAAAGCCAGAGCAAGGCAGCTGTTTTATTGGCCTCTAATGTCAACTGATATTGAACAACATGTCTAAAGATGCTGAACTTGTGAGAAATTGAAAAAGGCAAATCGAACGGAGTCACTCATACCATTCCTATATTAATATATCTTAAATTAGGAGTTGACATCCTTGAAGCTGGGAATGCCTATCCAGTCTAAATAGACTATATTCTCACTGGCTAGACATAAGATACAAAATCCTCTCCTTGTGTCATAAACACTATGATGTCTTCAATGTCCATGGATTCGCTAAAGTACTTATTGCAGACAACATGCCATTCACATCATATGAATACCAACACTATTACAGTAAATATGGAATCTCACTGAGTACATGCAGTCCCCACTACCACAGAAGCAATGTCATTGTTGAAAAAGCTGTGGGAATCAGCAAAAATATCGTAAGCAAAAGCAACTCGGAGGGTGCTGACCATAGAGATTTGCTAAGAGAATATAAGAGGACTTCAAGCATCTCCAGCACAAATATTATTCAGTCAATGCATCAGAGCTAGAATGCCCATAACCACAACTATGATGCAACCTGTAATCAAGGAGGGTGTCTATGATGCATTGAAAGCAAGGCAACATAAGTTCAAACATTTCTACGACAGGTCCACCAAGAAGACTGACATTCCATTTCAGGTTGGTGATAGAACTATCACCAAAATAGGAAATGAGAATATCTGGGAACCAGGTGTAATCATGGCAAAACACAGTGAACCAAGGTCGTACGGGGTGAGAAAAAAGAACGAGGGAGGCGTGGTCCGACGTAGTACATGTCATCTACGAGACACACATTGCAAGGGAACTGGCCAGACAAGCACTGTACCAGTCCAAGAGGAAACTGAAGGTCCGTCGAAATCTACAGTATCAAACACACAAGGTAATGTGGAAAGTTCCTAGGATGACTCTACAAACTCGGAGGACAAGGCGAGTGTTGAACTCACACAGAATACTTCAATTTCAAAGGCTTTCCAGGCTGTGGGACTACGGCTACCAACGCAGCTGTAGGTAGTGGAGGCAAAGGACAGTATGTGAACAGAAGTGGTCGTAGAGTAAAAATAGATTGCATGAGTCAGTGTAGGAGGGTAGGATGTACAGTGGAGAAAGGTGGTGTTACAGGTGCAGTGTTTGGAACCAATGACATAAACAGTAGTAAACACCTTGTGTGTATATCCTTTGTATATGTAGTAACAGAGTATGAAATAAAGATGTAACAAAAACAATGTTCTTTTTTTTTTTATTGTTCACCATAAAATAATTTGTTTGCTGTCTTGTTGCCTTGCTTCATTAGGCAGCTTTGCTTAACTATTTCCTCTCTACCCCCCTCTTTTATGCCTATCACTCTTCCCCCTTCTAACCCTTTGGACCTGTGTAATAATGTAGTCCACTTGAGCTAATTTAGATTCTGTTTGGTTTATTGGGGGCTGGTCATTGCAGTACATGGCTGCAGTTATTACGTTAGTTGGTACAACATTTTACAAATTATCTTTTGGCCTTCGTGCAGTTCAAATTCAGTGTTTTTCTAATTTAATTCCATTTTCCGTGTGGATTTTCTTAGGTTTCACATCTTGGGCCAGAGCCTTCAGCACTTATGCCTGGTTGTACCATGTAACCTTGCAGATTTTCAGGGTTATGTTTACATTTAGTCATATAGACATTATTAATATATTGGCGCTGTCGGGTGAGACGAACGATGACACATATATTAACTGGTAATTTGGGTGCCAGCGGTGCTTCCCAATCACCGCACTATTGAGAATCAGGGTTCTCAGGGATGCTGTGGGTTCTGTGTGTCCGTCTCATCCGTGCATACTTACAAGCATGTAGGCGATACTAAACTTTTTTCTAAACATCACTGGAAATAAACACTTAATAAAATATATGTAGCTAGGACACTGTCGCTACTGAATAAAAGAGTTAAGTTCACTGTAGACTTGCTGTTATTATTATGCATACACATCAACGTGCCAATGAAATTATGATTATATCGGTCATGACTAGCAAATTCCGCTTGGGTCCTCCCCAGCCTGCAATTCATCTAGCGCACACCTAGATGAACGATCTCACCGAGGTGCTCTAAAGCACAGCCTTCACAAGGGAAGAGGGCCAACAGCCACTAGGGTGGACTGACTGTTTTCCCTGAAGACAGGATACTGTGAATTACAAATGAATACCCTTAATACATATTAACATGTGTGATTACTCTGCATCACTAACGCAAACTTGTCTGGGGTCGCCCTCCAGCATGTGGGTAGTGTGGTGATGGCCTATACACACAGCTGGCTAGGACGGGAATAATTGCACCGTACAGTAATTAAAAAATTACATAAACACTTAAATGATACATGAAACAGGATGGGACACGAGATGAATATTCACAATAGACACACACGTGTGTGAAAACAAACTTAGATGTTGCGGATGCCGCTGGATGAAGTTCATAGCGGACCACGTGGTGCAGGTGAACATGCAATATTTCTGCATGGAAACAGCAAACTAAATTCAGACAGAAGATTTTTCTTCCTGAGAAAATTATTCTCGTTACGATTGCAGTGGTTACAGGTGTGTAACATGCCTGAGGGCGGTAAAATCAAACATTAACGTGACCGCATGGTCAAGTACAAAAGCATCCATTTTAATGAAAAATACATTGAACCCTGAATAAAATTGTCATAAAATCCTGAAATAAATATTGTACATACAATATTACATAAATAAGCTCTCAAAATGCAACAGTGGCGTATACAAATACTTGGCGTCTTTGAGCCACGTGGTTATACGTGATGTTGCCATAAAATATTCAAACACGAAAAATTACCCTCAAGTACATACATACAAACAAAGCTCTTAAAATTGTGTGTAGCAATAATGCAGAAGTTACAATGAAACGCCATAAACATAGGCGGATGGCGCCTGATTCAAGTTGTGTGGGTCGCGTAACCTCTCCGACATCTTTCTCCTTCTTCTCATCGATTAAGTTAAAAATGCCACAAGTAATTAATAAAGCGGAAGCATAATGCTGGGGAAAACGTCTAGCAAAAACGTACACAGTAAAGGTTAACCTGTAAACTAAATTGACTATGGAAACCTAAATCAGTGAACAAAGTTGTAGTGCATACGTGACAGTGTCTTACCTTAACAGAGTGTCCAGAGACAAGCGTCGCACGGACCTACCATGACCACCGACAAGGTTCACATAAGCGAAGTGCTATGCACGCCGCGTAAAATATCTAATTATTGAAAATAAAATGGCACAAATTAAATTTAATATTGTTTTATATTCCTGTAATTTTGTTATGAATTTTTCATAATATTAAGTGTTCTTAATCTCGGTGCCGCGGGCACTTTGAATTTTATAACCAAACCATTTTTAAATAGCAGCAAACACTTGAACACATTTTAAGATATATTAAACCCTGCAAATATAATAGAACACATTTTACACTGAAAAATAACATGTATATGAAAGTTCAAAATTATCGGCCTCTATGCACACATGCGGGACACTTGACACGTGCGTGGTGAGCGCCGTCATGGACTCTAGCACCGCTGGCTGTTAGTAGGCGTCAATATATACAATTAAAGAATATTTGCTTATGTTGTCACTTCTTTTAATACAATTTCCAAATTATGCTTCATTATGTGAGTTAATAGTATAATCATCTTGGGTTTACTTTAATAGTTATTTACATAGAGATTCATTTGTTTCTAGACAGTATTCAGTATTAATGTTTGTTGTTTTTCATTTCTTCCTAAAGGGTATAAAGCAATTAAATGTTTATTAAACTAAACTACTAAAGAATATTATACATGTTGTCTCTCGTCTCACCATTGCTGATTGGCGGAGGAATGTATCATGGTCAGACAGCCAATCATAGGACAAGAGACAATATAAGTAAGGCTGATGTAAAACAGAACAAAATTTTCCTGTAGAAAGAACTCTCACCACCTCCAAAGATGGACGTGAGTACGATATTAAGAAAGTTTTAATGATTTAATATTTAATACAATTGCAAAATATTTTTGTGATTTTGAATAATTATTGATTGAAGATGAATATTAATTTTATTGAATTTGAGGAGATTAATTAATGATTTGTTTAATTTGGGGGTACAGAAGAACGACTTTAGTTAAATATTTAAGATGTTGAGAATTGTACGTTATGATTGAGAGGTTTCAACTAACAATCTGTTGAGATTTATTTGAAATGTAACAACTGATGCCCAACATACGGCTGAAGAAAAACTTTGTGACTGTCTAGAACTTTTCTGGGAGATGCAATCACAGAAGAGAGAGGAAGAGGTTTGGAGGTAAATTTTTGCAAATACATATTGTGAAAAAACTTGGTCTAAGTTTAGTCAAACGACATGGAGAAAAAGTTAGATTTAATATTTGAAAGTTTTAGGTAATGCAAAAAGAAATACAAATAGTTATAGTACAACAAACTGATAGATTTAATAATTTGAAAAATTGTTTGAAGGTAGTGAACAAAATCATAGGAAATGGAAAGAAAATTTGAATTACATAGAAATTGAACTGAATAATCTTAAAGTAAATGAACGAGGTGGGGAAGGGAATTTTACTCAGAAACGTAACAAACGAAAATTTACACACACGTGTGCATGTGCGTGCACACGCGTACATTGGATGGCCACCCTTTCTATGCACCACGGTTTACAGAACTGTAGATCCCTGACACTAGGTACTCAGTCTCTTGAGCTCGGCTTGCCAGCTCAGTGGCCACTCTCTCCACCTTGCTCCTTTTGCCGGAGTTAATGCTCCCCGAGTTGGGGGAGACTTCTTTCTGAGACACTCACCCACATGCTGGGACTGTCTGCCGGCAAGACCAGACTCTCAACATTCACTGCATTTCGACGACGAGTGGGGGATAGGGCTACCGCCTTCGGCTGGCACACACTCCACATGGCTTTACACCAGTATAGGGCGACATATCACCTGCTCCCCCTTGCAAGGACGTGAAGGGTGAATCTATCCTCATGCCTCACTCCCGTCGGAGTGGTATCCGAGAGAAAGTTAGACAGGTACTCACTGCCTCTGGGCATCAGTGGGAACTTAACCCTATCCTGGTCGCACTCATGAAACTCTCACCAAGGGAACAAGCCCAGGCATTGTCTCACCTGCAGAGACCATCTACACCAGAGATTCCGCAGGACCTCTTTGAAACGCCAATTCGTCGTAGCGAAGAAACACATCCTGTGTTTACTGCCTATTTAAGTGTACAGGATAAGTCCATGGGGATCGCCAATCCACGCTTTTGGAGATTTGAGCTGGCGGAACCAACCCCAGTGGCCAACATTACCTACAAGCTCCTGCACCCTAATCTCACCAGCTGAAACTTACGTCAGCCAGAATTGACACAGGTTAAGCAGGCTCTGTAGGTCATGGGTCTCCCGGGTATACCGCCCAGAGCAAACGCACTGAAAGGCAAAGTCATTCTTATGGAACCTTATTTTGTGCCCTGCCAAAGAGCTACCAGGCCAGTTCTTTACATTGGACACACTCCAATTGATCATAAAGACTAGAATCCTCTCTAATACACAAGGTACGTCTGACCTAGCATTCATCAAAACCACTTTGGACGTGGTGAGATTAATCCACCATCCTCAGGACATCACGGATCAATACATTGCATGCTGTTAACTGTCCATCTTTCACTTAGACACACAAATGCATTTTTACAATACATGAAACATCCCCTCTATCCTATTTCTTAAATGTGTTTCTCAACCACTGGGCCATGGCTCGTTATTTTAACATTTATAACAAATATTTGTGATGCATTTCATCATGTTAACATACCCTGGTATACGTACTGCTTGATACAAAACTTTAGGTTTTTTAAATTTTCTTTAATGGCTGGTTTGTTATTTGGGCATTATCAGTACAAATTTTACTTAGACATTTATTTTGTAACACTACAGTCAGCTATTATAGTTAATGTTTCACGTAATCAGAATATTTGTTTTAAATATTATGATTCCGAGCCATGGCCCAGTGGTTGAGAAACACGTTCAAGAAGTAGATTTGAAGGGGTGTTTCATGTCTTGTAAAAATGCTTTTGGTTTTGCAAGTGAAAGATGGACAGCTTATAGCCTACAATATGTACATGTTTGTAAATTAATTGTGTTCAATAATGAGTTTACATACCTAGGTATAGAAAATAACTGTGTTTCTGTATGTTTTACAATTTGAAGGGTAGCTATCGTTTCTGTCACATTGATGGTGCATACTGTATGTTTTCATATTTAGTTCTTATGTTGTTTGTGTGTACACAGTTCTAGCAATGTGCCAAACTCTTAGAAATGATAATCTTTTAAATCGGAAACATTCCCAGCTTATAATTTACATCAATTAGTATGTATTATTTTTAAGGCTGGATCACAAAAAATTAAGGTGGAAAAAATTTTTCATTTCAGATATTTAAAAACACACTTTTTTATGCTCGTTATATGTTTAGTTGCCTGCCATTCTAAGAGTACGAGGCAAGCAGTAGATGCTCCATTGGAGATACCAAGACAGCAGTGTTAATTTAGAGTGTATGTATGCAATTCTGCTGCCAAGAGGGAGGGCAAGCCAGCCACCTTCCCCTCACATGACATCTTGGCAAGGTCACCTGGTTTTCATTGCACAGGGCTCATTCAGTGTGACAGCAAAAGGAATCATAGTAATTTTATAGGCTATTTACAATAAAGTGAGCACTTTTGAAAGCCCTCTCATTTGGAAAAATAGTCAATAAATATATTTTATTTTACCCTTAAGTGTCAACTTCTAAGTGCAGTGGAATATACACACTGTGTTTATTACTTACATGGTAATATTTATTTAAAAAGGTAGTTAAAGGATAATAAATAGCTGAAAGGAAAAAGGTATTAAGGTCCTCAAAAGTACTCACCTTGCCACGAACAGCCTATAACGACATTAGGACATCCATCTTCCCTTTACCACCTTTATGTTGCGTATGTATAAAGCCAGTGAAGGACTGTATAATGAACCTGTGATAATAAGTTAACATTAACAAATCTTATGATATTTCTTGCAAGAAGCTAGTGTAAATGGAGTTTTCCCTCACTAAGAGTTGCATGGTGCACTGTTTCTAAGCTATTTGTGGCAACAAGTCCCTCTAGGATATAATTTATGTTTGAAGATGTCAAAATATTAAAATTAATTAATATTTCATTAAAACTAGGTGTTATTTTTGCTCTAGAAACTTTAGAACATGGATGCATTTTTTTAACATTTGGCGGTCAAAGTCACTCAAAATAAGTCAAATTTAATCTTACAAGCACATATATTTTACAAGCCAATTCAAGGGAACCGTGAAGACTTGTATCGTTATTTGACTGAATTTAACAAATATAATGTGTAATTTTGCTACTAAAGCTGTGCAGAAATGACCAATGTAAAATTTTAACATAATTGGTTGTATGTAGGGTTTGTTGGTGGGTCAGAAACCATCCAAATTCCAATAGTGACCCTTTAGAAATAACAATCTTTTTTTCCCAGAAGCCATGAAAGGTCCTAGTTTTGAGAGTTTACTTTAATCAATTTCAGTGTCCCTCGTGCACACTTGTGTCATTCATATGACGAGGCAACAGCAGATGTATATCATCATGCAAAACAAAAAATTTTTAATGTTGTTAAAATATTTGGAAGAAATGCTATCAATTTTTTATACTTCATTGTAATATTGTTACTGTAACTTCTAATGCAAACTTTATTTGGTTTTTACTTTCAGCAGTTGGTACCATCATAAATATGCAAGCAAACAGGTTACAGGTCCCAACGTGGGGCACCAATTAACGTCGCCGGGTGAGACACGAGACGAACGATGACACAAATACTTACTGGTAATTTGGGCACCAGCGGTGCTTCCCAATCACCGTACTATTCTATTGAGACTCAGGGTTCTCAGGGATGTTGTGGGTTCTCTGTGTCCGTCTCACCCGTGCATACTTACAAACATGTTGGTAATACTAAACTTTTAATAAAAATCACTGAAATAAACAATTAATAATCATATGTCACTAGGACTCTGTCACTACTGAATAAAAAATTGAGTTCACTGTAGACTTTTTTTTATTGATATTGTTCATACACATCAACTTGCCAACGAAATGGTTATCTCGGTCATGACTAGCCAATTCCGCTTAGGTGCTCCCCAGCCCGTAATTAACCTAGCGCACGCCTCAATGGATGATCTCACCGAGGTGCGTGAAAGCACAGCCTTCACAAGGGAAGAGGGCCGACAGCTGCTAGGGTGGACTGTCGGTTTTTCCCTGAAGACAGGACACTCTGAATTACAAATTAATACCCTTAATACACATTAACACGCGTGATTACTCAGCATCACTAACACAAACTCGTCAGGGCTCACCCTCCAGCACGTGGTTAGTGTGGTGACGGCCTATACACAGAGCCGGCTAGGACGGGAATAATTGCACCGTACACTAATTGCATAGACCCTTTAATGATACTTGAAGTAAGATGGGGCATGAGATGAATATTCACAATAAACACACACATGTATGAAAATAAGCTTAGGTGGCGTGGATGCCGCTGGATGAAGTTGGTAGCGGACCACGTGGTGCAGGTGAAATTGCAATATTTCCGCGTGGAAACGGCAACTAAATTCAGATAAAATATTATTTGTGTTGACCAAGTGATTCTCTTTACGATTAGCGTTATTACAGGCTTGCAACATGCCTGATGGCGGTGAAATCAAACATTACTGAACCGCGTGGTCAAGTACAAAAAGCATCATTTTACATGAAAAATACATTGAACCATGAAATAAATGATTGCACATACAATGTTATACAAATAAGCTCTTAAAACTCAATAATGGTGTATGCAAAGACTTGGCTTCAGTCGGCCATGTGGTTATACATGATGTTGCCGTAAAATATTCAAACACGAAAATTACCCTCGAATACATACATAAAAACAAAGCTCTTAAAATTGCGTGTAGCAATTATGCAGAAGTTACACTGAAATGCCATAAACATAGGCAGATGGCGTCTGATTCAAAATGCGTGGGTCGTGTGACCTCTCTGATATCTTTCTCCTCCTCCACGATTAATTTAAAAACGCCGCAAGTGCGTAAGAATTATTAAAGCGGAAGCATAATGCTGGGGAAAATGTCTGGCAAAAACGTACGCAAGGAAAGAATAACCGGTAAACTACATTAACTATGGAAACCTAAATCAGTGAACAAAATTTGTAGTGCGCACGTGACAGTGTCTTGCCTCGCCCGCTCTCCTCGACAGACTGTTCAGATACAAGCGTCGCACGGACCTACCATGGCCGCCTACGGGGTTCACATAAGCAGAAGTGCTATGCACGCCGAGTGAAATATTTTATATTGAAAATAAAATGGCAGAAATTAAATTAGATATTGTTTTACATTTCTATAACTTTCTTATGAATTTTAGTATTATTTTAACGTCTCTCTGTGATGGCCTTCATGCCGGAATATTAGGTGTTCTTAATCTCGGCGCCTCAGGCACTTTGAATATTCATAACCAAACAATTAAAATTAGTACAAGCACTTTAAAACATTTTAAGATATATTAAACACTGTAAAGACAATATAACACATTTTACCCTGAAATTAACATTTATAGGAAAGTTCAAAATTATCGGCCTCTTCGCGCAAGTGTGGGACACACAACACGTGAGTGGCATCATGGGCTCTATTACCGCTGGCTGTTAGCTGGCGTCAAACATAATAGGAAATGCAAATTTTTCATTTAGCAAACCATATCATCTCAAGAAATACTTTATTTACTCATGTTTTACCTACACATTTCAGCTCAGAAACGAGATTGGAAAATAGGAAGGTGGGTTGTGCATGACAACTAATGTTTTGGATGCAAATACCGGACTGAAAATAGTAAATAATCGGGGTTTGTCATAACAACATAAACTGCTGTTCCCTCCTTCCGACGAGTGGATGAGTGTATGGCTGCTGCAAGGATGGTGTCAGCCAAGTGATGTTGATAGAAACACTTCAGTTCGTTACGAGAAATGGAGTGTGAGCATGGTTGGTCCGCAAGTATGCGACCTGCATGGATGACAAGCAGGTGTGTGTGTGTGTTTGTGGTTTTTTTTCTATTGGAAAAAAACACTTTCGAAGAACAGTAAAGAAATGACATGTTCGTCATATTTATACTGCCATCAGACAAGTGACATTTTTGTTTAAATATCTGTTCTATTTCTGTCATGCTCAGGCTTTACCTTCCTGCTGACCATCCCTTCTTCTGCTGGCACAGTGCGTTTGGGGAGGGGGTACAGCAGGTGCGAGCCCGACTCTGGATCGTCCGAGTTGGTGGCGTAGTGAAGAGCGCCAGGATCTACGTCTTTTATCTGGGGCGGCATCTGGCGGTGCACTGCGGTACTTGCCACGGACCTCTTGGATAGTTTCTGTGGCTCCTTGGGTGAAATAATAATTATCAATAGGACGCCTGTCCCTGCCCGGTAGGTAATACAGTCTTGCAGACGTCGGCAGCAGTGACGTGACTCGTGGACGAGCTGTCAGGGGTGTAGTTGACTTATGAGTAGCAGTCGTTTATTATGATAGAGAAGAAGTGGTGTGTCAAGTTTGATAGGCAAATGTATTCAGAATAGAAAGATACCCAATACATGTGTACAGGACCTCTGCCTTGTCGTAAAAATTTTAATACATTGCACAGCATGTAAGTTCTACAAGGCTCAAAATCTATTTTCAGTTGCTTCTTGCAGGAAAATTGAAAGGTTTGTTATTGAAGTATCAATATATTTCAGTAGATACATGTCTACTGAAAAAAACTGATATCCTGAAAGGGGATATACAACACCTATTTGTCACAAATAATGTGCGAGTACTGATAAAAGTACTGTGTAACTCATGGCAAGCACAGTGGAATTGTATGAGAAATGCAGAAGATGCGGTTTTGAATGATTAATTGTTGAATATTGTAACGAAGTAAATCTTAATGGCCATATTTATTTACCTCTGTCTCATAAATCACAATGTTTTAATGAAATATTATTAATCACCTCAAAAGGCACACATCTGCAAAATAAAATGATAGCCTGGTATGCAAGATCTTTGTGTGAGAGTACATTTAAATACATTCATCTTGGAGGTATAAGCTTAGGTAGTTCTAAAGTGTCATTACCTTGTAAAATCTAGTTACTACTCTATAATTAGATTATAATTTTGCCGTACTTTAATTTAAATTTTTTTCTCCCTCTCTTTTAAGGCAGTTTGGTTCAACAGTGAGTAACATTGTTGTACAGGATGCTGTCTGTGTTGATAATATGCACTAAACCCATGGTACATCTGGCAGATGACTTTCTCCTAGTGTCTGACCTTCTAGGCTGCTAGACATGGTGATAGGCTCTAGCCACTCAGTAGGGTGTTTGCTGTGTGTGTACTGAGAGAGGTAGCTTGATTAGTCTTACAGAACATCAGCATCATCATTTAAAATAAACTGTACGATATTGTTATTGACATATTTTATATACATTTAGCCTACAGTGCAGAGACGTAATTCTATAAATATTTGCAGTTGTTATTGCTTAGGGTGTATCTTATAATCATGTTCTTGGTAAGATAGACAAATTGCAGATCTGAACCAGTTCTGTCATTGAGTCCAAGTTATCAAAAGTTTGTTGTATAGATATTGGTAAAAGTTCAACAATATTTATGAAAAGTAATCATATGTAAGTACTCGAGAGTGTGTATAATTTAAAAAATCTTTTTCAAGTTGATTTATATAAATGAAGTAGCGATGACAAAAAGTTACTTGTGTGTTTGCCATAGGTAGAATGCTGCCAATTTGGACATTGGTTGTTCCAACTATAGTGCATGGACTTCTTAAATATATGTTGTCCTTACTGGTGAAAGGCATAACAAATCGTATCTTGCATCTCAGTCTACACCAAGAAAGGAAGAGACAGGTACAGTTCTTTACAAGTGCATGCATGCTGTAATTTATTTGCTTTGTTTCACCTGTGCTTGTATAAACTATATATTCACTGTTTCTCTGCATCTGTATTCTAAATAAACATCTACAGTTGGTTCACAGTTAATCAAACACTTTACAAACCAACCTTTGAAAAAATATTGTGCCGGTTATGCTGACATGGGAACCCCAAAAAACAGTAAATAAAATTTATCTTCTGGGATGAATGAAATGAGTGAAAGCTGGGTTATATTTCAATATTTAATAAAGAAAGCAGGAACATGGATAAACATATATTTTCTATATAAAAAACAGGAGTATTTCAGTATTCTTGTTTGCATAGTATTTTTTATACAATGAATTAGTTTTTCCTATACTGTCCAGAAAAAAGTTTAGCATATATCAGAATCCAGGATGTTATATTGAGTGAAATTAGTTTACACGTTATATTGTACTCCTAATAGCAAATAAAGTGGAATAAAACACAATACTGGTTTACATCATCCCAGTGTGGAACAAACAAAGACATAAACTGAAAAACAACTTAAACAAAGGAATCTCATCAGTTGCAATAACAAAAGAAAAGATCTTCTTAGATGCATTGACAAACTTCAATAACATGTAGAATCTCCACAATTCCTGAGGCACACTTTAATTCAATGAGGCATGTAAAAAATATGATAAATTTAGCATTTCCTGAGGTAAATTGTTCCATTCCTCAATTGCGGCTGTTTTTACAGCCTGAGGTTGAACCTACTATGTTTGTTTATGTGCAATACACATATCGCTGATGGGGAATACGCCAATGTTTACATGATTCACACAACGTAGGTATGATCTACTCCTAGGAACACAAATATTATGTATTATTTGGCGAACTGGGAGTATGCTTGACTTTTTGTTAGCAGTATACATGTAATAGAATAATTCACAGCACCCATTGCATTACAAACATATAAATGTGGAAATATATGAATTTACATTACTTACTAGCATTTCTTATAAACTTACTATACTTAGCCTAAGGACATTTTAAAAAGTATTTTACAAACCCAAATCACTAGTTGGCAGTTGTCCTAAATTACTAATTAAGGTAAACATGTCAATCTGAGCCTCATTGTTTAACTGTAGTTGTTAAGCCTACTGAAGAACTGAGAAAGTAAGGTAAACATGTCAATCTGAGTCTCATTGTTTAACTGTAGTTGTTAAGCCTACTGAAGAACTGAGAAAGTAAGGTAAACATGTCAATCTGAGTCTCATTGTTTAACTGTAGTTGTTAAGCCTACTGAAGAACTGAGAAAGTAAGGTAAACATGTCAATCTGAGTCTCATTGTTTAACTGTAGTTGTTAAGCCTACTGAAGAACTGAGAAAGTAAGGTAAACATGTCAATCTGAGTCTCATTGTTTAACTGTAGTTGTTAAGCCTACTGAAGAACTGAGAAAGTAAGGTAAACATGTCAATCTGAGCCTCATTGTTTAACTGTAGTTGTTAGGCCTACTGAAGAACTGAGAAAGTAAGGTAAACATGTCAATCTGAGCCTCGTTGTTTAACTGTAGTTGTTAGGCCTACTGAAGAACTGAGAAAGTAAGGTAAACATGTCAATCTGAGCCTCATTGTTTAACTGTAGTTGTTAGGCCTACTGAAGAACTGAGAAAGTAAGGTAAACATGTCAATCTGAGCCTCATTGTTTAACTGTAGTTGTTAGGCCTACTGAAGAACTGAGAAAGTAAGGTAAACATGTCAATCTGAGCCTCATTGTTTAACTGTAGTTGTTAGGCCTACTGAAGAACTGAGAAAGTAAGGTAAACATGTCAATCTGAGCCTCATTGTTTAACTGTAGTTGTTAAGCCTACTGAAGAACTGAGAAAGTAAGGTAAACATGTCAATCTGAGTCTCATTGTTTAACTGTAGTTGTTAGGCCTACTGAAGAACTGAGAAAGTAAGATTTCAACGTTATGGTTTTTCAAGTTCATTCTCCAATCAGAGAATACATGTCCATATGCTAAAAATGCATGTTCACTGACACAGCATTGCACCATAAATACTAATTCGTACGATTACCTGCTTCACCTTTGGTGGCTCAGGCCGCGGTTTCCACGGGATCGACCCCTGGTTCATATTTTTCAACTCTGCTGCTGCTTGACTCTGGAAAGCCAAATAGCCTTCCTAAAACTGTTGATGTTGGAGTTGGCAAACTAGGGGAATCTTTTTAGCATTCTCAACTGTGGCATCAACAGAATTGGTGGTAATGTTTTGACCATGTTGGTGTAAAATATGAAGTTTTTTTTTTTTCAAAACTACAGCAACAATAACTTCACACATTGACTGCTTTTTAAGTGCTGATAACGATTTATAAACTTTTGTTGAAGTGTGAATGAGTTCTGAAGGTCTGATAAAGTTATGTACACATTATGTATAAATGGTTACTTTGAACCTTCAAACTCATCAGTTGCCTCATTTGTGCTTGTACCGTTCTCAACAAGAAGAACTGAAGAACTTTTAATAACAGGAATGGCATTACTGGTGAGGTTCTTAAATAAGGCCACAGTGCTACTGTAGCGGCTAGAGCTGGGGGCAGCAGAGGCAGTGGCCAGAGCTGAGCTGCCCGCCGTGTTTGGCAAACAAATTAGTCTGTAAAGAAGTATATAAGGGAGCCTCGACGCATTACCCCTCCACCAGACGCTCACCGCCATGCCATGCTCACTCGTCGGAGCTGATGACACCAGGGTTCAGCAAGGCTGAAGACTGAAGGCAACTCCACCGTCCAGGCCTAGAGAGGTTCCTAGTTGTCTACATCAGGGTGAGCAAAATCGGCTTGGTAGTAGATTGAAAGGCTATCTCTTGGGCCCATTCTCTATCAGTTATCCTCACATTAAATTCAGTCAAGGATAGGCAGGTCACTCTTAACTTGTCTATTCATTGGAGAATGTGAACCTCGTGTAGAGTTGTTGGAAGAGAGAGTAGATGGTTTGTATCGTCCAATTTAAGTATCATTCCCATTAATGAAATTATTGTCATATTAAAAGAGTTTTGTGTAGTAAATTCAAAGTATCACGTGTCATTTGCCATTGAGCTTACCGCCCCCCATGAACGTCGATCTCTTATACAGCCTAACCTATCTGAGACAGTAACTCTAGAATATAGTGATAAGAGTGTGAAAGGATTAGGGAAACATGCAGATACAGAGACGAGCATTACACTACTACCTTAATCATCTTGACTAAATTGTCTAGATATTCAGCTATGTACTTGATCGACACAAACCACGAGTTCCACCATGTCATGACAGGCATAGGAAATAACAAATGTTTTTTATTTCTCAGTAGGGTATTTTTCTTCCAAAAAGTTATGTATCTATAGGCCTACTTTTGTTTCCTATCATTTGAAAATCCATGCTTTGTGCTTTGAACACAAGTATTAAGTCAAAAGCTGGTTCTACATCATCACTGAAGCTAAATTTTACAACATATGCTGGTATAATGCATTGCAATCCTACTATAATATTCTTATGAGGTAAGAATCTTTCACTTAGAGATGTGCTCATTTCATCAATGTAAGGAACAAATGTCATCCTTCTATTATAAGACTTCTCTGGTGAAATTTGTTGGGTAGTTTTCGCAATGTTTCTGTCTGCCTACACATCTTGGGATTGTCGGCACCACACCAGTAACATCTGCTAGCTCAGAAGCATTTCTGAAAATATTTTCAAATCCGTCATCGCTGTTGATGTGCATGTCTGCTAATTGTTAACCAACTAACTCAGTTTAGCTAACAGCTGAACTTAGATCTATAGATTTGCTTTGTAGGAATTGGGAGAGTGAAGATGTCAGTGAAAGCTTTTTCTCTGAAACTTTGAGACTAATAATAAAGCTGAAATCACACACACTTTTATAAAGGATCTGTGCTTTAGCACTACATTCTTTGTTTTCGTCGCTCATATCTTCTAGAGCTTCAATCATAGCATTTACAAACAGGGAAACTGCTTTGTGCCTTTCCAACCAACGTGTTTCACAGTATTTCATCAAGCCCATGTGGTTCAGAGGTGAAGAGTTCAATATAGTTTTTAGCATTTGAGTCCTATGAGGTGAAGATCTAAAAAAAATTGCACACCTCACTCATAATGCCAAATGCCTCTTTAAATGCATGTAATATACTAAAAGTTAAACCATACAGTAGTAGATACTTGGTCTATGTTTCTTTTGCCCAAAAGTTGTATTCCTACAATTTTTATTTACAGAGAAAAGCATAAATGTGTAAACAAAAATTTCACAGAAAATCGGTTTGTACTATATCCTCTTATCACAAAATAATTCCAGTATCCATCAAACTAAGCACTGTAGTAAACGTTACTTGTATGTTCAAATATATAACATTAAAAAAGTATAGGTTTATATTTTCAAAATAGAGGTTTTAACTTTCAGGGGTGTGGGGGAGGGGGGCTGCAGCCCTCCCCCCCTCCCCTCCTCTCCCCCACATCCCGCATCACTGGATACACCCATGGCTCTCTGTGGTCTCGTCGTACATTAAACCAACTTTCTTGGCTTTGACTGCTTTCTTGATTTCTGATTTTATGTGTATCCCCAACTATTGCAAATGTATGATCTTTGAGTGAATAGTGCAGTGGGGGTGAATGACAAGATGGAGATTTTTAGACATTCGCCATTACGTTGCAGATGTCTGTCATGGAAAAAACAGGACTGAGCATGAAAAAATACTGTGTACTAAACATTCTCAGCGCCCACAACAGCACCTTGCAGCCGTCGATGCTGCTGGGTCTGGCTGGCTCGCTCAGTATCAAAGGCCTTGCCCGCAACACAATGTACTATAATCTGTATTTTTATAATGAAATTTTTATAACTCTAAATAATTTTCAAGAATAAATAATTTATATGCCAGTGGATACTGTTGGCAGCATTGCTGTGGCATTACTTTATTTTGTTTGGTGAAAAGTGTTTTTATAAAAAAAATTTTATAATTTCAAAATAATTCTCAAGAAGAAATAATTTGTGTGTCAGTTGATACTGTTGGTAGCATTGCTCCATTGTTATATATATATATTTTCCCCCTGAAATCTTTTCTTGTTTACTCAACCTACTTGCAATGTAAGTAGGCTATTTTTATTTGTTGTTTACATGCCTTTAATTTTTTGTGATTCTGGTTTAGGAGCTGTATGTACCAAAAAATTCTCGAAAGAGTTATTCTCCTACAAAGAATGCATTTTCAAATTCAGTCATTCTGTAGAACAAAATTTGTGTACGTGTATGCTGTACGGTTAAGTAGTATACCATTTCCCTCCTGACTGCCTACTTAACTTCCTGTAACACAGCTAAATTAACTCTGAACTTAAGTCCTAAATAATCACTCAAGTTACTGCAGTACAAGGAGATATCGCACACGGAGGTTGGCAACTCAGAGGCCAATTAAGTACAAGTAACCTGGGGATTCTCTAAGGCACAATACCTTTTATTAACATAATTCTTTACATCAATCGGTACATTTACAATTACTCTTAAATCCTATTCACAAACATTTATTCTCATATTAAGATGATGCCAGCTAACATCCAGCAGCGTTAAACCCATGACGGCACTCACCACCCAAGTGACACGTGAGAAGCATGTGCGCAAAGAGGCCTTAAACTGGACTTTCCCATAGCGGGAATATTATGTTTTCAAGTGTACAGCGTGTTTTTCTTTGTTTCAGAACTCAGTGTTATAAAATGTGTAGTATTTTTATATTTGATAATGTTGCACAATGATTGGTTATGAATTTTAAATGCGCGCTGCACGAAGAACATGAACAGTATTATTCGAGAAATTCCGTAATAAGACATTGAAAGAAGACAGAAAATTTCAGATTGAAATGTACAATGTTAATTTATATTTTAATTATTTAAGTGCCTTTTCATTTTGAATATAAAAAGTTTTACTCTGAGTGCATAGCACTTCCGCTTGTGTGAACCCCGTAGGCTGCCATGGTAAGTCAACGCAACGCTTGCCTCTGGGCAGTCCGTCGAGGAGAGTTGGCGAGATAAGATGCTGTTACGTAGGCACTGCAACCTTTTAAAACTTGTTTAGATTTCAATAGTTAATTTTAGTACACCAGTCAACCTTTGCTTTGCGTACATTAGTCAGACATTTCCCCAGCATTATGCTTCTGTTTAATTTAATTATTTGCACCCTTGTGGCTTTTTGAATTTAATCGAGGAGGAGGAGAAAGATGTCGGAGAAGCCAGGCAGCACGCGCAACTTTGAATCAGATGCCATCCGTCTATGTTGAAGGCGTTTCAGTGTAAGTTCTGTTTAATTGCCATGCGCAATATTAACGGCTATATTTCTGTATATTTATTTGAGGGTATTTTTCATGTTTTATTGTGTTGAGGCCACATCGCCCATGGCCACATGGTCAGATATAGCTAAGTCCATATCTACACCATCAATACATTTTCAGGGTATATTTGTGTAATTTCATATCCACTTTATTTAATGTCAGGGTTCTATGTATTTTTTATTCAGGGTTCCGTGTAATTTTCACAGAATTGATGCTTTGTTTGTATGACCATGCGGTCACTTTCATGACTGATTTTCCTGCCATCAGGCGAACCACAAACCTGTATCTGCTTAAATCGTCAGAGGAATATTTTTCTCAACTGCAATAACCATTTGTCTGATAATAATTTGCCCTTTTACAGAGAAATATTGCAATTTACCTGCACCATTTGGTCCGCTATGAACTTTATCCAGCGTCATCCGCGCCATCTAAGCTTGCTTTCATGCATCCGCATGTTTATTGTGACTACTCATATCGTGCCCCATTTTGTTTCATCTACATTTGAGTAATTGTGTAATTTTGTAAGGTGATATTTCCGTCCGAGCCGGCTATTGTATAGGCCGTCGCCACACAAAACCACATGCTGGGAGGCGCGCCCTGACGAGTTCGTGCTAGTATTGCCAAATAATCACACGTGTTCATCTTCAGATTCATCTTCGTAATTCTCCATGCCCTGTCTTCAGGAAACACCTACAGTCCACCCTAGTGGCTGTAGACCCCTTTGCTTGTGAAGGCTGTGTTATCTAACGCCACGGTAGAAGTCATCCATCTAGGAGTGCGCTAGAATAATTGCGGGCTGGGGAGCACCCGAATGGAGTTATCTAGACACGTCCGAGTTGTATCACAAGTAAAATTCCTGGCTCGTTATTGTATGAGTGGTAAAATAAAAAGTAAGTCTCACAGTGTTTTAGTCTTCTCTTTGTAGTGACAGTATCCTCACCATACATATTTATCAGTGTTAAAAAGTTTATTAAGGATGTTTAGTATTGCAAAGGGTTTCTTAATTACGCTCGGGTGAGATGTACACACAGAACCCACAGCATCCCTGAGAACCCTGAGTCTCAACAGTGCGGTGACTGGGAAGCACCACTGGCACCCATCATCAGTAAGTAATTTGTGTCTTCATTCATCTCATGTCTCACACGACGGCATCAAAGGTGAAGT
Organism: Dryococelus australis; assembly: GCA_029891345.1. Taxonomy (NCBI): domain Eukaryota; kingdom Metazoa; phylum Arthropoda; class Insecta; order Phasmatodea; family Phasmatidae; genus Dryococelus; species Dryococelus australis. The sequence goes on along the minus strand of CM056999.1, from coordinate 10,041,847 downwards.
TAATTAGACTAGCGTTTACTACTTGCCTGTCCTTGCCAGAACACTAATTGATTACCACCTAAGGAAGTCTTGAGAGATAACCTTACGCCCTACTGCCAAATCAAATATGCGTGCTCACCACTGTAGTCATAGACGCCGTCGACAATGAGCTTCTCAATGCCTGGACTGGTAAGATGCCTTCATCGTAACAGCCTCGCTGGTACCTCGGCGTCATCGGCTCCGACGTGAAGCACTCTGTATATTGTCTGGGGGGCGGGGTGTGTTGCGGCCCTATATATATATATTGTTGGCCAAGTGGATCAGCGCAGTCTATTTACCAAACATTGACTGTGTGCAGCCAGCATTGGCTGCTACACTACCCCTTTGGTTGGACAGGTAGCCGTCCCGGATGCTGCAGTGGAAGTAGACATAGAAGAGTGATGGAGATACCCTGGGGAGAGGTCTGAGGCTGTGGGAAAGTCGAGGAGCTCATACTTTTGCGTAGAAAGATGTAGTGGCATGGGGTGGCTTCCGCGAACTCAATGAAGGGCAGTGTTGAGAACGCAAGGGTAAATTCGAGACTCCTTTATACAAGCAGAACATTAGTTATTGAGAACACAGTAAAAGCAAAGAGTATGAACAGTACGTATTAATTTTCTCACTGTTGGCAAGGAAGGTAAAAATGAGAGTTAAATAATTATAACATGTGGTATGTGATGCTAGATGTTTTACCAAGGTAATTAGTATAACTTGGATTGTAATGAGTACAGAAGATTGGTCTGCCAATAAATATGTGTATATAGATAGTAATAACTGTACACGTTGTGTAGCGGGACCATACGAGAGAAAAAAGTATGTCCAATGCCACATGTTACCCTATAACCTGAAACATTCCCCTGTGACTAGGCCTTTGACATGGGTAAAGGAAGATTTGAAAAGTGTGCATGTGTGGTACTGGATTCGCTCTACAACGTGTTGGGCGTAACAAATTTATTTTGTGGAGAAAGTACACATGAACAAGTTGGCATGCCTGATGGCTTAGTTATTTTAGTGCTCTTTTGATACAATAGGCATGTATATTTACATTCTTAGTTAATGTGATATATAAGAAAGCAAAGGCATTATTGGTATAACAGCTGGCTGAGACACTACTCATATACGAAAAGGTATATGTGTCTACTCAATTGACAGCACGGGACAAGTGTGCCTTCATTTGTTAGAGTTGGCACATTGGAAAACACTTAAGAGGCAAAGAACACATCCGCCGTGCGGTATGGCATGTAGCATCTCACACACTTGAGTTTCATGCTCACAACAGTAATGATGAAAGTTTCAAACATCATTGTGAAGTAGTGGTGTTACACAATTTAATATGTTGGTAGTGTTGCGCTATAAAGAACGGCAGTGCTCAGTAAATGTGATGTATACTACTGCTAGTGCCATATGGTACAGTTCAATTATAATTGGTCTGGTTAACATCTCGTTTAACAAATAAGTATTACTATTTTTATGAAACAAAATACCCTAATGGTAAAATATTAAGGGAGCTATGAGGCCTTGACATTTAAATTATAGATTTAGCATTTTCCTGTAGGATATACATAGTTAATTAGTATATTTGCACACTTAGATTATCTTTGATTTAACGAAATGGCCATATAAAGGCATTTAATCAAATGGAAGATAATATGCAAAGAAAATGGTGATGGCCAATCTAATGATGTCGTAATGAACATATAATAATTGTGCTGCAGATGAAAATGTTATTCATATTAAGTAAAATACAAACACAGAAGAAGAAATAATTCGTAGTGGGTTAAGGTATGTGCACAGTGCTGTAACATTGTAATACTAATAAGAAGTAATTTATTTTCTAAGGCACTAAAAAATGTTGCCCACGTTTGCTACTTGCATGTCATGGTCACTGATGATTACAATATTCGTACAGTGAGGATATATAACATCTGTACCTCAATTACATAGGACCTTAGTATTTACATCCTTGTTTGCCATTTGCTGCGCTGATAATTCTAACCCAGTGTTATTTTTAACAGTTTATCACATAAAAAGATGAAGGAAAAATAATAAACAAAGTTTTGCGAGAGACAAAAGCTCGATACTGAATAACAGTGCGACAGTTACAGTTGAAAACTGTGTTTAAACTGAACTGATATATATGACACAATAAAATGGTTCTATGGTGCCGATTACCTATTAACTAAAGTAAAGTAATATACATATACTTATTATCAATTGTATTGTACAGGAGGCACTCGCCTCAAGATATGTGTAACGTTAGTGTAGCAAAACGTAGACATGGTGATATGTTGTACTATAGCTGTATACCTATAATTATGCTTATAAGGTCCGAGCTACTGGTCCTTACCTCAGGGTCTGAAAACTTTGCCCTTACTTGACTAAGATAGAATTCAATTCGTATTGAATGAGAGGTGGTGTGTTACCATGATTAATGAAAAACCTAATTGTATTTGCACTGAAACTAGCAACAGTACACTTGTACAGGACCATAAGTAGAAGGCCAAAATTAATGTAGAATCAAACTCAATTAGTTGCCTGTGGCCTAGGAAACCAGACGAGGGTAATAATTAAGACGTGGTGTTGACCCTTGACAGAAGGATTAATATCTTAACAAGTTTAATGTACATTGGAATTACTGCAAACACAAGACCTGTTATTAGGGCTAAGGTGATGTAATCAAAATGAGCGGATTCAAGTATCGAAAACAATCTGGCTTGGCCCATGTTAAGATGTGTTTGCTGTAAGTCAACAGCTGGCAGCACTGGCTGCGCGTATGGTTCATTTGCCAGTTGGTGTCTAGTACTGTGTTAATATAATAAAAATGAATGCTTGCAGTTAATGTTAATTGCTCCAGGTGAAAGGCCTATTTATTTAACCAATGAATCAGGATGCCTTTTTGCTGCAATGGAATGGTAGGTGCTCGAATGTCACAAAGATGGGTGGCTTCAACAACGATTTGTTGCGAGGTAGTAATCTGGCAACCACACGGTACGTATAATTTGATACTAATGAGCTTATGATTTGTGACATTTGTACTAAGAGAAGCATACATACATTGGTGGCACGTTCCCTCGGAGGGATTAGTGAGTACATGTTGGTGGGGTAGTACACGATGAATGGTGAATAACGTGTCCAGGGTGCAATGACATAGAAGAATAGTCTCTAACGCACTGGTAATCATTGTTGGTAAGGGACTCCTTGGGGATGTGTACATCATCAGATGCCAATTTTGACGAGGGTAGAATGGCCTTGATGATGTCGGTAATTGGATCTGTAGCAATAGTTGAGCCTGAAACTCGGATGGTGCATAATTGGTTTTTGTAAAATGGTACTGGAATGATTTTATAAATTTTCCATCTGGAATTGACACTCGTGAAACTGGGATTTGGATTTTAATCACCATCTGGGTGTTAGAAAACAAGCATTCAGTAAGCTTGTGCGTATAATATTTGATAATATCCTGAGTACTAATACTTAAGATAAAATTAAGTTTGTGTAACTGCAGAGTAAGGTTTTCATGGTCATGACTACGTTGAGTCTTGTTAACAGCAGTTAATGGCAATTTATTTAGCCGGCAATATTGAATGTATCCTCTGATAAGATCTTCTTCAAGTATGATATTATTCAATAACTGTAGGAGGCTGGTAGTTAACAAGGTCAGTTGGGCCTCAACATTATCTATCTTACTAATTGCAGTGTTCTGTTGGCGTAAGGCTTGTGAGTTACCATTAATAGTTGCAGCTAATGAGTTGACTTTACTTTCAAATTGGTGCTTAAGTTCTGTAATTACCTTGAACGTGACATTAACAGCATTGTTAGTGGTCATAATTTTGTTTGCAAGGTCATTTATTTGGTTATCCAGCTGTTCGTCGTGGTTGAGAAGTGCATGCAGGTGCTTATTGGTGAGCATATTGTAGCACCAGCTTGTAATGTCCCCAATAAACTGTATTCCGTGTTTTCGACAGAAATGTGTATTGACATCTCCAAGGTATTCTCTGAGCACTCCCCGTTCTACTACCTGCATGTATTCATAGATCAATTTGCCATTTGTGCAGAAGTATGAGTTCTGGTCCGTACAGCAACATGCAAATATTCGTCGAGCGAAGCTGGTATGGTAGGGAGGTGCAAGGGAATGGTGTAAATGAGTGGGATGCTATCTTCGTAAATAAAATCTACATTTGCCGGCTTCCAGTATATGCCGGTGTGAGTACGGAAGGTGGCGGGCACTGTGAGTATCGTTGGCAGGACAAGGCAGACTGCGATGGCGGCCTTGACCGTGCGCCGATCACAGCAGGCTCCCCACTCCTTGGCTCCTGCTCGTCTGCTGATTGGTGTTGCCATGGTGATACGCCAGCACATGCGCATAGCACACCTCGCACTCGTTCACCACTACAAACTGCGAATGCAGCTCGTTGCCTCTGCCTGTGTAACACGACACTCGGGCAGGATTTGGCGGCCTTGGATCCCAACTCCCCGTTGCTGTTGTTCTGTAGTTACCCAGCCGTGTGGAGGCAGCAAGGAAGTGAAGCTCTGCGCCTCACGCTGCCCGAATTCCACTAATGCAGTTACTTGCTGTACTCGGAGCGGAGTCGGCACGGCCCAGTTGTAGCGTCTACGGACGGCACAGGCATCCTCTCGTACAGCAGTGACTGCCACGTTTAACGTACCCTTTTATGCTTAAGTCACTCGCACACTGTAACACGTTTTAGGCACATGTTAAACACTGACCATTTAATACAATTACACCACACTGAACGCTTCAAAGGAGGGAGAGCTATGTAATGTATGCAGGTTGTCTTGCTTTATGTTGTCCACGACTAAGAAGTCCTGTAGATATGTATTGCCTGAAATACACAAGTTAATTGTTTTAAGTCGAGGCGTTGCCAATACTGAAGTCGCACCAACTAAAGTGATGTTCTGTGTTACAAAGACTGGAGTTGTGTCCAAATGAAAGTGCTTGCCACGCTACTCCTGGAACACCCAGTGTTGAGTAATGCATAGTATTTCTTGACCTTTATTTTGACAACATCTCGTGGTGTCGATGAGCAGAGGCTGGCATGCTGACAATCGAGTTTCATGGTGCAACGCGAATGTAGACTTGTCCTAGGTGGAGGCGCAGGCCTGCTCAGAAAGTGATGATACTTTCTCTCATCGCGAGCCTGCCAACTTGTGTTATGATAACTGATAGTGTCCACAGCGCTGTTTTGTTCATCTTGCTCTACATTAATTATTTATGTGCGCAAGCCCGAATTTGTTTTGAAACTTTTAAAATGGTCACTAATATTTGTAGCAAATTCAAAATTCTGTTTGCTGAAACAATGTGCACCAAGTGTAAAAACACAACGCGCAAGTATCTTGAGCAAGGCTACATAAGCGCGTAACTTTTTCTGACTGCTCGACGTTTTGTGGCGAATCAGCAACGTCGCGTTTCTCTGCATGCGGCGGTGGCATGGCAACGTTGACCTCGATCGCGTGGCGGGGCTGTGATTGGTGGTTCTTGTTTTTGTCCTCGGGCGGCAAGGCACGCGCTATTCGCTGAGGTGAAGGTTTTTGTGTGGTGACCGCGTTCGCCGTCAATGGTGGCGATGTGAAGTCAATTGTTGTCTCAGTCTGACTTGGAGAGTTTTGTTTTGTGTTACACACTTGTCCCTGTGGTGGGGACAGTCTGCTCGTAATAGTCTGGTCACTTATAGAATTTGACAATTTTGGAGTACAATCTATTTGGAACAACATTATTGAAAATTGCCAGACACTCATCTATAACCTTGTGGTTCATTTTATCAGTGGGGGAGACATGTTTTACGCCCTCATTTGGAAGTTTTTTGGCGGCTGACTAAGCCCTGGCCACACGCTACGTTGGTTACGACCTCGCGTATTGATGTAGTTCTGTGCATTATTATGCTGGGAACCATAATTATCGTGGTGTATGTCTCTACCTCGGTAGGAATCTCTACGGAAACTAGCTCTGCCCCTCCGATACTGGTATGGGCCCTGATCTTGGTGTGAGCCCGTAACACATTCCTTGATAATAATTATCTGTCGTCGGTTCATCTGCGCTTGCTTGTCCCTCTGATATCCCTGGTGGGGTTGGTTGCCATGAAAATACCCACGAGTTGCTGGTGCTTGAACCCATCGCGGTTGCTGGCGAAAACTAGCGGGCATGTTTTTTGATTCTGTGTGTATACGGTAATCATCTTCGGATTTCTGGGCTTGCAATGTAAGTTGCATAATTTCATCTTTCAACTTAGTTATTTCTGACTGAAGACGTTCTGAATCGGGATTGTGGAGAACTTGTTACATTGTTTGATTATAATGATGGATCCCAATTTCAATACACTTGAGGTTGTCAATCATCTATGTGAGCATGTCATTTGACAGTTTGATCAGTTTATCTGCTATTGATGGCAGCCAAAGACTTCCAGTGAATGTTCAAAAACTCCTGGTTGGTAACATGGGAATTATATTTGTGCCTATAATATTTCATCATTTCAATATGTCGCATGGTGTTTTCTCCAACGTTTTGGTGTGTGGTGTACGAAAGGTGTTTATATCTCTTCGTGTCTTCTGTTGTAGTGAAGGTGTTCGGGAGTGTGGTTTGAAGTTCCTGCCATGTAACTGGAGTGGGGTGGGTGCTCAAAAAATTGTCTAAGGCGTGTTTGGGTGTGCCTAGTAAATTCAATTTAAGGTGACTTCATTTCTCAGGCTCGTTCCACTAGTTAATTTTCGCAACAGACTCATATGATTCCAAAAAGTCCCCAATATTTTCTCCTACTGCGCCCAAGAACAATGATGGTTTTTCTGGCTGGTGTACAACAATCTGCAGGGGTGGTTGTGGTTGTTCCATATTGAGTAGTGCAGGTGGGTTTGTCTGTGTGTCTGTTTTAATGTAGTGGTGAACGTTGGGAGGTGGTGTAGGTATATTTGTTCTAAGGGATTCTGATTCCGTCTCGTCGTATGAATTAAAATCTTGAATGTCTTCCACGTAAGGTGAGATGGAATTGTCAGGAAGGTGTAATGAGAGATTTCCTACCGATTCAGATGTCGGTTGTGTAGATATGCTAGCTGTTTGATGGTGTTTTTCACATTCTTCCAATGCACGTTCAAATTCGGAAGTATTGATGAAGGCGTGTTCAAACAACTGTGACACAGGTGACTGTTTTTTGTGGTTGGTGTTGCCATAAAGTAATGTGATTAATTGTGATCTGAATGTGTGTTGTAAAATGCGCACTTCGGTATCTTAAAATTACTTCTATCGACAAGGAAAGAAGGATATTGAAAGTACTTTGAAAACAGACCAAAACAAGTGGAGACTTTCTAGCTCACAAGGAAACAGGTGTTCCAGCGTGCAGGAATAAGCAATAAGCAAGCATGTTTACAATACAAGCAAAATTGTGCTGCAGAAGTGCGCGTGTATGGTAGGCGGCATGACGCCGAAAAGTGCTGTCTGGCAAGACCATTGTCGTGATGTCACGAACTGCTGACTGACAAGGCGTAGCGTAACTAACCTTGTGTATTCCAGGAAATACAGTTTGCCTTGACTGCATGACTAACTACTTTTGTCCACACACAACTGAAACCAGTGCTGACTCTTAACTTATTTATCCTACTGTTAATATTAAAATGTATTAAGGCGATAAAAATTACACAGCCACGTATACTGACCACTGGGACTGACTTACATGAACATTCGCACATAGAAAGACAATAAGATATGCACATCTGATACCGCTTATATACTTTGCTTATGTGTGATACCTGAAGCACAGCCATGTCTGAAACTCTCAAAATGCTTATCGTAATCAATTAGTTGTGGGGTGCGTGAAGCGTAAACATGAATAAAATATTTCACTAATTACGTAGCCTACTCGCCTAAGTGCGAGGTGGAACTACCCTTCCTCCACCAATGTACCGTTTCCCTCCTGACTGCCTACTTAACTTCCTGTAACACAGCTTAATGAACTGTGAATCTTAAGTCCTAAATAATCATTCAAGTTATGGCAGCACAAGGAGATAGAGTACACGCAGGTTAGTAGCACAGAGGCCAATAATTACAAGTAACCTGAAGACTCTCTAGGGCATAATACCTTTTATTAACATAATTCTTTACATCAATCGGAACATTTACGATTACTCTGAAATCCTATTCACAAACATGTATTCTCGTATTAAGGTAAAATTAATTAAACAAGTGTTAACTACTTGCCTGTCCTTGCCAGAACACTAATCTATTACCGCCTAATGAAGTCTTAAGAGATAACGTTATGCCCTACTGCCAAATCAGATATGCGTGCTCACCACTGTAGTCATAGACGTCGTCGACAATGAGCTCCTCAATGCCTGGACTGGTAAGATGCCTTCATCGTAACAGCCTCGCTGGGACCTCGGCGTTGTCTGCTCTGACATGAAACACTCTGGGCATCTGGGGGGTGAGGGTTCGCTGCGGCCCTCCTACGTTGAAACCGCTAAAACTAAAAGCCACGAAGTAAATAAATTAGCATGACCAAGGTAATTGTTAAGAATCGTTGCTTTTCCAAAAAACTGCATACATATGGGAAAATGGTGTACATTGACATTACTATTCACACTGAACACATATTTAATAGAGGTATTACAATATTTGCATTATATACTACCAAACGTGATAATGGAGAGGGCTATGAAGATTAGAGAAATTGACTTGTCATACTTAAATACAGGAAGACCTAACCTAACTTCATGGAACTTCACAATTATTGAATCACAACACATGTGTATGCTGATGCACTATTGCACGTCGGCACACACATCCTGTTAGTCTTTTTACGACAAACTCCAAGCTTTATGGGTGTTCAGGTGCTCTGTACTTGACTACTCACAAAAAACTGCTAGTGTGCCTTGAATCACTGTATTGGGAATTTTCTTCCTTGCTGGCACTGAGACTCTGGCACGGTGCTTAATGTTTGGCGATGCTTGAACAGTATATTTGAATGCTAAGTGCTGTGCTTGAAGATGAATCATGAGGATTGGGTATGCCAACGTGCTATCGCCTGTCAGAAATGTTACAAGAACGAGTCACATAAATCAATCACTGTCGTCACAATAATAATAAAGTCCTAACGTACGCTATCGACCAAAAAGTAATTGGACACCTGTCCACAATGTTTGCTCAGTGGTTGTCACCCCGTTAGAATCTCGTAAGGCCACCTCTTACGGCTATAACAGCAGCCATCCTGTCTGGCATGCTCTCTACAAGTGTTTGCATGAAATCCACTGGGATTCGTCGCCATTCCTCTTGCAACCATTCCATGAGTTGAGCAATGGATTTTAGCCGCACCTGACGAGCCCTCACCCGGTGATCCAATTTGTCCCAAAGATGTTCTATAGTGTTGAGGTTGAGGCTCTGGACGGGCTAGTCCAATCTGCGAACATTGTTGTCGGCGTACCACTGCATAGTAGCCCTTGAAACATGGCCCCTGGCATTGTCATTCTGGAAGTAATACTGGGAGCATTTCATTATCCAGAACGTTATAGGCCTCTGTGTTCATGCTACCACGGACAAACACTATAGGTCCTATGCAGAAGGCCGTGAAACAGCCCCACACCATCACTTCGCCACCGAATTTCCTAGTTGGCACTATACACTCCGGCAGAAGCCGTTCCCCGGGTAGACGCCACACCCATACACGTCCATCGGACTGGAATAATGTAAACCTTGACTTATCACTCCACAGAACCGATTTCCACTGCTCCAGTGTCCAGTTGTGATGGTCCAAACACCATCTGAGTCACCGAGCTTTATTGTTTATCGTGATATGAGGCTTATGTGCAGCTGCTCTTCCGAAATATCCAAGTCGGTGGGCCTCTGTATGCAATGTTCCAATGGAAACCGATACTCCTGTTGCTGCATGAAACTCTTGTCGGACTGTAGCCATGGGTTGTGCCCACTTTTTCACAATTTCACGTTTCAGGGTTCTGCGATTTCTGTCTGTCAACATTGGAGGTCGCCCAGAATGTGCAGCATTAGAGAGTCCACTGAGATGGCAGCCCACAATCACACCCTTATCGAAGTCCGATAGCTCTGTACCTCGTGCTATCTCCTTGTCAACTGGTTCTACACCGGCCTGCAGCGTATGACGGCAACACAAATCAACTGACTTACTGAATTACCTATCTTCACTGTGCCCAATTACTTATTGGTCAATAGTGTATTTCATATTACTCGCCTATGTAGACGATGGATACAACTCCTTTGCAGCGAGCGGGAATTTATGTAGGTATGCACGTATTCATCGGGATACCAGCTGTGAAACATAAACACCACAAATTACCAGATGGTGTAGTGTCCCCCTACTGTACAGAAGAAGACAATGCCACACATGCTCTTGGGTGTTTGCCCTTGTGTAGAGATCTTCAAAATTCGTACTACATTTCTCCCTACGTTCAAAATCATTGTCTAAAAGGCAATTATAAATGTGTGAACATTTGCTCAAGATTGTCAGTCCAGGCTCTATAAATTCCTTGATCATGAGAAGAAGTGATCTGCTTGTACTATCCTTGACAGAAATGAGAAATAATGTACATGTATTATCTCTCTTGATTCTGCCAAAAATCCACTGCCCCTGGGTGATCCGAATATTCTCTCATTTGTTTCAATGAAAGAGATCCCCCACCCCACCTTTTTCCCACAATTTTGTCCCTTTCCTCACATGTACGCCAGTCAACCTTCACCTTATCACAAAAGTACGACCAATCTCTTTTGGTAAGTATACTAACATAACACATTCGACTTACAAACATGGTACAATGATAAGGAATTGCAAGAAAACTATACATCAATTCACAAATTATTGTAACAGACAAATTACTCTTTCCAAATCATGTGCACTGTCAAAAAGATTACTTAAAATTACAAACTACTACCATTTTATATTTCTTACCAGCGCATGTCCTAAAAGAACGTTGACAACGGAAAAATTAGCTTAGCTGTCCTCAGCAAACTAACAACTGTTGTGCTTGAATTGCACGATTCATACCACAATTCACCATGTTCTATTAAATAATCTCACAAAAATGGCCAATATGCAATGCAAATCTCAACCACAAAAGCACACGTACTAGCACCCTTCATTCATAAATCACGAGTCTTCAAATGATCAAGTTCTAACAGAACACCACACATGCGCAGCAACGCTCCACTTCCCTACAGCATTGTAGGATACATATAACTGTTACGCCTCGTTAGGAGGTAGCAAGGATTAGGAAAGGGTACACAAATCTACGGTCAACATAACAGACACCAAAAAAATAATTCAGGAAACAATTCCAGATATTGAACCATAGATTACAAAAAGGATTTTTTGTTTTTTTTAAATATAATACTACCTGATACTGGAGGAAGGCAGGAAGATATACTGCAACATACAATAAAAAAGGACGGTCTTAATCTGTCCCAACAAAATCACACCAAAAATTATCCAACTCTTTCAAGATCAACCATGACAGACAAAGAAACAAAACTCTAGCAAGTAAACCCTATAACACACAACCTCACTATAAAATTAACATAAAAAAGAATCACTATAATTCCCTTTATTGGCAGATAATAGAATAGGCCTACTGAGGTAGCTACTAATCTTTAAAAAGTATTCCCATAAAAAAACACATTCAATGGACCACACACATGATTCATTGCCAAGAAAATCCACCCCATACAAAACCTATAGAAATACCAATTTATGATTTTTATAATATTTACAACAAAGAATCACTTCCCTAAATATTGTAACGGACACGAGAATATTAAAATTAACTATTGAAAAAAAACTACACTTCAAAACGCAAAGAAGACATCATTATTTCTACAGCACAACATCCCAACTATGTAAGTAATTTACGAATTACCAGGGCAATGTGTTAAAAACTACACAGTTATGAAAACTACGTATCTTTTAAATTTTTAAAATTACAGCGCCTAGCGCCATGAAACCTAACTGTGAATTCCGATGTCGTCATCCCCTCGGCTGCCAGACATTACTTTATACACCCCAAAATGTGGCTCAAAATATCAAGGAGGGGCAAGTAAGTAAAAGGAGTTTATGGAAAATGCCAGACATATTCGTAGTTCCAGGTCCAGGTCCTGCCATGAGGGGGCGCCTGACGACCTTGCAAACTCTTTGTAACGTGCGCCAGTATAGCCATGCACCCGGTAGAGACTAGATGTCCGTGGCCGGTCTGCTTGGAGGCAGACGAGTCAACATGAGCAAAGTTGTTTCTTTTCAAGGTAATATTCCACCCACATGCAGTACTAACAGTTTTTTAATATTCTATAATCAGTTTGTCAAAAATGCAGCCTACTATTTTCACGTTTCTTGATTGTAACGTTTACATGAACAAAATGTCTATACACATATGTGTAGTTTAGTGAAAACATGCATACAGGCAAGTAGTAATCAAATTCAATTTATAGTAATGGCTATATTGCAGTCACAATTTAGGAGAATTTTATTTTCCGCAACAGTGTTCAATACTCGCTTGGCCCAATTCTTGAGGAGTAGTTCATCGTGTCAGTGCAGAGGCCAACATGCCACCTACATTTCGTATAAATTCAACACATTGACGTGAATCACATATTTATCAGCAAGTTTTATCAACACCGGGCTGCTGTTACAAACTGAACCAGCACTGGCAGCAGCCAGCTAGATCCCATCCGCTAGAATAATCGTGTAGCTACCGACCAACAGCTGCCCAGCCCCGAGGATCTAGGACCGATCCTCAGATGCGAGTCGCCGTGCCTGGCCGTGCTGCAGAGGATCTAGGTGCTCACCTGACTACGTGTGCACGGCAATGTATTCGCTGCTAGCCCCAGCACACGAGTGTTCCAAAGTATCTTCCTATATATTATCAATGAATAAAGTTCTGTGTTTTGCTTCAAACAAGGCACCTCCAACTCTGTTTAGTTATATTTTAATAATATGTAGTGTAATTTTTTCACACACTTTCAATGGCCATGTGATACTGTATTTAGGCCTTCTTTTTTACGACAAGGAGTGGTGGTCCAATATGCCTTTCTCGGTTGTCAAATTAATCAGGAGATGTCAAGCTATTGAAATATACATACGTATTTATATTTAATTTAAAAAGTGGTTTTTATGCGCTAGGGACGATTTAACATGAACTTCATGCAAAAAAATGGTAAGTTTGGGGGCATAGGGGTTAGGGGTGGGTAAAAATTGGCCCAAAATGTTTCAAATTATTTATTACGACCTTATTGTCGGGAACCGTGAGGAGTCATAATAGAGAGGTTCTACTGTAATTACCTGACAAATCGCAGTTCTTCGGTTTTACTCTCAGTAAAATTAGGGTGTGCTGAATTAAAAAATATATACATATTGATAATTTTTAATTTCCTGAATATAAACAAAGTTGAATTATGCTGAGAAATGTGGCACACAACTTCATAGATTAATATTTCTTATTTGTTAAGTTTAAAACATAAATTGTTTGAGTTGGCCTGACCTAATATTATTACTAAAGTATTTTTTGAGTATTGCTTTTATTCTCCAATTTTGAAGAATTTATGTGAAATTTATTTACCTTTTTTTTGTATGTTTACTTAAAGCATCAAATAGTACATAGTGTGATACTGACTTAACACAGATTTCCATCAGCTTTCCAAAATACTTTAGGCGCTAGTAGAACTTTTTAATTTCATTACCCATACTTCCATTGTATCAGTATCGGATATCTGCTGTATCGGCAAGCAAGTATCAGTTCGTACTGGTATCTGTAAAAATCTGTACTGGCTCAGCATTAAAAAAATAGTATTAATTAATGTAGAGATATTTTTCAAGAGAGTTTTCTACAAATAACATACCTGTTTATAGAAAATAATCCTTTTAGAGCAGTAGAATAATAACTTCTTTTGAGGGTGATTTTTAATTCTATAAACAAAAGGAATGCCATTTTCTACCAACTATGTTGCCAGTAAAATCCCACTTACTACATAAATTTAAAAATAAATGCTATGAACACACTTTTAAAATGCTACAAGTAGACAAAATTAATGCTATCGTCCACCACCTCTAGCAATGATGCATCAGTTCTGGAAACCAGCTTGTCTGTTATGTGATGAAAGCTAAGAACTCGGCTAAACGAGACCACAATGTCCCTCCATCCCATCTTTTAAAATAGCACCATATTATTTCTTGGTGAGGGAAATGCTCATAGCATGACCAATAGGATAATACTCTTTCACTTACATTTATAAATTGTTTAGTTATTGCTATGAACTTTAGACAAAATATTATTATGTCTAATGGCATTTGTTCTGATTATAAATATTTACATATTTTCGTTGACAGTGAATTTTGCAATGTAGTTTAGCTGGAAACTCTACATATTTTACTGAGCACCTTGTGTCATCAATCATTACAATATTACTGGAGATTCGCTACATTTACTATCACAGAATACTGTAAACGCCCAGTAATATCCATTATAAATGGAAAAAAGAAAGAAATAAATGCAGAATAAATATATATATTTTTTAAAATTCCAATAGGCCTACAAGAGCCTATTAACATTTGCTTAAAATAGTGACTTTTTTTTTTGTTGCAGTGTGGTTCATTACCATTGTGCATACAAGAACACACATTATTGTTATATTTTCAAATTTATCTAACTTGTCTGTATGGCTGTGCACCCAATGTTTTCAATCCTGCTCATATGCTACCGATGTGTGACTTGTCACACCCAGTTGACCTGTCTGTACTGGAAACCCCTAAAGACAGAACTAAGGAGCTTGCACACCCAAATAACTGCTGGCCACTGTACTATTATACTTATTTTTTTACTTGCTTTTATATGTACAAAAAAAAGGGGGGGGGAGGTTCATTTTCCACAAATTAAAACATTATGGATGCAGATAGATGTTGGAAGTGGAACTCTGTACTTTGGTTTTGCTACCATTTCAACTACAAGTTTTCCATTCACTGCTTAGTTAAAATGTGTGCAATTAGGGCAGTGATGTTCTGTAATGGTTTAATTTAAAAATGACAAATTTAACTGCAAACAGTCTATAATTGTATTTTTTGCTACGTTTTGTTATGTACTGCATGGGGTGTTGTAGTGTTTGGATGTATTATAAACCATGAAAACCCGCAACAGCGCACTAAAAAGTTAGTTCAAATAAATAGTCAGTGATAGTCATCATTACTGAAAAATTTAAAAAAAAAAAGGGGGGGGGGGGGGTCTGTCAGTTTTCAGTTGAGATATTTAATTTGAATCCTGGTGTCATATCTGTAATTAAAACATACTAATGATTTTAAAAAAATGTCATTATTATGGTTACTTCCTCATTTTAGAGCACCGTGGTAACAGAGTTCCAGAAAACAAATTCAGCAAATGTACATAAGCTTAGTTTATTATGATGTAAAACTATGTGAGACAAACATTATTTCTTTTGATATTAGGATTAGTCTATAATCTAACCAATTTGTGGCAGTAACCTCACTCATTTAGATACCAAAATATCTCCATGCCTCGACCCCCTAAATTACCACCACCATCTGAAATATTTTCCTATACTCCTGTTGGCCATAAAATTTTTGCAGCTGTAAATTGCTACAAAATTATGCAGATTGGTGGTAATTGGTGTAACTTTGTGTAAGTTGGTGAATATTAATAGTTGCATTTTATTTTAAGTTATAGATATACGGATGAATTTTTATGACAGTTATCTCATTTCAACTAACCATAATGTGACACTGTTGTATACTACTCAATACTGAAACAAATATTAACACGTACAATTGTATTATGTTGGTTAATAATGCATGTTTAGTGCCAATTTAAGTGAACTGGCATGATTGACATTCAACGTAGAAGAAAGACTAGAAAACACTAGGAGAGCAAAAGAATAATGTAAATCAAACGGTTTGTAGAAGTGAGACTAGAAGTATGACTATTAGTGTTTTTGTATGAAGTTATAATTTAATACAATATAGGAGAAAATAACCTCAAAAATGTTTTACTGTTGTCTATTATAGTATTCAAAATTTTCCTTCATAAAAAATGTTAAATGAATGTGACTATTATTATAAAAACACAAACAAAGAATGTACAACATTTTTCATTATGCCTACCAGCAAAGCCAATGCTAATACTTAAAAGTTTGCTTTGTCATATAAATTAGGGACATATACACTAGATACATCTTGTCGCCTTGGAAGTGTGTATGTACCTTGGTTCTGTTATTTTCATGAACCATTGAAACCCTCCATCTTCACCCATGCTAAAGGGCTGTGAGTCTGTAACAATCATTTCCATGAAACCATCAGTTATCTCCTTATATTTTTTCCCATTAGTTGGAAATGGCCAATTACTGTTCAGCAGGTAAGTGATTGTCTGGTGCTGTTTTTTTCCCACTGAATATTTGATGTCTCTTTGCTTTGCTTGACTCTTCGAATTCATCAAAGCAATTCACGCCCACCACTGATGGATTGGTTAGATCATACGTGATTCCTCATGTTAGATGTATTAAATGTGCGTGATGTTTGTCCGCCTCTTGAAACATCATCTTTACAGATATTACAATTTACTAGCTATAACTTGTCTGTCTGCGAGAAATGTTTCCAAATGGCACTTGATTTCACCATAATCATTTTAAAAAAACATCTGTAAATAATTCACATTTCACAAAGATGCGTACTTAACCCTTTCACTGCTATGGACGAGATATGTCCTCAACTCAGCGTGCCTTTACTGCTTAGTGCAAAGGACGAGATATCTCGTTCCAATGTTAATACCCATCTACAGCCTGATAAAGTCCAACATTCTGTAGCCTCAGATAAGAGTGTCTGAAAGGGTACTATTTACATTGAAATACTGTAGTTCTTGTTTCAATAAATGTCAAGAGGAAGTGTGTCAGCAGACACTGTAGTTCTTATTCCGAGGCGGCATTGGTGGTGATAAATGCCAGGCCGTGAGAAAGGCCAGCTGTCTGCCTCCTACTGCAGGTGGCCTGCTGGACCACTTAGAGAGATAAGATGAACACTTGCTGGGCCATTTACAGAGTTAAGATAAACAGAGAGGGGGGGGGGGGGGGGGCGATTTATGAGGGGTAGAGAAAGGAAGGAAAAGAGCTGTGTGGCAAAATGTGGGACAGCCTGCCAGCTACTTAGTGTTATATGTTTTGCTGCGGATGCGGACGTTTTGGATAGTGTTATTACACTAAAGTCTTAGTCTTCTTTTCTAACACTTTTTGTGATTGTTGGACGTTTTGGATAGTGTTATTACACTAAAGTCTTAGTCTTCTTTTCTAACACTTTTTGTGATTGTTCGTCATTTATTTGTAACTACAGAAATGAAGAGACAACTCTATCTGACAGACCAAGTAGCACTGGAGATGATTCTTACAAGGAGTGACAGCGAAGAAGCTGTGTTTACATGAGTGAATCAGATGTCAAGTATACTCCACACAACAAAGAGAACTCTCCTTAGCCAACTACGTCCACTGGTATTACGCATAGTACTTCAATAACAATATTTGAAGAATTGTCTTCTGAATCAGAGGAAGAAGAAAGAAATTAAAATCATGGTACAAAAAGGAAGTGTGATACATTTCAGTGGTCTTCGAATAATTTGACTCCCATTATTCATCCCTATGATGATATAAATTCAGGATGTAAAGCAAATAAAATATTAACACTCCTATCATAGACTTCTTTCTAGTCTTCTTTGATGTAGCATTGATGATATTTGTAACAAATGAATGAAACAGTTACTACAAGTATGCCATTGAAAATGCACCACAGATTTTGCAGTCCCATTCCCATGTGAAGCAATCGACAGACACAAATTGTGAGGAATTGTTTTGTTTTCTGGCAGTGTGTTTACTAATGGCATGTGTAAAGAAACTGAAGCTAAGTGAATACTGGTCAAAGGATGCTCTTTTGAGAACACCAGTGTTTGGAGAGATAATGTCACTAGACAGAATTTTACTTTTACTGCGAATGCTGCATTTCTGTGACAAAAGTGTGGATCAAGGTGGCGATCGTCTATTCTAAATTCGAGCGGTTGTTGATAGAATTCAAAATGCTTTTTGTTGTTCATTTGTGCCTTACAAAAAAACTGTGTATTGACAAGAGCCTGCTCCACTTCAAAGGCCGTTTCATTTTCAAACAATATGTGCCTTCAAAACAAAGTCGGTTTGGAATAAAAACTTTTGTTTTGTGTGACTGTCTGACTGGATATGTTCTTGATTTCATTATGTACACTGGTGCAAATAGTGACATTTACGAGGCAGGTCTGGGAAAGTCTGGTGATATTGTGGCTATTTTATTGAAACCATACTTGGACAAAGGTCACATGGTATTTGTAAACAAGTGGTATTTCAGTCTAAACCTGTTTCATTGGCTTAATAATCTCATAACAAATGCATGTGTTTCACAATACGAAAAAATAGGAAAAATATGCCGAAAATAGACAACATACTGAAGAAAGGAAAGATTTATTTCAAGTCATCGGGCCAGTTATTTGCAATGAAATGATGCAATAAACGGGAAGTATGGATGCTCAGCACCTGCCACAATGCAGATATGAAAGAAAGTGAAAAGATTGAGAGGAAGAGTGGATGTAAAATAATGAAACCCACATGTGTTCTGGACTAAAACATTAGCATGGGATCTGTCGACAAAACTGAAATGGTTATAAGTTCTATAGAATCAGTGAGGAAAACTGTGAAATGATATAAAAAAAACTATTCTCTCGTGTATTGGATCTTGCAGTTCTGAATGCCCATGCTCTTTACAAAAATGTTATTGCCTCTTGCAACATTCCATCTAATGCTCATCAGAGACATTCTGGAGAAATACTCAGAACAGAGAAGAAATTCTGGAGGAGGAAGGAAGTCAGAAGAAGACACTCCGATACGCTTATCACATTTTCCCACAGCCATTGAAGCAAAATGAGTTTAAAAAATTTCCCACCCGAAAATGTGTTGTTTCCATTAACACCAAGCACAAAATTCCTAGAGAAACGCGATACTCGTGCAGAGATTGTGAAGTCGCACTGTGCGTCACACCATGTTTTGAAAATTACCACACCAAATAAAATTACTAAATGTTGGTGTAATAACATATAATTTCAATATGTCTAAATATTATAATTAGACTAAAATAAGTATAATAAAAACAAAGGTAATTTATTGGAACTTTCATACGTTAGTGTAACACCTCAGTTATTTTATTGAGAATATATTTTTTTTTTTTTCTTATTTTAACTACTATATATATTTTTAAAAGTTTGTGTAATTTTACTATAGTAAATATAGTGTATTGCCTCCAATGAATGTGATGTCTGTTTTTTTTAAGTCAGGAAAATAAATTATTACTGAAAAGTGCCATAGATCTACTTGTATTCCAGATTTCATTAGAATTGGTTACATAGTTTCTGAGATTTGATGCTAAATGTTTATTTTTTCAAGTACTGCTATCTTCCAAAATGGTGCATTGGCCAATACGAGTGTTTCTGAATGTAAGCTGATATTTTGAATGGTCAACATACAAAATTTGATTTTAATTAGTTGAGTAGTTCTCGAGATATGCGGTACCATCCAAAGTAAATAAAAGCAAAATGTCCACCATTTTGAAAATAAGCATTTGGCATGGTTCAAAACTAGGGAAATCATGTTTCATTACCGTGTACTATAAGTTTATGAGTTGGTTAGAATTTGGTGTACGGGTGCACAAGTTTTTAGAGAGAAACACATACATATACACACACGCGCACGTATAGGCTGTTCACGGTAGTGTGTGCACTTTTGATGGCCTGGTCACGTTTTCCTTTCAGCCATTTTTTATCCTTTAGACATCTTTTTAAATAAATATTGCCATGTAAGTAATAAACACAGTGTGTATATTCCACCACACTCGGAAGCTAACGTCTTAAGACTAAAGTGAAGCATACGTATTTACTATTATTCAAAATGAGAGGGCTTTCAAAAGTGCTCACTTTACCATGAATTGCCTTTAGGAAGATGACGGCCTAAGCCTATTCTTCCTTCAGAAAGTAGGTTTGAAAAAATATATATTTTATAAGTTAGCAAAATACAAGCAAACAATGCAATGTCACTATGCTAAAATCAATATAGACATTATAAATTACAATTAATAGTAACATTAAGATAGTACATCTGCCAAAATAAGATAACTATTAAAATTTCTCCAAAAAGGGTGCAAAATGTGGCTACACAGGTCTTGTCCACATTTGCTAAAAAATAAGTATTCAGCACAAGGGGTGAATTGGTGCTATGTGACTGCTAGCACTATAGAGATATCATTAATAAGCATGTAGCAGCGAAAGGGTTAAAGACAGTCGGTCGTGTAATTTCAACTAGTTGTATGGCACGTAAATAAAAACTTTGACACACAGCTGCCAACTGTGTATGTTGAAAGGTTGTTAAAAAATTTGGAATCCCAGAAAAATACTCAGCGATAACTTTATTCAGACTTACCTTTTAACATTTTTTTATTATTTAAATAGACATAATGACGAACAATTTACATGCGTATCTGAAAACAGAAATAAATTGATAAATAAACACGTATTTGAAGATTGTAGCCAATGCCATGAGTCCGCCATATTTGTTGACAAATTCATTTTGTTAACTGCAAGGCAGTGGGCCGTTGTGAAATTTATCGGGAATGTATTTGTTAGTTTGTTTTGTCAATATTAAAATAATTGATTATGAGTAGATCGTGTTTCATAACATTTGTTCTCTGAAGCAATTCCGAAGGAAAAATATGTTCATTACAGACATTAGTTTTTGGTTGTAAATATGGAAGTCTGGTCACATGACCCATTGCTTTTTGTTGTATTCTACCTGTACATCTCATATGGAACGTGATATTAAATTTTTTGTGCTGTGTTAAATCCCATCAATAGTCAAACTTACACATTTTTTTGCCACCAGAAACATTACCATTTTTCCAATTGCGGTTATCCGATATAATTAAAGTTTATATCTGCGATATAGATATTTCCGATAACAGCAATATCGGCCGATAAATCAATAACTGTTATTGGATTGGACCATCACTAAGTGATTTATTTCATAAAGGTTGTATTTCAGTTGTCTAGTAATTATTATAAAAATTGTCTACAGTGAAATGGAAAGTTGAATGAGTATTACTGAAATGAGAAACAAAAATTTTATGAAACAAGTGTGTAGTGCATGGAAAAGGGCATAAAAGAAGTGAAAACTGGTGGGTTTGTCAGTAATGTGTAAAAAGTGCTGACTTTTTAGTATAATGTGGGAGTGGTATTAAAATACTACATTATGTCATAGTGAGTAAAAATGAAATTGTAGTAATGTGAATGAGTACTGGATGATGTAAGATGGAAGGTTAGTTGGTTGTGTAAAGCCGGGATTACGATGGCTTCATGTAACAAGTAACACCTTCACGTAATTTAAAAGCTTTTCAACATATAGTTTTTTGCATGTTACTTGACTGCACCACGTGATCTTGCTAACCATTCACAAAGGGGCAATACTTTGTTATCTTTAGTTTTCCTGGGTTTGTTTTTATTTTCTCAATGACGTCTGCTCCATGTTTTTAATTAATGTACCCCATGTGCAATTTTCTCTCATAAATGAGTATGAGAGATCAATAGAAGTTAAGCTTGAATTACTTTTGTTTTTTAATTTGTAAATTTTTAGGAATTTTTACATTATCTCATTTTGTTAATTATGTTTCTCAGAGATGTAAAAATGCTTGCATGAAAGGCAGAATGTTTACTATTAAGTTCACAATTTTTTGTATGTGTACTTCATAAAACACTGTTTAATTTTCTCATCAGATCAAAGTTTATTAGAGACAGTTTACTTCTATACACACGAATCTCCCAGAGACATTTTATTTGGTTATGGCAATCTTCAAGTTGTTTTCAAAGCTTGTGCAAATTACAAACACCATACTTTTGCAACCTATTCTTGTCATGTCAATATTAAGACAAATACATCTGTATAACTTGAACTGTAACAGTTTTCAATTTGGAAAGCAACAATATTTATCCCTGGCATTGTTATTCACTACATAACATTTTCATACACGTGAAAGTGTAATGTGGTGTGTGTTACATGTGAAATGTTTGTAATCCTGGCCTAAATGCTGTTTTTTTTTTTCCCCCTCATGTCACTAAGTTTTGTTACGTATATAGGTAATATACTAGAGTGGATGGACTCAAACGTGTTTCCCAATACCATGCAAGATTTTAGGTTTTAAACTTTTTGAGTTGTCCAAGTGCTACTCAAGTCGATCCAGAATTTATGGGGTGGGGTTTCAGGGGACATGATCTCCCCTCCCTAAACACCCACACTTAAATGAAACTATCCTGTGAATGTTAGATAGCTGAAATGGAATGAGATCAGAGTTAATATTGTTTAAAATCCTGATTTAATTTCATATTTATTCCTATAATTATGATGAGGCAGTGCCCCCTCACATGCCACGTCTAAACCTGCACCTGTACATAAGTAAAATGAACCATCCTCTCCCCTCACCCAAACATAAGTGTACTCACGTACACTTCCAAATACAAAGATGTACTCAGTTTTAGGACGTCCCCCATAGAAAAGCCCTTACATTTTCATGGATGCCCATTAGCATGTTGTATGAAAGGTGGGGAAATGATATATGAAATCATTGATGCCATCTTATTGACATTATGTCGTGTTGGTGATTAAGTTAATTTGTATTATGTTAAATTGAGCATGATGGATGTTTTATTAGCTTTATCTCAACAACTACTTTTATTTTTAATTAATGTTTAAATAATTTTGTATAGATGCACTATTATACAAGCCACATTAACTATGTTACTAAACAGGTAACTTTCCAGAATGTATTGTTCACAATTTTTTTCTTTTACAAAGTAGGTTGGTGCATATTTTTTGCAATGCTTTATTTCTTTTAATGATGGTTTGTTTAGTGTAGTGTTGTGCAATCCTGTGCCATGCAACTACACCAGGATTCTCTGAGTGTAGTGTAAAAACTGATTTGAGTAAAATGACATTTGTGCAGAATTTGCCCAGTTCTGGCAGTCATGAACAAAATCCTAATTTAACTGTTTCAAAGTAGTGCTTCAAGTGAAGACTAACTCATGGGCTCGTCAGCGCAAACATTCATATCACTACTAGTAGAGTCCAATTAACAGTACAAGTCTTCCAGAAGTGCCTACAAGATACTTCCCTTGTCACGGGGACTATCACAGATGCAAAAAATTGTACTGTTCGCCCCATGGTAAAATTGCACGTTTATTACCACAAGTATAAATGAGCTGTCAACCAAGCTGCCGAGATGACGTTTCAAGGCTATATGGTTACATAGCGCGCCACAAGTATAAACGCTGACTCGTGCCGCCTCAGCTGAAACGCCGGCTGGCCGGCAACATCACACGACCCTCCTTCCACCACCCAGACAAGAACAAGCCGGCCAGTATAAATACCGGTGCATGATCCTTAAGCACCAGTCTGTTCCTTCACCGCACTCTTGGTGCAGAAGGAACCATCAGCAGCAGCTCGCACTACAATCTCATGTGCTGGGGCTATCTACTGCCACCCAGGTCTTCCAGATCTACCAGAAGCTCAGCAACGCCTTCGCCAACATCTTCAGTATACTCCAGAGATCTCCGGAGCCAACCCCCGATGTCATCTTCAACCACATGTATGTATCATTGTCCCTTCAGGAACACCCACACTTACCACTGACCTTCTGGCTTGTGGTAAATCCTTCAAGTCCCTTCTGGACACCAAGAATACAATAGTTACGTCAAGTTGTTTTCATAGCCGCTTAGCATTTCTACCTTGAGCAATCTAGAACCAGGTCACCTTCACCTTTTTACCGTAGTTTAACTTCCGTTCAACTCTTGTTTGACAGGCGGTAGTACATACCGCTGCGTTAATTCCTTCTCAGAATACACACATTTTTATCCAACTGACAAATATTAATCCAATGGTATTGTTCTGTTTTCTAATGAAACATTAGTGCAAAACTGCGAACTCCCCTTCAGGGACGCCCGTGCATCAAACACATGCCTATTAGTCGGCCACCCATTCTGTACACCCTGGTGTATAGAAAGGTAGAGCCTTAACCATTAGGAATTCAATCCCTGAGGTGGCTAGTCACTCTGTCTAGGTTATATTTTATCCACCGCACTTCTGGTCCCAGAGGGAGTATCTACGTGGTTCTGGGGGCCTGACTCCTTGTGGACCCACACCCAAGGATTGTAACAGTCTGCCATAGAAAATCCAATGCTCTGTGTCCACTGCACTCCTGCTGCCGGGTGCAAAGGGAGCAAAGGGTACAGCTTTGATCTGTCAACTTAAACTCTTGGGAGTACACATCGCTAGGGACAAACATCACCTACTTAAATCTTCTCAAGGCTTGTAGTAGACCTCTTCATCATGCCCTACTCCCGTCAGAGTGGTATTCAAAAGAGGGATAAAAAGGCGGCTACCGCCTCCAAGTACAAACAAGGGCTTAACCCAATCCCAACTGCACCTAGCAGTCTAGTCCCCGGGAACGAGCGCAGGCTACCCGTCTCTTGGAGATGTTTCACCTCCCACCTCCCTTACAGCTGTTATTCGAAGTCCCTATTAAGACCACAGAGCAAACTCACCCTATCATCCAACAAGCTTTCCTGAGGGGTGAGAAAGTTCCATTTGGCACAGCCAACCCCTGGATTAGAGGCAACCAACATACCAGCCCGCCCAGGGCCCTTAGCAGTGCCAGCAGCCAGCCAGTCAGCAGGCTCCACGGGCCACCAGTCGCCTATATGTCAAGGTAACAGTACATAAGGTGATACTCGCAGTCCCTGACTTTGTACCAAGTTGGAAAGCCACACGGCCAGTGCTCTACACCAGCCGGGCACTGGTACGTAACTAATAAGACGGTGTGTTTGTCCTCACACCAAATAAAACAGTCCCGACTGTGACAATCCACCTCTTCTAAAAGGACGTCATACATCAAGTAACATAATTTTTATTAATTTCTTTGATTTCACCCAAATGTATTTTGATTTGTAATTTTCTGGTAGCATTCGAAATAAACTAATGCCCTAGCACAATGTTTTATGTTTAATTTGTAAACTTGTATCTTACAAAAACTATTATGTTTTAGTTACAGGTCCTAATTTTACTGTGCCATTGTACACATTTCTAAGGCATCCACAAAACACAAGTAGTAACTATAAACTTTCATGTCACGTTGACTTACTTCCTTCATCAAATCAGATTATATGCCTAGCCTCAAAAACATTACCAGCTTTGTTTACACTACACCAGCTACACCACCCTGAAACCTAGTGCAGTTTGTGCTGCACTCAAAGTGCTTCAAAATAATCTGAACTAAAAAGGCGATAGCAGTGTAAAAGAGTTGTGATTTTACATTCAATTGACAGAAACACTATGATGTTCAAATTTGGGAGTTTGTACAGCTTGGACAATCGAGAGAAGCAAACCTGTTATAGGCTGTTCACAGTAAAGTGAGCACTTTTGGAACCACCTTCATTTGGAATAATGTTTAATAAATATATTATATTTTAGTCCTATACATTAACTCCCGAGTGCGATGGAATCCAGACACTGTCTTTGGTATTTAGATGGCAATATATTTTTTAAAAGGTGGTTAGAGGATAAAAAAATGGCTGAAATAAAACGTAACTAGGGATTTAAAAGTGCTCACTTTACCATGAACATCCTATAGCTATGTGATTTTTTTTTTTTTTTTTTTTTTTTTTTTTCCAGGGAGCATTTCCAAGAGAGGTTCTTGAGCACAGCATTGCCAAAGACATTGAACTTTCAGCATCTGTAGTTGGATTCTATACAGCTGAAGTTGCACTTTACCCTCTTGAAACCATCTTGCACAGGTGAGATAAACAGTGGAGGTGAGAGTATTCAAATTTAGAAAGTAATTTTGTTTCCTGGTGTTTTGCTCTTTTACGAGATAGTTTCTGTAGCTTGGGAGGAATGGCAATGGCCACTCCAGAGGTTCTTCAGTTTAATTGCATGGTCTTCTTTTTTAGCCTAATGCAGGGCTGCCACCCTGTTTCCTGTATATTAAAATCCTGTAAATCCGGGAATCATTGGGTCAAATCCTGTAAAATCCTTGGAATTAAAAAAAACAGCCAATTACAGAAAAAAAGTGCCTATGTAGGATGTTTACATATTGTAGTTGTTTTTGTTTGGAATGTCTAAACCATGGTAATTCTTTTCTCCACTCACATGTATACTTTGTTTATGCAACTACCGTATCTGCGATAATTTTTGTTTCATCATCATTGTGATATCAATGGCAAATGCAAAACACAGTTACCAAATTCGGATTGTATGCACAAAAATGGCAATTCGCTGCAAAGGTTCTTTTCAATAATGGCCTTGGCATTTGCATGCAATAGGAACAGAAATATGTAGATAACTATACCCGCGCCAGTGAATAATTAAGCGAAATATTTTGGACCTACACTATTGAAGCATTGGTGTATGTCCACAATATTTTGTCTAATTATTCACCTCTGTTGTAAGAATCTTTCAGACTAATGTGCCAGTTGTGTCAGTGAAACTGACACAACCTGCTGATTGCATTGTTCTCAGAAATAAAGTTTGGATTTTTTTATTTGTTTCTAGAGTAAAAAATCTGTAAAAACTGATCAAATTCATTAAAACGGTAGGCCTGGCCTAATGCTTATGAGATAGCTTTCCTCTATATGACTGTGTGTGTCTGCCTTTTGAACATTTAAACTGAATTTCATCAAACTTTGCACGCAAGTAGTATTACAGTGGAATCTTGTTGCTGTGATCCCGTTTACTCAGTTTTCCCATAACAGTTTTTTTTCTTGAATGGTCCCAACAAATATCCCTTATAAAAAATGTTTTAAAAACCTGCATGCTACGACTCTAAAAGCTTTAATTTACCGCATCCATCAATCAGATATTGTGTCTGAAAGACAAAATATATTTGGAATAATCGTTTAGTTATGAAATACAGTTTATTTTCTATGATTTATTCCCGTTAGTTACGTTTTACCGTGTTTCCCGTCTGTACATTTGCCAAAGATTGCACGTATTATTTGTTTTTGAACACTATGTGAATACAAAACTATGAGGATAATCAACATCCGGTGCTATCAATAGTATTGTTTACATCCCACAAGAAGTAGTTCATGTGGGATGCAAATACATTTTTTTCATGTAAAAAATTGTATTTAGAGAAAAATGTACATTAGTCTGCAATTTTGCAAGATAGCAATACATGAAAAATAAGGTATACTTGGAAGACTACTCAGCCAATTGCCGCCAAATTTGCATGTAGGCTAAGTAATGTAATGATTGGCCATTCAGACATTTGTGATTGAAATGGATAAGGCACTTACTTTTAAAATAGCGGCCATATAAACAATACACCATAGTATGCTATGCCTGCGAAACTATGCAACCAATTTCAAGTTAACTTCATATGCTAGCAGTATCTACAGAAACATCAAATGAGGTAATACATAAACTTATTTGTTCATCATTTTGGAAGATAGTACATAAAAGCTTCATTTTCATATGATACTATCTCTAGAAACAATTAACAGATTCCCACCAAATACATGTGGCGTGTTATATTTTTGTCGTCCATCTAAATTTATTACCTAAGAGGGCATGGTGCAAAACATGATGATAAACACTATAATTGAAGTCAGCAGGTTTTTGGTTGCGTTTATAGAAAAAAAGAGCAAGCCTGCTCCACAGATTTTGCTAACTTTCTGAGTAAAAATATTATTGTTTTGTATTTCTTTAGCACAATATCTTACACCACAGCTAAATGTATAACATTTTAGCATCAGAAATACTTCATTATAAATGCACCATTATGGAATAATATTTGCACACAAAATTAGCAAGAAATGTTTTTATCTTAAATTTTTTCCCCACGTCATTGTATGCTTCATGTCCCAAACAATTTCAATCAAACTTTATAAGCTAGCAGTATTTATGATAAAGATATAATATGCTATTTATAAAGATAATATTTAGAGAAAATGAATCTTTTATGCCATATCTTGAAAACCAATCAACTGATTTGCATATGAGTAGTGCTATGGTAACTTGAGTCCGTATGTAGCTGGAATTGGTGGTGTTTGGCCAACGTCTGAATCTTCTCTCCCGCTCTCTCCCCCTGATGGCTGGGAAGCAGGCGTCAACAACATGACGCTGGGGTTTTTTTACTGGGAATGGGACAGGCTGTCTTAGGCAAGTCTACAATAGCCTGTTGTGCACGTGGGGTTGTGCTGGCAGGAGCTGACCTAGTTGGAGTACAAGATGATGTTTAGTTTGGCATTAGTTCTAAGCAGTGGACTACATGGTCGAAGGCTGCAGGCCAGTTGATGGTTACTGGTTTCTTGGGTTATGTTGGAGGCATTTGTGAGATGGCTCGTGAGATGTGCCACAGGAGGTCGTAATGCAGGCTGCAACTTCCACTGGTTTAGCAGGTTTGCAGTTCCTCTCTGTAGAGCTACTTCCTCATGCTTCAAGGAATACACCCGGCTGGCATTCTGTACTTCCCCTACTAGGCCTCTAATCAGGACTAGCCCCTGTTTGGCCATTTTATCTCGCCCAGCCCTGTGGTGAGGCATATGGGGTAAATATACAGACCTGCCAACCCTTATGATTTTCCCGTCATTTTTATGGAAAAATTTGCTCCTTATGATTTTACGGGTACTCTCCATATCTTACGATTTTTCTCTCGGCTGGATTCCAAATTCATGCAATAGCAGCGGCCGGGCTCTTGGTCTCTGTGGAAGTGGTACTTATATGTTGTATTATCACAATAATTCAAGGTGTGGCCACTTAACTGGGAACTAGAGAAATATGGGGAAAAGCCATGAATTTTCTCGAGTGCCAGGAAAACCTTGAAAATGTCAGGAATTTTTCTGCGAGTCGGAACGTGCTTGTGCAAGAAATTTTTTCATGCGCATGCAGCAGCTGTTAAGATTCACTCTTATGTAGTATTATTTTGGCTTGTTTTTAATTAAATAAAATTTTTAGGTGGTTTTTATGTTCCTACGGTGCATTATTATGGTGACACTGGTGCCAGTAACTGTCGAAAACGTACATAAGTTCACTCCGCAAAAGAATAAAATGGTCTGGGCACAGCACATTGATCAATATCTTACCCAGCATACGTCCTGTCATATGACAACTGAACGTGGCACACGCTCACTGCGGCTAGACAAATGCCAATGTTGTTTGTTATTTATAAACTACAATACTTATCAGTGTTTGAAAGTCATTAA
Organism: Dryococelus australis; assembly: GCA_029891345.1. NCBI lineage: Eukaryota > Metazoa > Arthropoda > Insecta > Phasmatodea > Phasmatidae > Dryococelus > Dryococelus australis. The sequence goes on along the minus strand of CM056999.1, from coordinate 10,012,513 downwards.
TATTGTTTCTTCATGTGAGTAATTTGTGTTTAATAGCAAAAAATATTTTAAGTTCATACTACAGTATTTGTGGGGGTTATTCTTTTTAATTCCGTGGCAGAAAAGTCCATTCATGTGAAGCGTTTTCTATTTGTGGTCATGAAGAGTTAGATGCTGATAATGCCAGCAGTATCCATTAGAAGCATCAAATTTGCCTACACAGAACCTCTTTTGCCTGAATTTTGTAAGATAGTGCCAGGTGATAAAATGGAATATTTATACCATATCACTGGAATCAACCAACCAATTTCCACCAAATTCTGCACACACGTAGTGTTACAGTAGGGCATCTAAAAATACACAATTTGATTGATTCACACACTTGTTTTCGAAATTATGGCTCTGTAAATATTTTTGGGTTAGTAAACCTTATCTACAAAACCATTAGACTGATTGCAACTGAAGTTGATGCTCAGAGTCCTACCTCTGTAATACATTTGGTTGCATGCCAGCTTATAGTCTGAAGGTTCATGTCCTGGGTATGACAAGTGCATATTTTCCTGTTTCAATCTCTAATGATATTGCTGTCAACGAGGCATCAAGGCCTACCTACCACAATCTTTTAACAACTTTGTTGAAATTATTGGTACCCATGTAGATGAAAGTAGACTCATTAATTATATCTGTAACTTCTTGTTTATGTATTAATGCATTTAATATTATATGTATGGGTAAAGTTACTTACTATTGTATATGAATGATGATTTTTTAATTTATGTAATCCTTATGTACAGTATGCGACACATTTGTTGTATTGTGCGAAGGTTACACCTGCAAGGCACAAGAACCATAGTCGATAACCTTGACACTGGCTACGAAGTGACTCCCATCCTGACCAGCTACCAGGGAGCGTGGGATTGCTACGAGACAACACTCTCAGAAGAAGGAGTGGCAGGACTATACAGAGGATTTGGAGCTCTCATGTTGCAGTTGGCAGCTCATGTGGCTGTTCTGCGGATGACCAAGTTTGTGCTTACGGAACTCTCAAATCTGATGTCTACCAATGCCAAACCCACTACATCTGTGCACAATCCTGGTGCACCACCACACACTCGTGTCCCCTACAACTAGAGTTCAAGGCTGGCACACATTTTATGTACAAACAATTCCCTTAGGCACACATTGTTAACAAATATTAAAATTAGTGAATGCTGATTGAGCCTTTATGTGCCCTCAGTTACCTCAATTTTTTTTTTTCCCCTATTCAGTTTTAACTATGTGTTTAGTTATTATTCACCAATTGTAGAGGAAATTTAAGTTTGTGTATTTAAACACTCTCTGTATCATAGTAAGTTATATGTAAACTTATAAACTTTCCTGTAATTTCATAAACAAGTTATTTTTAATGTGTACATTTTTATCTGTGATTGTAATTGACATGTGAATTTAATTTTCCCAATTGATGTGTTTGTTACAGGTCTCAAATAACTAAGCATTCTTTGTCTTTGTTGTGGTCACTTTCTAAATATTTTAAGAAAGTATCATCAGTGTTATTCTATTGCTGTGTAGCCTTCTACCTCAGTTGTTCGGAGCAGGAAGCCATGTTTTTCAAATGGTGATATTTTCTGCAAAGAAAGTCATTTTTCTCAGCTAGCAACCACAAGGCAATTAAATCAGTTCAATATTAGTTGCAACAATACAGTGTATGGTGGCATGGTACATCACCAAGAAGAGAGTGGTTATCATGGACCCCTACAATACGTAATGAGCAATTTCTCAATTAAGATTCTAGAAACAAGCATACCCAGTCATGTGGCATTGGTTTCTTGTTACGAGGCAAGATGAGAAAAACGAAACTACTTCTTATTTATTGACAAGTGTATAATGAGCTAGTCAAGGCACTACAAGACATTTCAATAAATAATAGATAGTATTGCTGATACTGGGGTGTGAGCTAAGTGCCATAACCTGAAGGGACATCATAATTTCATGCCAAAAATCAGTCCGAAACATCTAGTATTACCTTGTCACTGTACAAATCACACCTTGAATGCAATACTATCATTAACTCAAAATTGTTATATAAGCCAAATGTAATTAAAAGTTTTATCTTTTTAACAAGTTTTCTAATTACTAAGTCAGCAAGAGAATGTGACATGTTGGAACTGTTGCTATTAAAAAATGTGACATTCATTACTTTCAAAATACATGTATGTGTTGATGCGAGCCACATCCCTGTGTCTTAGCATGTGTCGATCCCTCTGTTACTGCATAGCTGTAATGCACCTTTTTGCTGGGGATTGCTGCACCCAGACTTGCAGAGGCTGCCGTTAACACACCCACAGCCAGCGCGGCATGTATGAATGCACCCTGCTGGCCGGCCATCCCACCACCGGGGTCAAGCAGCCATCCCACCATGTCCCCAAGAAGTGACTTTTTGAGGCATAACTGTTCAGACCACCCTTCTACACCAAAATTCATCCCCAACTATGAAACCGCCAGGAAAATGAAGACCACAGCAGGGATGCAGTAATTCCTGCAGGTTGGTGACCCCTTATGTGCCCATTTCATTCTCTGACCAAGCAGCCTAGTCTTTCAAACTATTGGAACTATTCCTCTAGAGGAATGACTCATCCTGTTATCAGAATGCATAAAGCAGCAAGGTAGCTACCGGAATCGTCAGTCCTCTAGAAATTTGTTAACACCCTTTTTTGATGTAGGAAACTTGAAAATAAATTCTCCCTTGTGGTTTTATCTAAATATAATATATAAATCACAGTAAAAGCTAAGGTCAGTGGATTCTCGATAATTCGTTTTTCAGTGGAGAAACAAGTAAAAACTAATCAATTTATGAATAAATATTCCATTCACTTTAAATTATAACCTTTAGTTAGTGAAATTGTGCACAATTACATTTTTATTTATAATTTTTGTCCAATGTTCCTTCGTTGGCCGATACATGCTCGAACCCTAGTTTAAAATTAGCGCAACCAATTTATTTGTGACAATTTTTGCCAATTATTACTTACCAAGTCTTTTTCAAACCTTTATGATTCTAACCAAACCTGCAGCTGATAGTTTCCAATAATAATCGCGCCCGTCGAAACCGCCACTGCTATAATCTTATTCCAAATTCTTTTTACAATAACAAGGTCATAGATTTTTGAAGTGTCAGAGATTTTGTGATTCATTCTCGTCATCACCAACCTACAAATGTAGTAAATATGTTAGAAGAACTTACACTTATTCAGTGTAGTCCATAGAACATAAAAAAACTGTTATGGGATGTAAACAATAAAATTGATAAAGGCTGTTCACTGTAAAATGAGTACTTTTGAAAGCCCTGCTTAAGATCTACCTGTATGCACATGGGTATTCCTCCGCCTTATGAAAAATTAACATTACAATGGGCCTCATCACTATTCATGCGTTGGTCAAGTGAAACTGTGAAATTATACGGAAACAATATTTTACTAATTTTCTCGTTCTTAACAATCACACGCGTTAATAAAACGGAAAGTGGAAGAAATAATTTAAGTTATCACAAATTGTTACCTAACAATTTTTTATTCGAAATTATGATATGGAACTATTTTTAAACCATCAATGCCAATTTTACTTGGCGTATGCCACTCAGTGCACCCGTCAAAATAAATGCAGGCAAGGGCCGTGAGTTTTTTCTAAGGTTGATTTCTATAATGCTCACTTTATCGTGAACAGCCTTAGCATCGGTTGTAGATTATCCTAATTGTTTTGTATTCACATAGTGTTCAGAAACAAATGATCTGTGCAATGTTTGGTGAATGTACAGATGGGAAATACAGTAAAATGTAAATAACATTAACGAATAATCGAAAATCGACTGAATTTCATAACTAAGTGATTGTTCTGAATATATATTGACTTTGGGTCAAAATATCTGATCAATGGATGTGGTAAATGAATGCTTTGAGTCGTAGCATGTGGTTATTTTAACAATGTTCATGTAGATTATTTGTGTTCTAAATATCTGTGAAAAAAAATTGTGGATGACCGGGATGCTAGTCGCATCACATAGTCTACAGGGGAATTTTTGAGCGGGTCAGGCCAAGAACCTTGGGTGGCCTTACGGGCTGATTACTGTGGATTCGCCCTGGCTCTTGGAGAGCCAGTGTACAGAGTCAGCCTGGTCGGGCAGCGGCAATCTATGCAGGCATTTAACACAGCGTGGTTGGCAGGGGATGCTGGTTTACCACCTGTAGACCAATGCTGTAGCTGAGCATTGGCTGGCTGCTGTAGGCAACTCTCCGGCCCTGTCCAGGAGTAGCTGGCATGCAGCTGGAGCTAGCTAAGGCCCAGGCCCATGGGCAGTCCGAGCCGAAGACGCACGACAACTGGATATGGTGTCCCGCCAGTCATTTGGCAAGGGAACTGAGGAGTGAGGCCCCTTCAGTCGGCAGGTGGCTTGTGCCTAATCCTGAGCAAAGAAAAGACTGAAGGCCGACTGGGATGGGTTACTTGGCAATTAGTTGGTTGTAGGAGCCGTAGATACCTTCTTATTGGTTCACTTAGTTGCTGCTCGACGGGTGAATGGCATGGGATTAGGTACTTATGGTCGTCGCAGCGGAGAATAAACACTGTGATCAGTACTAACTCCTAGGCTTTCATAGCTACCAAGCAACTGGCAGAAGTTACGTTAATAACAGGTGAAGGGGACCTGGTAAAGCAAACGTTAAGTCTAGAGCAATTAATAAAGCAGTTGTGAAAACTTAGAGATATCTCAATACTACATTTTCTCGATACTCTATACCAGTTTCGATACTGAAACATTCTCACGATACTCTATACAGATCCTTTTCTCGATACCAAATTAAAATTGTTATGAACATAAAACAACTTTTGCCAAGAAAATTGCTCATTTTACTAGTGTCGTTTGCTTACTACCCAGAATGAATATGTCCACACAAAGGGCCCTCTCTTAAAATGTAAATCACCCAGACAGCCTTAGTTAAATTTCCATCAGCTATACACATGTATTTCAGTGGACTAGGCTTTACACATTTCCTACTATCCAAAAAAAATTGCAAAAAGTATTCACTAATGATGCAATGTGATGCACCCATACCCACTAAAGCGGAAAAATGTTGGCATCCACACGTGAAAACTACCGTACAAGATGATATCTGCAACGGAGTTTTCTATTCAAATGGTCTAACGGACCTGTGACTCAAGCCAGCCCCACGCCATTTCCCGTTTCATTTTTTGGACAAGCGGCCTGGAAATGGCCAGCCTCGGCGCATCTGAAACACTTGCATTCAGAGCACGCTCTCACTTCGTGTTTACATTCACAAGCTGTGTGCCCATGGGCTGAACAATTAGCACATTGAAACGGCTAGCTTGTGTTGCGTAAGCGACCTTGCGTGTCTATATTAGGTGCTTAAACTTGAATCACAGCGACCTGCCCTATTACAGCTGTCTCCTCCCCACCCATGCGAACCTCTATATTTTCATGCACACAGATCTCCTGCCTCGCAGGTTGGTGTGCCGTCATGCTAACTACTAAACGGTGTAACTCGTGCAGTATGTTAGGAACAACTACCAGCATACATAAACTCCCAACGCGGGAATCCAAATTATTCAAAATTGCTTCTACTAATGCTCTTTCATCGAGCCGCATACGTAACACTTAATGAAATGAGCGCGCAGAATCAATAAACTCTGACATAGATTCTGAACGGCCTTGAAAACGAAACACGTAGTCTCGCTCACACTGTATTTTTACACACGTGGAAAACAAAGTTTCCAAGACACGTGTCGTAAATATCCTAAATGTCTCTCCATTTAGACAGTCTAGTTCTTCCCCTTAATAACTACAAAATAAAACCATTACATTTTATGGCTATCACCCGCAATAAAGTTACTTCAGAAACTAGGCCTAAACTAACAATCCTGGCCAATGCAATAAAAAAATTATAATACGTGCACCGGTTCTAAGGTCGTAAGTGGTGTTAAGTTATTTCGTTCCACTCTCCAGTCCTTATCAGTCACCTAGACCTCCTGTGGGATCATCACCGTCGGAGCATTTTACTCTCTCCACACGGTGACCGCCTGACGTCTCAAGTCAGTGACCGTAGCTGCTGGGTGGGCTTCACAGTCCAAGTCCCCCAAGAAATTTAGTTAGAAGTTCTTCCTTAGGTAGACTATAGATGAAGCCCACCTCTACAACCATCGTCGAAGCAGGGGCAAACATGCAAAGAGTCCAATCAAACAAAATTATTATCTGTAAAACAGCAGAGTTGTGTATTTACCTTGTACCGAAAGTAGGGTACAAAGGTGTAAAAACTACCAAATTTAAAGTACAAAAATTCCTAAATAGTCTCATTTATGACAACCAGATTAAAATCCTAATATTATGGTTATTAACAACAGAGAATTCAATCGCAGCATATCCATTTAATATAGGCTGCCACAAAAACTTAATTAAAAGGCCTTTAGAATACCTCTCCTAACATAGGTTTCCAAGTTCTTATTATGACAAGTGTCTTCAAGTTTCGATATGTCAAATTATAAAGGTTGCGTGTTTAATGCCTTATTTATTCATATTCAAAATTGATGTAAAAGGAAAATTTACAAGCGTGAATGTTTTCGCCTTCAACATACCAATTGGGAGGCTTATGAATATTTCCTTTGCCTAATCAAAGCACCATTAAACCATATAAGGGGTGCTACTTACATTCCACGGCATCACGCCCACATAATGTATTGGGCAATGGATAACCAATTCATATTTAATTCAGTTAAATACCTCCAGCATCTATTATTTCTCATTGGTATCACAAAAATCTGCAACCGTTAACTATTGGTAACGGCACGTAGCCGCCTCTTTCAATCGCGTGTTACCACAGTCATTTAAAGGTTGAATTCATATTGCAAACTATAACACTTGGCAGATTCATTTCAAGAATTTACTTCAAGTCCTCACCCTTAACTTCACTCAAGACAACCAATATATTTTTCCATCTGCTTGACCATTCACTACCGACGGCTAACTCCGGCGACCCAATCGTTAAAACATACAAAAATACCATGTAAAACACTTATCTGGGAATAATGTAAGGGTCCAGCCCTTTATGCAAACACTAATAAAACTCAGCATTAGAACAGCTTAATGAAGCATTACAAATAAAATGATCATATTTTTTGATGCGAAAGGGCACTCTTAGAGCCCAGTAAGCTTTCCATGATAGGTAAGTTATTTTTCCTGCTGAGTACAGTGATTCCCTATAAGCATGAATATTTTGCCGTTCCCAATTCTATCAAGCCGGTCAGTAAAATGAAACTCCTAAAATAAGTGACTATTAACCAATATATTGCAAGAAGACAGAGTCGTGGTGTCACCGTAGCCTTTTACAAGTGCTTGGTACATATCAATAGGGGCAAGCTGTGGTCAGTCATATTAACATTACAATTGGAACATCCAGAAAACCAATAATACTGAAAACTAAACAGCATGACCATGCATTAAGGCAACTGTTATTTTGCATACAATCTCAGTAGTCCAGTATGACACACCTGTGGAGAATCTTCATAACATAGTTGAAGCTCATAGCACCAATGCCTAATTTCTCACGTCGGTCAGAATTAAACATAGTGAGATTCCTACATGAGCGTGCCCTGGAGTCGGTGTCATGGCACCCAGCCAAGCGCTTCTATAATTTCCTCCAACCATGTGGTGTCAGAGGAGTAGGAGAAGGAAAGAGGACGGGAACAGGTAGGACAAAGGAAAGGGATATCGAACCGCCTCCGAAAATGTCTATAGCCAGAGATGGCGGTGGATTTCATTAATGGCGACAGTGGCGCCGGCTCACTGGAACCAGGGATAGTTAGTCAATGCAACATATGCCATTTGATAGCTGCAATCTTCCCCAACAGTTTGTATATGTCAAAATGTCTTCTGAACACGTCATTTTTCAACTTAAAAGAAATTGTTCCCCCATAAATTATTATATTTATGTTTAAAAAAAAAAAAAAACCTTGCCATATAGCGTAGAGTAAATGTAACGTTTGGCATTAAACAAACACTAAACCTACTAAAAGTATCCAAACATATCAGTGAAACAGCTTAGCAATAGTTTTCTGACATTTACAAGTTTAACGAAAATTGTAAATAATAAACATACATTATTAATTTGCCAGTAGTGACTTAAACATTCCTTACCTGTTGAGTTCCCTCTATAAAAATATTTCCCACAAATGACTTAACTTCACAGAACACTTTGAAAATGGAAAGAAATTATCTACAAGTACTGTGCATTTTCTTTCATTTTGATTATAGTCCAAGTCCTGTTCATGGACACTAGTGATGTTCAAAATAAATGTTGACATAGATTCAAGATTAGTCTGGCTTAAATTCGTTTTTCTGTCAGACAGAACACTGCTGTAAGCTAAGAGAAACCCCTCAGAATCAACATTTGAGGAAGGAAGCCATATGGCTTCAAAGCACTTTTTAGCAAAATTGGGATGATACATTTTCACAATGGCCAGTGCCTTGACAATGTCACATCCACCACTTTCGGTAGCATGTTTCTTCAGGTTATTCTGCAAGTCCCTGAAACCAGTGACAATGTGTTGGGGTCTACCTCTTCTGACAAGATACTTCGGATCAAAAACTTTAATACAGTCAAAATGTTGCTTATCTGGATCAGCTGCCATCAGAGAACAAAGTTTATCACGAGACAGCGCCACAGTTTTCTTGAGTATCAGTTTCACCGAAGCACTAGTAGCTACACTCTGTTTTGAAATAAGTTTTGCAGTTGCATCGAAAGGAATGCGCTGCATAATATTTTCAAATCATTTAATACCCTATATAACGTGTGGGCAGTTGGGTATGAAGCCCCCTCCAAATTCTTGATTGAATTAACAAGGGGTTTGTCGTGATCGTTCACAAATGTTGCTTGGCAGTAAATTAATTCTGTGTCTTTTGAAGACAGCGATACTAAATACTCCATACCTGCATTTTACGTCAATTTGAGGTCTTCTGTCTTAACAAAATCAAGAATGTCCTGAAAATGATCAACCAAATAAACACTCTTGAACCATGCATTCCACCGTGTAACAACAGGCAGAGGAAAAAGTGCACATGGTTTTTCATGCCGCTTTTCTAGGAAACTGTGGAACAAATGCTTTCGTTTCCTTGTGTTTATGAAAACATGCTGGATGTTGGCAACAGCAATGTTGAGTTCTTGAAGTTTTTTTGCCCACATATTTCCAATAATGTCCGGGTTCTGAACCTCCATTTTTCTTCTACGAGCCTTTGAATTTCGCACTTTGTTCGAGGTGTATGTTCAAATTGCGAACTTCAAAGGCTCGCAGCATCAAAATGAAATCTAAGAACCCAGACTTTTCTGCATATCTTGATACTAAAGGCACTTGTGAGCAACATGCGTGTGGTATGTTTTACCTACAGTGGCAGGATTTTTAAATAATTTCCTATGAACTTGTCACTTTGAGGCGTGTCACATTTTCAGTCGGATGATAAAAAATTTATTTTCTCTATTCCAGAACGTTGGCAATGTAGATTTCACTATGCCGAATTCCGTGGCGAGTTCCCCCCCCCCCCCCCCCCCCCAGTATCTACAGCTTTAATTATAGCAAATAATCAAGAATGAACTTCTTAATGGTGGTAAAATTTATTCGGAATTCAGGGTAAAATACGCAGATGCGAGAATGGACCAGAGATATAGCGACAGTATTATGTTGTACATACGGCGAAGTCAGAGGCTTCTTAGCTGTGCCTACACAATGATGTAGCGCATTAGTTGCAGCGATAAACACTAGTGGCGCTGTACTTTGAGATTTTCGTCTTGGCATTGCCACACCAATGTATTTTATCATCTATGACGTGAGTTATCTACCAGAAAAAAAAAGTTGCAGTTTGTTTGTTTATGTTTTTAACATCGAAAAATTGATGTAATCTTGCCTTTTTTTCCTTTCTTTCTTTCTTTCCAAAGTGTTTGTTAACGTGGATATTGAATAAACCTCCCGTAAATTTTTACCGGAAATTTCGTATAACTGATCGCATATAAATGTATGGTGTTTTGGCGGGACCAAATATTAAGTTCGTTATGGTGAAGTGTTTGTTAAATTGAAGTTTGTTAAAGTGATGCTCTACTGTATTTGCTTTTATAAAAGCTGCAGTTGTGTCTGCAATAAATTCTGCGGAATTGTCTTTTTTGCGTTTTGCATCACAAAAATACGATACAAGGGATGCTTGTCTTTTGCCTGTAGTTCAGAGTTGTTGTTCCACAAGATGTTTGTGTTTATTAGTCTTGACGTGCTTCATACATGAATCTTTTTTCTCCCAAGAAATTGACACATTACAATACCTACAAAAAACTGTATTTTTTATCACTCGCATAAAATCCCTGGCTAGTAAAGTCTGAAACACGCTGCTTGGCAGTAACATGTGGTTTCGGCATTTTCCTTATGTAAAGACTACCACCATTAAATTAGCACCAATCTTGTCACAAAGTAATAATTATATCTCTGAAAGAAGTTGATTGCGATAGTTGTTTGCGATACGTGATTCGAGAGTATCGAAAATGAAAATGACAAGATGGCGACGATAACGCGTCAAGCATGTTTATGTTATTTGATGCCGCAAACTGACATGCTTATTTCATTTGATACTATAAAAAGGTTGCAGCTAAAGAATTTTAGTTTGTGATGAAATTAAAAATGTTTAACATACAAGAATTTATGTCTCAGATCGTACACAGAATAAATTTTCTATAAACACAAACAGCAATGTCGCCATGCCTAATAAATTTAACCCCAACAATCTGGGTAAATCAGTCCTAAAACCTTTATGCATCCACACTGAAAAAATGGCAGAAATGACAATAATGAAAATGTTTAGTTTTCAAATTGGAATTTTGTGGAGGCAAACAGGAAAACACTCATAATGCGTATTGTAATTATTTATGAAGTAAGTCCGGTGTGCAACAATTCATATATATATATTTTCCATTTTTTTTAAGTTAGGCCTAAATTATGTGCGACAACTATTTTGTTTTAGAAGTCAAATTACTTTTTTACACAAGAATTTAAAAGATTCCATAATATTAAAAGTTTTCGTTACATTATTCTCAGTATTTTTTTAAAAGAGAAAAATTTGTTTTATTGAACAAAAACATAGAAATTCGCATAAAAATTTGCTTCATCGCAAATGCATGTCTCTAGTAATTATGAAACTGGCAGTGTATCAAATTATACACACATTTCTAGTGAATCTAAAATATTCAAACATGACTGTACTGAAGCCAGGGATAGCTTGTCAATATAACACATGCCATTTGATAGCTGCATTCTTCCACGACATTTTCCATATGTCAGAATTTTTTCTAAACCTGTCAGTTTTTGTGGACACTGAATATGCGTCCTGATACAGGTGTAGCTGTAAGAATAAAATCATTAATTTTCCCCCAAGTTTCTGAGTTTTTATACACTATTTATGCATACATTTCTAAAACTAGTAATATTCTCGTAAAGAACAAGTTTGCATTTTTTGGAAACACTTCACAAATTCTAAATAATGTATGTAATTTTTTAATGGCAGTGTATTAAATTATACGTATATTTCTGGGGAATATAAAAATTCAAACACGAAATGTACTGGAACCTGTGATAGTAGATGCAACATATGCCATTTCATAGCTGCATTCTTCCAAAACTATTTGCATATGTCAGAATTTCTTCTGAAAATCAGATTTTGTGGACACTGAATTGGCAGCAGACGTGTGCATTTGTTCATGCTAAAGTGAGCACTTTTTAAGGCCCTGTTAACAGGCATTAACCACTAATAAATATATTGTATTGCAGCCTCAGGTATTACATTTTGAGGGTGGTGAAATGTATACAATGTGTGTATTGGTCACATTGCAATGTTTATATTAAAAAACAGCAGGAAGATGGAACTTTAATGAATGAGAAATTTATAAGAGCCTTAACAATTGCTCACTTTATCATGAACAGCCTATACAGGTGTGTTTGTAAACAAGAAATCATTAATTCTCTCCAAAGTTTCTAATTTTTTTATTGTCGTGTGCCTGCTTTTTCATCCTACTTAAACGATTACGACTCATCGCCATGTCACTTCAACCCACATGAGAGGCGAACCTGCAAACCTGTACACGAGGGTTGCAGGCAGTCTAAAATTCCACCAGGCGCCCGAACACATGGAGATTCAAGGTTATACTAACAGCGAGCATGCTGCACCATCCTCCGTCGCGCTGAGTGCCTACAAGATGTCAGCTACCTCGGGCCATGACCGAATGCCGCCAAGAATGCCCAAAGTAAAGAGATGAGGAGAGGGTTCTTCCTCCCACTCCAGCCACGCTACCAAGGGACGTCACATGTCCCTCCCAGCAGGCCGCCACCACACCATGTCAGCTGACTTTATAAGTCAGTGCTTGGCCGGGCTCACGAGTGTATTTATCCAGTTCATAGCACTCGCTCCACCACTTCTAGTGCTGGGGCCGCCTACATCTGTAAGCTCTTCTGCAACTGCCTACCAGTGACTTTAACAGCCGCAGCTGCCGCCATTGTTGTCTACACCTAGAGCAGCCACCAGTGTCCGCTACCATAGCCGTCACCAGAGGCTCCTGCAGCCGCAGTTACCAGCGGCCCTAGTGACGTCAACAACCAACCGGTTACCAGAATATCTTCTGTTGTTAACACAGACGTTAAACATAACCTGCTATTAGAGCAGTGTTCTTCGACTTCAGCTATCTTGTATAGACCTCCCGTTTACTAGATAACTCATTTATTTTTATTATTTACTAGTCTTTTACTTCAAGATCCCGACTACTTGGTAGGAGTTAGCACAAGTCACGTGTGTTTATTGCAACTTCAATAAACACATCTTTGTTCTTCTAAGCTGTGAGTCTTATTCCAGAGTTATCTTGAGTACGCCTGCTAGGAAGATACAAGTTGTGCACTACCGGCCGAATCGGGGATTTTACTACGAATTAGCTACGACTGGGGACCCCATTCAGGAGGCTTCAGTCCTGTAACACACCCGTTAGACGACCGCCTGTTGCATCCTCACCCGGGGCACCTAGGTGCTGGAGGGATAAAACAGAGGAGCCACAACTACTAGGAATACTTCCAACCTCAGAGGCGTCAGACTATTAACTGAACGCAGCGAAAGCCAACCAGGTAATCCCGACCCAGAGACCTAAGGGTCAGTCGGGCACTTCATCCGGACTTCGGGGAGTCCACTAAAAACCCAGTGGTGCCCAAGAGCCAATAGACATGTCAGAGTCTGAGGTCAACAGCACAAATGGTGACTCAGAACGAGACATGACAGAGATGAGGTGTAGCCATGCCGAATGTCCCGGTACTGGCTCACTTCTGATAGTGCAACTTTTGCGGAAACTCGTTCCACCACATATGCCTAGGCTGGGCCGATGAAGCTCGTAATACAGAAGGGCTGGAATTTTGTTGCGAAGCCTGCCGTCAGTAACCCACCAGCTTCTCTAATGTAACCACATGCCCCGGCCGAGGCATTAATCGCATACGATGCGCTACTTGTACCGAACCGTACCATAACCTGTGCATAGGATGGCCCAACGAGCGCATCACTATGCTAGGTTTGACATACCAGTGCGAGAGGTGTACGAAATACCGCGTCCTATCACACCGGTCGAAAACTTCCCATGTCTACATTCATCCCGGAACAGCACCAGGCCACCCAGCAGCCGGACGGGACAATGAAATCCAAATCACAGTTTTTGCAGGCCTACCACATGAAGGCCCGGTGTCTTTTATACAAGAATGCGAGGAGTTCAGGGAGACCGGACTTCCCGCTAAACAATGGATAGGCCGAGCCCAAGTCCACTTAAAAGCCTAGCATTAATGTGATGGGAACGATAGGGTGATTTCCTCACAGAATGGAAACAATTCAGCCTCAGACTAATGTCCAAATTTGCAGGCGAGGTGGTGTTGGCGAGGTTAACAACACAGTTCTACAGCCAGACACAGGTACTGGAAGACGAGGTCAAAATGTTTATAAGGAAGAAGGAACAAATGTTTCAGCGTGTATTTCCCGGGGTAGAAGAAGCGGCGGCCATCCGATCCATCAGTCAGTTGCTGTTACCAAGCCTGAGGAACGTCGTCCTAACTGCTTAACCAATGACCATAGACGATTTAGTGGAGCATACCAGGGAAGCAGAGCAAAACTTTGCAGCGCAAGCAAGTTTTGAGAAATCTCAACCATTAAAAACCCTGGAGTGACTAGCTCCACCGGTCGACACACCCAGGAATGTGCCTGCTCCACCGTCACACATGGCATTCGTTCCAAAAAGCTGGTTCTGCTCAGAGAACCACCGGAACAAGGACTGCCCATGAAAATCCACTGGATTAACGAATCCACCCAACCGGATCGGTCAGGTGGATGCCCCAACTCCAGCGAAACCAGTGGAGAAACCTACTCCCCCTACTAGGATGGGGAATACCGCCGCCGAGGTGTGAAGCGGGCCGCCACCATCAATCTACAAGGGTCCGTCATCCAGGGGTTAAGCGAGGAATCATCAATCCCCCCAGCCCCACATTTAAAGTGGAAATAAACGACAGTGGGGTACTCACCCAACTAGACTCAGCTGCCACCGGTAATTTCATTCAACGTAATTTACTAACTCTGGAGCAGTTATCAAACATACAACCTCAAACGAAAACAGTCCAGATAGTGCAACGTGATTCTACTCTGTGGGTAGACGGCCGCATTACCCTGACGGTAAATCTACTCAGTATCACGACGCTAACGGAATTCGTGGTATCACCCACGCTGTCAGAAGCAGTGATACTTGCATAATTGATCATGGGCAATCACATGTGTACTTGGGAGAACCGAACCGAGTAACAGTAAACTGGGACCCTAGCCCAATCGACATTGTACCCAAACCTGTCGATCCTATTGCGACAAAATAGAGAATTAGAGGAAACCAAAGTGAATCAATTCGAGTCAATACCGAACGACTTGCCAGATGCCCTGTCTCGTTTCCCGACACTGGAGGAGAAAGCAGAGACAGCCGAGGAGGAGGAGATGATGTCCCCCCTCCCCTTCTCAGATCGAAAGAAGTCCAGAAGAGCAAATCAACCTCCTCCAGTTACAAATCACCTGTCATCAGATCAGATTGAGCCAGCAGGAGGACCCGACATATGCCGCCTCCTACGGGAACAGCCCCAATGTTTTGAACTAAGGGATGACGTGTGGACACGTAGCGGTCAACCCAATACACCCTGGAAGATCTGGGTTCCGCAGCAATTACGCGCCAATGTATGCCGGCACCACCACGACCACCCTCGAGCTGTACACCTGGGGACACGGGAGACCCTGCTGATCATCAAGATCCATTGTAACTGGGACTGGATAAGCCGTGACGTCCGGCATTACGTAAAAACTGCATTATGTTGTGCCACGGCAAAGCCTACCCGGTTCCTCCCCCAGACTGCGCGATCAAGGAGACCCAAAACGAAGTGGACACACATAGCCGCTGACCTCATGGTGCCAAACACACGTAGTACCAAGTGGAACCGCTACCTGCTGGTAGTAACCTACCAGTTTTCCAGGTGGGTAGAGGCCTTCCCTCTACCTAGCAAGGAAACCACCCCGATTGTGCAAAATATAGAAACAGAGATATTCGCTTGCTAGGGATATCTGAAGGCTATATTAACTGCCAGTGTCACTCGGTTCACGAGTCGCCAATGGCAGTCAGCATGCCAGGGATGGTGGGTAGAAACTTGGACTACCCCTCCATACCACCCTCAGTGTGGGAAACTATCACCTTCACTGGGATAAACATATCCCAACCATCTTGTTTGCCCTGCATCATTGAACCAACGAAGCGGTAGACACAAGCCCAAGCATACTCCT
Source organism: Dryococelus australis (assembly GCA_029891345.1). Taxonomy (NCBI): domain Eukaryota; kingdom Metazoa; phylum Arthropoda; class Insecta; order Phasmatodea; family Phasmatidae; genus Dryococelus; species Dryococelus australis. The sequence continues at coordinate 9,996,621 of CM056999.1, read as the reverse complement.
CCTGGGCCAAACATTACGCCGACCAAGTGACTGACAGTGGGAGAATGAACCTACAGACATGCCTCAGCGAGAGGACATCTGGTTAGCTGTCCGAGCTCGCAGTACCACAGTCCAGAAGAGCCCAGATGCTTACATCCAAAGGAAGTACCCCCTATCGATGACAGGGGTGCGTGAGTTTAATCTATGGGAAGCTGTTCTGCTAAAAACCCATCCTCTCAGCAAGGCCACACTAACAAATAGGGCGGTCCATATCGAATAGTAGGCAAGCGAGACGTCTTACTAGGCCGAAGATATATATGGACGTATCCGGAAGGCCACCCGAGGCCAAATACAATCATTTCCGGGCACGGTGCCATTACCCGAGGACGGCGACCTAATACACAAAATACCAGGACATTCTGAAGATGAGGATGAACCACCGCCCAGAAGGGTAACTCCCGAGGTTGAACTCAGGCTGGCAAAGAGGCGTGAGGTGCGGCCTGTAGAAACCAAAAGGGAGCACAACTTCGTAGCACTGTGGAGGCTGGACACAGACCAACACCGAACAGCAACATCCGTCAGATCTTTGCCTTTGATGCCACAAAGCTATGCGGAAAAGATAGCAGCTAGATGCAAGAAGCCGACACCTAGCTGCTCCGAAGTGTCATGACGTAGCCTCCGAGACAGAGACTACCGCCAGTCACCCCGCCGATCTAGCAGCATCAGCGAGCATTCGGAACCGCAATTGGCTAGGGGGATGGTGACAACCCAAGCACCTACCCCTCCACCTGGTACAACTCTGCAGCCAGAGATCATGGCCATTCCAACTTATCCGAAGTCGATCTCTGGTTCCAACGATGAAGTACTCCTGCCACTAGACCACCCACACAGCAAGACTCTGCACTTGATTATTAATTTTCAGACGTAAGCGAATACACAAACCCAGTACAAGTACTTATCTGCGACCCCATCCACTTTCAACTCTTCAGGCAACCGAACCATTTGTAATTTCAATCCCGAGCACAAACTCGGAAACCGTAGAACACGAGTACGCAAACATTGAAAAAACAGAACATCAATATGTGAGTAATACAGATGTGCCACAATTACCACCGCCCCCTAACACACAACAGCCAACTCAAATAACTATTAAGTACCCAGAATCCATTCCCACATTTACGTTGGAAAATGAGGAAGATATTAGGGAATTTCTGGAAACTTACAACACAGCAAGCAAAATAAATGGGTGTTCAGAAATTGAAAAACACGGGCGTATAATATTTTACTTGCAAGGCACCGCTAAACCGGCATATGAAAGTTTGTATAATGCTCACACAGGAGAGTTAACATGGCAGTATATTGAGCCAAAACTAAAATCCATTTTCACATCTATTGATGAAATTGAAAAGTACACAAATTCGCTTTACTGTACGAAACAAAAACCAGGACAAAGTTGCCAGGTCCATGTAGAGAATCTAACGTTTTATAAGAATAAATGCAAGCTTAACTTGGCGGAGGACGAGTTTATAAAAACCGTATGGATATCTCTATTACCCAGCATAGCAGACAAGATAACAGTACTACAAAATAACACACTTGAACAACTGCTCCAGAACTTGAAAAATGTTGGATTAGGAATACACACATATAATCAAATCATGGACAGCCAGAACAAAATCACAGAAAACACCACACTGCAGGCTGAGATTAAGACATTGAGATGTCAGTTAGCCACACTAACACAAGAGTTGAACCATGAGAACACTGACACGTCTCTACAAAAAGACTCTCAAACAAACAAAACCGCATCCCTCTACCAACACCCCCCCCCCCCCCCCACCCACAGAATAATGCCAATTTACGTCGGGCCGCAACCCAACACATAACTTAACCAGGCTCACAGAGGAACATACCACAGAAGCCAGCCCTACCACAAAAACTTTCCAAACACAAACAAATGGGCAGGGCTCTTAACAGATAGGAAGTCCAATCCAGCACATATGCGGGACGATAATATTAAGGCTCAAGATCACAAGATTTTTAAGCCAGAAATCAAGGTTCAATGTGTCATAAACGCCTGCGAGGCTTTATTCAGTAAGATAATTCCAACAAGGTCCTACGCGGAAATCGCGAAATTCAATTCCTGCACTAAAAATTTTCACATGCGAATGCATGCTAAAAGTCGGGAAAAAGAAAGTATCCAAAAACATTGTAAACAGGTCACCAGGCATCATGTTCCGTAACGCAAAAAGCAGGTCAGGGCAAAGTAGCAGTCATTCTGACATCCACTATAAGGCCAAGCAGGCCAGAAAACAAATTGATGCGCCCATGGAAGCGACAGCGTGCATCGAGGCCGGACCGAAGAAATGTACACGTCAGCGCAACAGTGATGTTAGCGCAGCGAGGAGAGCCTTCGTCGGCCTGCGAACGCAGATGTCCTCCACATGCACTATGTGTTTGTGCACAAGTCATAGAGCAGACAATTGCCCAATTGTTCCCCAATAGAAATGCGGAATTTCATACAGACATTGCAGTGCGTTTCGAGATTGCTGAAACCAAAATTATGTTTCAGTGCACAGGAACGGACAGTACTGTAAACACACACAAGGAATCGCTTGGCAGTGATGAAAAGCGTCAGCGCAAACTGAGCCGCTAACCCTATTCAGAAACTATTCACAAACAACAAATGCCGGCCGCCAAGGACGAGTGCCGCGCTGGGTATGTGAAAACATCAACACAGCACATCGTTGTGCAGCTTGGCAGGAAGAACTATAACACTTATTGGACACAGGATGTTCTCGCTCCTGTATGGAGACTACACTAATAAATTAGTTAAAAAGAATATCAGTTAATGAAATACTTTCATTAGTAGGCGCCACTGAGGATATTGAATTGCCTCATTTTAAAACAAAAGTCAGTATCAATATTCATGGCCATAATGAATATCAAAAATTCTTATTGAATGACAACTTAATGTTGGATATTATTCTTGGAGTTACTTTATTAAACGTTATGGCATTGTTCCAGTGTTAACAAAGGATATAATGTTTGTCTTTACTTCAGCTAATAATAAAATATTTGAAATTCCAATTCAATTGAGTATAATCATAGTAACTGCGTTGAGTATCATAATAAAATAACTACCACAGAGGATAATACACCAAACAAATCATTAAGAAACATCAATCCTCAATTACAACCAAATAAAATAAAGGAAATTCAAGAAGAATTAGAACAATACAAAGTTGTGTTCTCAAGTTCAATACACAGACTTACGCAGGCCCGGCCTTAGGGTGGGGTGAGCGGGGCCTGTCACCCCGGGTGCCATGATGAAGGGGGTGCCAAAATCAGATGAGAAATTCCCCCCCCCCCCCCCCCCCCAAGCAATCGTGGCGGAAATTTGGTACGCACAAAGGTATTAAACACATGTACTGCTGATAATGTTGGCAGTCCTAGATTGGTATAAAGAGGGCACAAAATCTAGAGTTGACGAACATGATGTGGTTATAATTACTGTGCTGAAAAATGGACTAATTGAAGAGCTACTGAAAAGATGTAGGTTTAATGCATAGTGCGCTCTGTGTCTTATCGTTCAAACTACGTGATGCAGTTACAGTTAAGAATTTATCTGCAATCTGAGAATTAGCTGGTGATTAACCGTATTCACATTTGGATATTGTGACCTCAGATTATATAATTTTATGATTGTTAATCTTAACCAAGACTGGGATTTCATTACTTGTTATCTAATGCATTAGGTAAGTGAAATTAATTATTCCCTTTTGTGTCTACCTACGTAAGATTTGTTTGTAGCCTACGCTACCCATGGCAAAGTGACTTCCCCCCCCCCCCCCCCCCCCGGTTCGTTCTTAGATTTTCCTTTCAGCTAACTTTTGCCCTTCTGCAACTTGTTATATCAAATGTGCTGTCCGGGTGCGACTAGCAGTCTAATAAACACGATGTTTAGATTACACTGCTCTCAAAAGTTATATATTCTGATGCCACTGTAAAGTATATTTATTTGTTATTTTTATGAGAAAGATATTAGGCCTATTACTGTCTCACATGATGAAATTATCACCAGCCACAAATTATATTAATAGTGATTTCTTAAATAATCCTACTGAAAAATTTGCATAGTTGTGGGCTCCTCACAAGAGAACCCAATATCAATTATTACCAATACAGTTATCCCAGTTAATATTTTTACAACATACGCAATTATACTAAAAAGTAGTTTTGTATAGGAATATGTGTTTAATGATTCTCAAATAGGAACAAAAAAAATTTTTTTAACCATTGTAAGATTTTCTAAATATGTCAACCCAAACGTCTTAACCCAAACTACTTTAATGTTTTATATTCTTTGCACAAAGCATTGTAACTCATTTATCAATAGTGCCATTTCAAGTTATAAAAGAACAATCTCGCTATACTTCACAATCCTGTGCAGCCTAGAGTGCTACAATACATGCCTTAATTAATTTGTTGTTGCCACATTTGGACCTCATTCTCTAGTCTCGCAGAGATATGTCAGCCAAGGGCTAAAATTTTATTTTGGTTTACAGTTCTTTGAAGCGTTATGGACGAGTGAATGTCCAATAACATACATGATAACAGAATCAACTTTAATAATGCGTAGCTCGCTTCTGAATTATTTTGAGAAAGGACAGGTTTTTCATCAATAATTTTTTTCCTATTATTATTATTAGTAGTAGTAGTGTGCGGGATCCCGAACTTTGGGAAAAATTTCGGGAATACATAACGATTTTCTCGTCGGGCGGGGTATAATTTTTTCCCCGATATCTTCAGGAAAAATTTATATTCAAGTTTGTAGGTTGTTACAACTAAATTACAAGTCGGATTTCGTACGATAAGCTTTATGTCGACTCTCTCACAATTATGATTAGATGAATCAAAACTTGTTGGGAATATTCGTAACACGCCAACAAATTGTCTTTGTTTTTTTGTTCGGAATGTGTTGTGCTACTTGTTATCGCCGAGACGTTTACAAACTCCAAACGTAGCTAATTTTCTATGAGAAATATAATTAATTTACTTCGCTACTTTTAATTCAGTTATTGATAGAGGATTAGCTTTGTTAGCATACAGATTCTGTGCGATGAATTCATAACCTGCCCGATGCGGCTTTGTTTTGATTGCAGTTTTACTACGTGATAAGAAGCGTAACTGTGTTTACAGACGTTAAAACTTCCACTGAAAGTTAATTTGAGCACATTTATGTCAATGTACACATATTTTACTACCGAAAATGGAACGAATGATGCAAAATTTCCTTAGTAGACATGAAATTATAAAGAAAATAGCAGCGAACTAAAAACATGAAGGAAATGTTTCAAACAAATTTAAAGTGAAATTTTTGTTTTTCATGTCGTATGACCAATTCTTTTTGTTATTTAAAAATTATTATAAGGGATTTTCGTATTGAAATTGAAGCAAGTATTTATAAAGAAGTGCTACAAACCCAGAGGATTAATTCGTAGTGCAACAACTAAGTGTGTAAAAATATAGACCAATTAGACTTTTCTAGCTCAAATCTAATTTTTAGCACATACAGTTGTTATTTTATGTGCGTTTTGTTTTAATGGAACAAGTTCTGACAGAATGTTATTCACTAGGTCCAAAAATCCAGAAACATAATAACTTAAAAAATATTTTTCCCCGAATTCCCATGGGGAAATTTAAGTTTGTCGCCTGAATTTTCCCAATGGCAAAATTCCATTCCCGCACACCACTAATTATTATGTATACGAGTAGTATAGAAATGCCGATTCGAGCACAACCGCAAAAAAAGTGGCGTTTGAAAGCAGTTGCTAATCACTGACTCAAAAAGTTTCGTTTGGGTGCATCTGCAAAAATATGCGTAAAAAGTTGCATTTGGGAGCAGTTGCAAAAAAAAGTGGATTAAAAAGTTGCGTTAAACTTTGTGTTTGAGGGTATATGCAAAAATGCACACAAAAAGTTGCAAAAAAAAAAGTTGTTTAAAAAATTTGAATGCGTAAAAAATAAAATATTGTATATAATAAATGGACACAAATAAAAATCAACTGATGTCTAATATGACGACGACCATGGCAACGAAAAAGGCTAACACAACTGATAATGTTTGGAAAGAATTTAAATTTAAGAAAGACGTTTTAGCGAAAAGAAAGAAGACATGCTTCTCTTGAGATTTATTCAAGTGTGAAACTTGTAATCACTTTTACAAACCATCTCTCGTAAGAAGTCATCTTAAAAGTAGATTGCACAAAGGTCTTGCACCAATACAATAAATCACATGAACCAACAAATGCATGGGAAATTTTTAAAATACCACAACATTTAATATCAAAACAGAAGTTCCCATGAGAGAAACAAGTGAAATGTGAAACTTTCATCACTATTACAAACAGTCTCTCATAAGAAGTCACTTGAGAAGTAAAATTCATAAGTACACAACCATATTCAGTGTAGAAGAAATCGAAACAGCATTTCAAAGTAGGATCAAGACTTATGCTGTAAAGAATATGAATGCATACATAGACCCAAATAATTTCCTAAACAATGTAAAACGAAACTTTCACAGGACTAATTAATAAACAAATAAAATAGCTCAAAATGAACATGAAACACTTCACTGAGTACAAAAGGGGAATTGGTGAGAATATTGAATATGTAGAAAGCTCCTTTAAAACAAGAAAAAAATTATACTGAAATCGACTAATCTGGAAAAATATACCAACAGCATATCGAAAATCATAGCTGAGATGGGGGCTTTCAAAGATAAGTGATCTCAGTGGAAATTCAACAGAATATTTAAACTAGAAGTGCGAATAAATAAATCTGTACCATTCAAGGGCAGTTCTTATGTTGATCTCCCAGAAAAAATCAAAGCTAAGCAGCCGGTAATTAATGTTAAGAATAATTATCAAAAAAAAATTTTTGTGGTCTGTTCTATCTGCATTGCACCAAGTACAAAGAGACCTCCAAAGAGTGAATAAATACATAGCTTACGAACATGAGTTTGATGATGCACTTAAGGGTTTGGAATTTCCAATGAAATTGGATAGCATACCAACCTTTGAGAAAAGAAGTGGAATTTCTATTAATGTATACGCATACGAAGAAAAAGATGGTGGTAAGAAATATATTTTCTGCCCATTAAAAACAACAAAAAATAAGACATAAGTACATTAACCTACTCTATATCAAAGACGAAAATAACGACCACTAGTGCTGGATAAAAAGTCTTTCGAGACTTAACGCATCACAAGTATCAAATAATGGTCACAAAATATATATGCGATAGATGTTTGCAACATTTCTACCCTGTAAGTAAGCTAAAATATCACGAACAAAACTGCCGAGATCACGATGGTGTTAGACTTGAACTACCATTTAAAGGAAAAAATTACATATTAAGATTTAAAAATAAAAATCATTCTTTGAGAGTTCCGTTTGTGATATATGCTGATTTTGAATGTTTGTTGACTAAAGTTGAAACTTGCCAACCAAACCCCGACGAACCCTACACGAAACCATACCAAAAACATGAGCCTATTAGCTTCTGTTACTCTGTAAAATACGAACATGGATACTATAAACCACCAGTAACTTAAGAAGGATCTGATGCATCTAGTGTATTTGTTAAAATGCTAATGAAAGAAGCAAAGGCTATTGTTGATATATACACAAATGAAAACCCAATGTTTCCACTAACACACGCACAGAACAAATTGTTTATGATACAGCTACCCATTGCCATATGTGAAAAGTCTTTGAATGATGATTCTGTGAGATATCATGATCATCTTACGGGGAAATTTAGGGGAGCTGCACACAGAGATTGTAACTTATTGTATAGAAATCCATGTTTTGTCCCAGTGTTTATACACAATTTATCTGGTTATGATGCAAATTTATTCATAAGAGATCTTGGCATCGATGAAAATAAAATTGATCTAATTCCCAACACCTAAGAAAATTATATTTCTTTTATGAAATATGTATGTAAAAGTGTAGATCTTAGATTTATTGACTCATTTAAATTTATGGCTACTAGTATCGATAAACACACTAGCAACCTTTCCAGAAGCCAACTCCGAGAAATGTGTAAGCATTTTTCCAATGAACTTCTTGACTTTGTTATAATAAAAGGTGTTTATCCACATAACTACATGGATAATGCTGAAAAATTTTGTGAGACATCACTTCCATCGAAAGATGCATTTTACGACAAACTCAATCAATGTGACATTACAGACAAAGATTACGAATTTGCGAGAAAGGTGTGGGAAAAATTCAGCATAAAATCTCTAAGAGAGTACACAGAACTCTCAAATATGATGTATTGATTTTGTCCGATATAATGAAAAATTTTAGAGGTGTATGTCTGAAAACATGTAAGCTAGATCCAGCATGGTATTACACAGCCCCAGGGTTACTGTGGGATGCTATGCTCAAACATACTAAAATAGAACTTGAATTATTAACAGATTACGACATGATTTTGATGATAGGAAAAGGTGTTCGTGGTTGAATTTCACAATGTTGTAAGTGATATGCTAAAGCAAATAATAAATATATGAATGCTTATGAAAGTACAAAGGAAATCTTTTATCTTACATATCTGGACGCCAATAACTTATATGGATGGGCTATGAGCCAGTATTTACCCTATGGTGGGTTTCAGTGAAGAAATACAAATATAGATGTAACAAAAATACAAGATGATTCAGAAAAGATTATATATTGGAAGTTAATTTGCAATACCTACGTGAACTACATGATCTCCACAAAGATCTGACATTGGCACCAGAGAATAAAATACCAGAAGGTTCAAAAAATTCCAAACTCTTAACTACCCTGGATGATAAAGAAAAATATGCATTACACTGTGTAAATCTTAAGATATATCTTCTCAGAATGAAGTTCACAAAGACCTATAGAGTTCTGGAGTTTGATCAATCAGATTTGCTCAAGTCCTATATTGATCTAAACACAAATATGCGAACAAAGTTTACAAATGAATTTGAAAAAGATTTTTGCAAGCTAATGAACAATTCCGTTTTTGGAAAAACACATGGAGAATATTATAAACAGGGTGGATATATGGCTGTGCACAAGTTCTAAGCAAATTGATAAACTAGTGGCTAAACCAAACTTTAAATATAGGACTATATTTACTAGCTCTTTTGTTGCAGTTCATATGATTAAGACAAAACTGTACTTTAACAAACCCATTTATGTTGGAATGAGTATACTATATATCGAAAGTCTTAATGTACGATTTTCACTATAATATAATGAAACCAAAGTATGGGAAAACTATTGAACTGTGCTACCAATATACTGATTAATATGTCTATTATATAAAAACATCAGACTTCTACAATGACATGAAAGAAATGGTCGATCTTTTTGATACTTCTGACTATGAAAAAGATAATCCATATGGTATACCATTAGTTAACAAAAAGATTATTGGCAAAATGAAAGATGAATGTAATGGAAGAATATATTGGATTGAAATCGAAAAGGTATGCAATAAATGTGGAATGCGGTGTAAAGAAAAGAGTAAAGGTGAGAAAAACACTGTAGTTAGAAATGGGATTAGTTTTGATGACTACAAAAAGTGTTTGTTTGATAATAAAAAGCATTGTACAAAAGTATGAATCTTATTAAAAGTAAGAAACATGAACTCTATACGATTGAGTTGAGAAAAAAAAGCATTAAGTTCCAGAGATGATAAAAGATTTATTCTTAAAGATGGTATTAATACACTACCATGGGGGCACTACAAAACTGAAAAAGAGTGATACTATGAAAACTATATAACAGTAAAAGTTTTTAATGGATAACCATCCATTAAAAACTAATAACCGTACATGTTTGCCCGCTATTGGACTTCGGTGATTCTTTCACTTTTAACATCATAAATTAGGTTTCTTTGGCTTACTAGTACCACATAACAAATAGTTGAATCCGATATTGGTTTATTAAAATCAACTGTAAGTTTCAGATTAGTTCGATCTTTTACAATAGAGGTCTTTCTGTAAGAACAATCAATAACATACAATGGTCTTCTCCCAATAAATGACCCAAGGTTGAAGCACAGTTCATTATTACGATAAGGGGTATGTAGTTTACTCTTTTAATTTCTAAAATCAGTGTAAGCAATATACATCTTATCGAAAATTTTATCATCAATGTTTAAATTCCATGTCTCTTTGGGAAACACTTCATTCCGCCCATTCTTAATAGAAATATTTTTGACAAAACAAGAGTCAAACATTTAACCATGTGTGAATTACCCAGGATCTTCTTTTCTGTTTTGCTGAAAACCAACAATGATAAAGCCTGGCATATCGAATTGGATTGAATTGAACAGATCTTTTATATCAAACTGAAATGAGTTTGCATTAGTAGGTACTGGTTTTTCAAGACATTGCCAATAATTAAAACTAATTGGAATTTTAGGGTGTTTGTATAATTTTGCTTTAATTTCGTCTCCATAAATAGGATTGTATTCAACAATTGACCACAGAATTTCCATTTTCTCAATAACAATTTTACCAGCATCTGGTCTTCATCATCAGTTCCATCTACTTTGTTTGGGGGTCTTCTGTAAAACGAAACATCATCATTAGAATTTCTAATGAATGTGATATTGTACTCACATTTCCAGAATATTTCATTACAATCTCTCATAAACACAAACAAATATCTTAATGGATAGGTAATTTCGTTACATTTATCTCTCCTAACGTATTTACCTAGTTTTATCCCCGACATTTGGAAGTATGCTGATTCTGATTCCGAACCTAGCAATGTATGCATCATTGTTGAAGTGATGCCAGGGTTGTCAGTACTTTCGATTATACAACCATGTTTAGAGATCTCAATTCTTGAGAACTGAAATGGGAAGAAATTCTCACAAAGATCAATAGTTGAAGTTTTTTCATAATCTGCATTTGTATCTCTTTTAGTTATCTTATACTGTTGGTATACATAAGCTTCATTCGGATGTGAAAATGCATCACCAATAGGAATATCAAACTCAATGTGCTTGTTGTATTCATTCAAATTATTTTTTGTTTGGTCATTTGGCAGAAGCAACTGATGCTCATAACTTTCGATTTATTGTTGATACATTTTTTGTATATAAAAAAATTCTTTGACAACTACACTTTTCTTATCAACCCAACAATTATGACTACTATCAAAACCTAACCATTAAATTAGCAGCTTATTTCCTTTTCTTCGCAAAACTTTTTCCACTGTGTAGTCTTTGTCATATTTGGTCTTACGCAGCTCTGACTCATAAAAAATACCTTTAATAATTTCATTTTTTCAGTCTTTTATTGTATATGTCGTGGAGTTTGTGTGCAATACTTCACACACCTCAAATACTTCAGTGGACCAATTTGGTGTATATCCTTTTTCAAATAAATTTTTAATTTTACTTATACGAACTTTATCTTCTATTGCAAACTTTGGTTTAGCCATTTTTCTTTATCCTCCATACATGTTGATTAGAATATAACTTTCATTCTTTGCATTCACATTGGTGGGTTTCATTCTGACTGTACTGTGAACAGTGTTATTGTATTCGTTTATTAATTTAGGTAATATAGCCACTCATTTATAGTTTCTCTGCACAGTAAATATCTTCCACATTTTCTCCTTCTATGTTCTATTAAATCTTTCTACGATGCTAGCTTTCTTTTCACTGTATGTTGAATAGTGTGTTATGTTGTTATTGGCCATTAATGTCTTAAATGATTTATTGTAAAATTCTTTCCCATCATCTGTTTGTAAATGTATAGGGGTTGTGATCATTCAAAATAATTTTTAATCTAACATATCATTTTTACCAGTTTTATCTTTGATTGGTATTGCCCATGCATATTTGGAAAAAAACATATATCATGGTTAACATATATATAAAACCCTTTGTTAATCTGTGTATATATTTTAAAAATCCATAATTCATCTCAACTAAATCAGCTTACCAAAGATCATCGATGCCAAAAGATAGAACAGTTCTTCTGGGGAAGTTTTTTCGCATTGGTTTAAGAATTTAATTTAAAATATCCTTTTTATGCCCCCATCAGTGAATATTGAGTTATTGGTAACACAACATCTACAAACACATTTAATTCTTACTTTGTTATTATTTCTAATTTGAGAAGGTATACATTTAAGTTATCGTTGTTCATTTTATTTATTTATGTAATAAATGAGACAACAAAAAATTGTAAACAATATAGATAAGAATATGGAGAGAAGAAGACAGCTAATTGAAAAGTTTAAAACTTTTACATAATTTCGCCAAGATGAATATAATAAAAATAAAAAACACCATCAACCATTGATAGATGAGTTAGAAGATTTGGGACAAAAAAATTGGACATGTAACAAATGAGAATAAGAACTTAATAAAAGAACTTGTTCCATTTGCTGTTAAGAATTTAGACTACCCACTGACACCAACAGAAACATCTTTTGAAAGAAAACTGTTTGGTAAAACAGGCACCGATGTACGCTATGATTCTGGCATTAAACGAATTGGCGATGATGATGACCGCTATGAGGTTGGAGTTAAACGCATTGACGATGATGAGGAATGTTATAGCGATGAACACTATGATGATCATAAATGCTATGACGAAGCATTGGAGCATTTGAAAACTGATATCTCACAGTTAAATAAATACAAAACAACATTTGTTGATAAGAAAGTGGCCGATTTCTTAATTGACTGCAAAGACGATGTTTTTGGACTAAAGGCTGATAAAGGTAGATTGTATATTGGTGATAGCGAAGTAACGTTCATCAATGACAAATTTACTGCAAAAGGCCGAACATACACTGGAACTGATGGTTTGATGAAATTACTAACTAGTAAGAAATAACAAAGTGACTACACTGCAACCGACTATGAACACTATAGTCATATCCTAGCAGATACAAACACAGTTTCTCAAAACATTGATCCAAACTTAGGAACGCCGAAATCGAGTAAAGGGAATAAATGGAAAATGATTGTTAAACCTATATACGATTCGATCAAAAAGAAATGTTCCTTGCCTAAAAAGGGGAAAGGTATAAAGAAATATACAGACTGTACCAAAGAAAACATATGGATGAATGATGTTAGGATGCTTATTGATATACTTCTCATTATTTATGGTGAAGAGAATGCTGGAAATATTACAATGAAAAAGTTGGAATAATGAATATGCTGAACAGCAAGTTTAGTGACTTTGTTTTGAATAATCCCGAAGGTATGCCATATTTTATATGAGTGTTGAACACAATACCACATACTTTTTGGGAGTCAGAGCATCACAGAAAAGGGTTACTCAATGACATAATAAATTCACTATCTTTTGAGTTGCATGCGCCCAGTTATAAGTACTTAGGTCCGGGTACTAGACTAAAAGAGAGAATTGATCATGGTGATAAACCCATTAATCCACTAAATGCGGCTGCAATGGAACATGATATAGCTTATCATCATCATAAAGATTTAGCTGAAAGATATTTAGCTGACAGAGAACTAGAACAGAAAGCATTTAAAAGATTGTTAAGTTGAGATGCTGATCTCAATGAGAGATTGTGGGCTGGTGTTACTGGATCTGTGATGCATATTAAATGTAAGCTTGGCTGGGGAATTAAAATAAAATGAAAAAATATTTGTTATAATAAATGAAAGTAAAAAACATTTTATTTCAAGTTCCTAACGAGTTGAAGGGTTTGAATATTGATCCTTTCCTAATGAAAGACCAACTGGAACATAAAAACAAGAAACTAAAGGAGGACAAAGGGATGACTATCACAATTTCAGTTCCACAACTTAAGAAAATGTCCAAAGAAATGAAAACTGGAAATGGTCTGACAGCTCACAAGGGTGGATTTTTACCCTTAATTTTCGCAGCATTGGGAGCTCTAGAAGCATTAGCTGGTGGTGCATCATCTATCACTACATAACTAATTAATGCTAAGAATAAAAACCAGGAATTGGAAGAACAACACAGACATAATTTAGCTATGGAGGAATACGGCAAGGGATTGAAGAATGTTAAGTGGGGTAAGAATGTAAAAATGTAACTCCACTCAGTAACTTTGATATTAATCAAATGGTTAAAAAATTAAACATTAAAAATTTTCGAGGTGTATTTATGATTTATGAGCTACTTAACACGCCACTCGACAATGAATGCGGGATTGTTAATCTAGATGTTTCGACAAAATCTGGTACACACTGGGTATGCTATTGGAAAAAAGCAAACAACAAATATTATTTTGATTCATTTGGTGGAAATCCACCCCGACAATTGATAGCATGTTTTGGAAGTAATATTTTTTGTAACGGTAATAGAATCAAAAATTTCAATCAAGTGACTTCTGGTCATTTTTGTGTAACTGTGGTAAATCACTTTTCACATAATTTTAAATTTCCAAAAATTATTTCACTATTAATAAACAATGGATATATGTGGAAATGCATTAATGAGCTCTTGGATAGAAAATCAAATTAAAGAACACACAGACAATAATACATCTACTGAGAAGATCAATCCTAATGATTTTGTTTCCTACACACAGTTCAACGCCTTTATAGCCACACTGACAAGAAATAAAAGATCATTGGATAAAGCCTATCTTACCTACTTGGAAGTAGATAATAATGTAGATTTTGAACAAAAAAGACTAAGACATGTGGGAGATCCCATTGCACTGATGGATGCAATCAATTTAGAGTTCTATCAGAAAACATAATGGACATTATTCGTTTAGTTGGAAAATGCAGCTCAAAAGAAAAATATTTTACTTTGATAATCAAATAGAATAATTTTTTTTATGAGAGATGGAACTAAAGTTGAAAAAATAATAAAACCAGAAAAATATAAAAGTGTTATCAACCTACACCACGAACAGAAAAAAATTGACATGCATAAAACTTTTGAAGTAAACCCTGATGATATGATATATTTTAAAATACCAAAAGCTCACAATGTACCCGAAGGTACAATTGTGTTTATTGAGATAACAATAGTATACCAATACATTAAAAAAGATCAGATTATGTTAGTTTTTATTGGAAATACTTCCATTAAAAACAAAACTTTCAATCTAAGAATTTAAAAAGTCTTTAATTGTATTACGTTACTTGCCTTTATTTAACTTACGAGTCATATATATTGTAACAAAACCATATTCATTATTCCAACATTTTGAACAAGTCTCCCTAAATTTCTCAAATGACATATCACCACCAACTAAATCACTATGAATATGTTTAAGATATGTATCGTCTTGTCTGAATATGCGAAGAAAATTGCCATGGTCTCTTATAAGCTGCTTAGGTACTTTTGAGTATGTCTGGGCTAAATAGAAACAATCAATATCTTTGTGTCTACCACGAGTAAAGTAATCCCTTACCATATTTTGATTTTCAAGTATGATATCATTGAAAACAACTACAGACTCTTTGTGACATTCCTTTACATCAACTTTTTTTTTTCATTTGATGGAAAGAAGTATGCTATCAGTTCATTAAATAGATCTATACATTTATTTATATTGATATATTTTGGTTGGTCCAGACTTTTTGAACAGACATAGAAAGTACCAAAGTCCAACCATCCCTGAGCATATATAAAATTATCTATCATAAGTGTAGTTTTTCCACAGTTACTAGGACCCACTATCAAACATCTAATATTATTAGGTAATAATTCTCCATGACGTTTTGTCTGTACAGTCTTGTCCGGTATTCTTATTTTAATATCCCAGTCTACATGTTTCATGTTTTTCTTGCTCATTTATTAATAGATTTTTTTAATAATATAATAAATGAGTAAAGTATTCAAACTAACAGATAAGAAATCAGTGTTGAAGAAAATACTACATTGCCCTTTAGAGATAGAGAGGCACTCATTGGCTTAAATTCAGTTGTATACTACTTATCTAACACATAACATTATCTCTGGGAAAAATAAGCTATATTTTGTGGGCCAGAATGATATGGAAAGTTGGTCAATATAGCTTAAAAGATCTTGAAAAAACTATAAAAACAATTTTTTTCATTTAGTGTAGATTCAATGGATGGGAAAGAAAATTATATATCTTTCGAGCTGGATAAAATATCAAACAGAGTGAAAGTAAAATGTACGCTTAAATTACTGTTTGGAAAATGGGGTTCAATAGGAAAACTTTTGGGTTTCATAGAAAATAAAACTCTGAAAGCAAATGTGGATCATTATGGCGATACAATTCCAAAATTTGCTCCATTTGAAATAATAAATATACACTGTAATATAGTAAATGGTATGATATTAGAACATTATGAATATAATCATAGAGAAACTAACATAATTACTACTTTTAAACCAAGAACAATATTTGGATTTGGCGACATGATCTATTACGAACCAGCTTATCCATTATTTTTTCCGGTGCAAATAAATCAAGTTTATGAAATAATAGTTGAAATTAAGGATGAAAAAGGTCTATTAATTAATTTTGATTTGTCCGAAAGAACGGTGGTATTAGAGATGAGACCATAGATATTTGTTTTGGGCTGGAAGTAATCGTATTCTATATATAATAACTTTAGTAGTTGAAAAATTATTAAAGTTTCATGTGATAAAGATGTTTAATATTTCTATAGAAAGTGCAATGAAAGATTTAGAAAAAGATTTCATTGTTTCGGCTACTTTAATATGTCGAATTTGGAGATGCGTATCTAAATTTTAAACTATACTATGTTGTAGCACATTGCCGAAGTCAGGGCTATAATTATGTTTTAATGATTGGATAACCATTAAAAAATTATAGTGATATGAGCACAAATAAAAATCAACTTATGTCTAATTAAACGACAACAATAATTTACTCTTTAAAAAACCGAATAGAATGTATTTGTTTAACACCACAATCCACCATTCCATCATATGCAAAACTTATACCTCCACGATTAACATTATTTAAAACTTTTTCACTGAAAATCCGAACATATCTGTCTGGTAAGGTTACTTTAAAATTTCCAGAGGTACCACTTTGTATCCATACCGTGTATCGCATATTTCAGCATGGTTTATGGGATAGGACTGTCCAATAGTAAGTTCGTAAAGTTTCTTAAATTGTTTGGTTCCATATAATACATTTTGCAACTCATCCATCTTTATTATATACAATATTTTATTTTTTACATATTCAATTTTTTTAGCCACCTTTTTTTGCAACTGTGCCCAAACGCAACTTTTTATGTGTATTTTTGCAGATGCACTCAAATGCAAAGTTTAACACTACTTTTTTTCTAAAGACTACGATCTAACCAAACGCAACTTTTTGAGTCACTTTTTTGCAGTTGTGTTCAAATGCAACTTTTTAATCCACTTTTTTTGCAACTGCTTCCAAATGCAACTTTTTACGCATATTTTCGCAGATGCACCCAAACTCATCTTTTTGAGCCATTTTTTGGGGGTTGCGCTCAAACACAACTTTTTAAGCCACTTTTTTGCAACTGCTCCCAAACACATCTTTTTGAGCGACTTTTTTTTCGGTTGTGGTCGAATCGCTATTTCTATACTACTCATATGATATTAATTGTTTTTATTTCTATGCAAGGTATGCAATAGTTATGAAGAAATTTGGGCAGATAAAATTATTTGGGGCTGAGAACAGAAAACAGAGAACCAGGAATGGTGCTAAAATAAAACAAGAATTGCAAATCATTGATAAATTCCCTGTTACTTATTACAACTTCAGCTTCCCCTGCAAGTTCTTCGACATACTGTGACAATGGCAGCAACAACACCGCTGGAAACATGTACAAAATTTCCCCTTCGGCAGAACCATTTTCTCAAGTGAAGTTGAGTGTTCTTGGAAGCTACTATTCACCAAACACTCTTGGAGAAAAAAATTAATCTTAGTTCAGAAGAAAGTGAAAACCTATTTGTCCGATCCAATGTTATGGCCTAATGTTTTGCAGCCTTCAGTTATAGACATGCTTTTTTAACCGGGCCTCGCGAAATAAGACACTGTGTTTCCTTCAGATGCAAACAAGCGGCATCTTTCTATAAAAATGCAATAAGGATGCTAGATAATGGGGAAAAGTTGAAAAGGCGATGGCTTGTGTATTCTAATAGTTCAGACTGTGCAGTCTGCTTTTGCTACAAAATATTCAATAGGGACTGTAGCTCAAAACTGGGAAGAACTGGTTTTTGTGACTGGAAGCACATAAGTGGTCGCTTGAAAGAACATTAAAAGTGGTCAGATCTTATAATTGCGTCCTGCAAGTGGGTTTAGTGAGAATCCAGACTTACTCTCTGTCAAGGTATTGATTCGAAACATCAACAATTTATAAACAATGGAGTTCAACACTGGAAGTGTGTGCTATACAAAATTATCATGAGAACATTTTAGGTGAAGCAGTACTCGAAAACAAATACAAACAGGCTCCAAAGGCCAAACAATATTACATAATTTTAGACTACACCCCGATATCAGTCTCCCGGAAAAATGTTATACACAAAATTTGTGGATGTAGAAGATGGTGTATTTACAATAAATGAACACTTTTTGGGATTCCGAATTGTCATTAATTGTATGGGAAAAGGCTTGTCAGAATTAGTCAGAACTTTAGCTGAAAGTGGACCAAGAAAAGAAGACTACATTGGCCAGGGATACGACAATGATGCCAATACGAAAGGTAAAACCACAGGTGTTAAGCAAGAATTCTTCAAATATATACATGATCATCGTTTTTGCCTTGTGCCTGTCATTATTTGAATTTATTATTTTCAGATGCAGTTTCATCATTAACTATTTTTATCACACTCTTTGGTGTTCTCCAGAAAATGTGCGTGTTGTTCTAAGTTACTGTTCAATGTTGGGAAATTTTGAAGGACCATGTGATCTGCCTCGCTGTGAAACCACTAAGTGCTACATGCTGGGAAAGTAGAATTGATAGTGTCAAGGCTATTAGATTTCAGGTGATGAATGTGTATAATTCTTTGATTGCAGTGTTTGAATCTAGTTTGGCAAATGCTGATTTGAGGTATGAAGCACACTCTTTAGCGTACCAATTAAAGAAATTTGAATTTTTTATTTCTCATGTTATGGTGTAAGATATATTGTACCAGGTAAACAATGTGTGCAAATCACTGTAAAGCCCAATGAAGGATATTTGTACTGTCACCTATTTTAATCAAGAGTTGTATGGAGTTTGTATCTTCCTACAGAAATTATGGCTACCATAATGCAGTTATAGCTGCAAAAAAGCTTGCAGGTACATTAGGAGTGATGCTTCGTTTGGAGATCCCACTCGTGCATAAAGAATGAAGAGGTAGTCTGAATATGATGGCCTTGACGAGTTAGCAAATGTTAGTCCAGAAGAACAGTTTAAACGGAAATTTTTCTATGTCACAGTTGATGCACACTAACATAATTGAAACAAAGGTTTGAGCAACTTGAAGAAAAAAAAAATTTGTGGATTTTTGAATGACTTGTGCCAACCCCCAAAAGAATTAGATAATGCTCAAAAGACTAATAAGTCTTTAATGGACAAATGTATGGGGTTACAAACAGCTCTAACAAAAACCAATGGAAGTCATTCGCATATTAATGACTCGGCGCTATAGGAAGAATTAAAACACTTACAGTGTTTTGTACCATCATCTGTGAAGAGTTCTCCAAAGACAGTTTTACAATATATAGAAGACACAAATATGACCACTACATTCCCTAATATCTGGGTGTAACTTCGAGTGTTGCTGACTTTACCAGTGACAGTAGCTAGATGTGAACACATTTTCATAGTTAAAACTGATCAAGAATTATCTTCGATTTACTATGAGTGACGAATGGCTCTCATCGTTGACGATATTGTACATAGAGAATGATGTAGTTAGTAAGAGTGACCTTTCTTCATCTACAACCAAATTTGCTCAGGCCAAGGCAAGACAAGCCCCATTTTATAGGGCAATGAAGTGTACATATATGTGCAATTGGTTTGTACAGGAACATTATGTATTTATTGCTATATATATATATATATATATATATATATATAATATATATAACAATAAATACATAATGTTACTGTACAGTATTTTATATTTATGTATTTATACATATATTGTATATTTGTACAGTAACATTATGTATTTATTGCTATATATATATATGAGTGAATCTCTTCTACATTGATGTTGCAGAGATCCCAAGAAAGTTACAGATCTAATTTTCCCAGGAGCAAAAAAAAAACAATTATTGACTGTTCCTAATATAAGTTCAATTTCCTGTTGCGTATTTGGAGTTGCGGTTCTGTACTAACAAAGTTTGGTGACTGCGACAAGATATATATGGTGAATTAGGCAAGCTTGTGATAGTAAAATTAAGGTATTATGGTGATTACATAATTATGAAATTCGTTTTGTACATCCGCATTACTTAGTAAATGATAGAGTAATGCAAATTCTAGTTTTGATAAATTTCTTAAAGAAAATTGTATTTCTATTAGAATAATTTTAATTTTAAACGAGATAAAATGTAGGGGCGAATTAATTGCCCTGGATGCTGAATGGTTTAAAGCCAGCCCTGGACTTACGGAAACCAATGCATACGAAATGAAACTAGAATTAACCACGGACAAGCCAATTCACACATGGCCTTATAGGATTAATCCAGAACTGTGTGAGGAGGTATTAGCGTAAATTCAGCAAATGCTAGATTCACAAATATTAACGCCTTTAGAATCACTCTGAGTTTAATTATACCTAAACGACAGGGAGGAATTTGACTCCTCACAGACTTGCGATTATTGAATCAGCGCCTAAAAAAGGTACAATATCCTATACCTGGAACGGAAGATATAATAACTACCCTACATATCTCTACTTATATCACGTCAACAGACACGTTTAGCAGGTTCTATTTGATACCAATACGTAAGGAAGATGGAGGAAAAACTCACATTTAATGTGGACGAAATAGGTTTATACGAATATGCCTGTATGCATATGCGCCTTGCTACGAGCCCTAATTATTTTCAAGATTTTGTAGACATAATGCTCGGACCACTGTAATGGAATACCGCAGTAGCATACATAGACGACATATTCATTATTGGTAATACTTCCAAGGAACATTTAGATAACATCACAAAGGTCATGGAATGGTTAAAAAAAATTCAACGTAAAATTAATAGCAAAAAATGCAATTTAGCACAACACAAGAACAAGATCCTCGGACACTACATAACGCCGAAGGGTATTCTAACCGATCCGGAGAAAATAATTACGATACAACAAATGGCCCTCACCTAATAATGTTAAATAACTTCGGACGTTTCTTGGCCTCACGTCTTACTTAAGGCAGTATATACTTAACTATGCACAAATAGCGGAACTGTTAACAAAATTAATGAAAGACACGATTCCGTTTAACTGGTCCGACAAAGAGCAACAAGTATTCCAAAAACTTAAGACAGCATTAACTAACCCACCTATTTTGGCTAAATTCGACGAAACACAGCAAACAATATTCGCGTGTGATGCATCCCAAACAGCAAAAGGCACAGTACTTTTGAAAGAACCTCCCACTACCAAAGAATGCGCCATAATTGCCTTCGTGTCCAATAAACTTTCATTAAACGAGAAAAAATGGTCAGCAACAGAACGTGAACTATCTGTAATCAAGTATTTTGTTATATATTTTAAACAATACCTGTATGGACACACATTCGTCATCCAAACCGATCATGTGTGTTTACGCTACTTAAACTCAACAGCTGAACACAACATATGCATCCAGAAAATGGCCATTGCGCTAACCGAATACGATTTTGAAGACAGAATAGTAAAAGGAAAATTGAACATTCTCTCAGATGCCATGAGCCGCATACCAACAGTAGGAGCAGCTATGCTGATACTGTCACTGTTAACAACACACCATTTAAAGTAAAACGTAATTTCTTACAGTGTGAAACATTTTAAAAAGCATTAGCTGAATCATTTCTCCAAGACCCTATCAAAGATAATGAAATAAATAATGCCATCTCAAAAAATATCGCAAACAATTGGAACGAGGTCAAACAATTAATCAAAAACGATCTCACCACAAACAGAGCTCATGTGGCTAAAATGATCATTAACGAAGAATACCTGCCTCTTCAGGCGATTGCAAAAGCAATCACCATGTTTTATAATGTCAATGTAGAAATAATTTTGCAAAACAATGACAGTAAAATCTATACATGTTTTAACCCTCGATTAAAGTGTTGTATTCTAATTATGTATGACAATAAAGTAAAAGTGTCTTACCTACTAGTTTATATTCATGAACAGGAATATATTAAAGTCGACGTCGACTCTCACCTATTCCTCGCTCCCATTATTGACCAGGTAATGTCACCATTTCTTGTGGAGTACGCTAATGACCCCCATATCCAGCAATTAAAACATCTTCAACTGTTCCATAGAATACTATTCCCAAATACAGACAGCTCACCAGACAATACGCTATCTCTTGGAACAGAAAAATGTACATGAAACAACACACGCCTTCAGAGGAAAGAAAACTTAATCTCGTTCCGAAATGTTACATTCCCGAGATAATTACACCACATCGTGATACTCTCCTAGGCGGGGGACATTTCTGTCAGTTCAAAACACTTGAAAAAATTAAAACAGCATATTATTGGGATACGATGAATAAAGACGTAAAATATTATATAAATAATTGTCCCAATTGCTAACGCATAAAAGCACCTAATCAAAAACCAATTGGTCAGATGATGCATATACCGCCCCCACCTCTTCTCCACTCGTGGGGCCTTGATGCTAAAGGCCTGTTACAGACGTCGGCACGCTGCAACAAATATGTACTCGTTATGACTGAATTTGCCACACGTTATGATGTTGCCTGCCCAGTGAAAACAATTGACGTGATCACCTGTGTAAATTTCGTCAAGGACATCATTTTACAGTTTGGCTGCCCAAAATTTATCGTTACGGATAGAGATGCATCCTTCAATAATGAAATGATGACAGAAGTCCTTCGTAAATTACAAATCACAAAACTGCAGACCACTGCATACAACCCAGCATGCAATGGTTTGACGGAACTGGTCAACAAAAGTCTTTCCTAACATTTAACTTCTTGTGCAAGCAACAATCCCGCACACTAGGACAACTATGTATTGTACATTATATTTACAATTTTGTAAATTACAATACCACCATAAACCACAGCACTAAATTAAACAGTTTCTTCCTTCTCCATGGAGTGGAAGCTATCCAACCCTCATGTCACTAGCCATTTATATTCCCCCCGCGCTAACGATTGGTGTGAACGCCTCACACAAGTCAGTGAGCAAGTTCGGGTTAACATGATTGCTTCCCAATAACAACAAAAGAAAATATTTGATGCCAAATACTTCCTTAATAACCTGAAGATAGGCCAATTCGTCTGGGTAAAGACACGTTCGCCACAAGGTGTTCTCTTTCAAATAGCAAAGGCCGTACAAAATTATTCATGTTTTAGGGCCCTCTACAGTAGCTGTGGAAATTCATAAGAGAGTATTAAATAAAATAGATACACTAAGCACAAGGAACATCAAGATTGCCAATATCCGATGTTAACACCCCTCTTTATGTTACAGGTAGTCTATATGTGGAACAGGATATTGGTCGGCCTACACGATGCTCTAGTGTGCTGTCCTATTTCACACAAACCAGGTGAACAGCTACCCTGCAACCAGCACATCACACCACTTTGGCAGCAACGCTTATATCCTTACAGCATCCGACACTATGACTGGAGTCTCCGACCAAAGAGCTACTGCCTTGTTCGACTGAAACATGGTGTCATTAACGGCGCTACAGTCCGAAGAAAAGCGCACTACAATATCGCAACCGAGCTATGTTTGTATGTGTTAAAGAACTGAAAACACTGTGTAAATTCAGTACAGTGTGTACCCTCCCTTCTTTGTTGCGATTGCAGTGTACAAGCTCTTAGCCAGCTCTCAAGTCCATGGGTGACCAAGGTAAAAATGGTATTGCCAGTCTTGCCAATAACAGCATTTGTTTTTATTAGTTCTTTATTTTTAAATATTACATATTCTTTGGCTTAGTAGCCATTGTGAGGCAACACAATTATCTTTGACAGAAGGCATCTCCTTCTATTCTATTAACGATGCGTTAAATAAAGAGTGGAAAATTTTACATGCGAACTTGCAGACTGTTTACTATGTGTCCAGTCAAAGTAATCTAATTCATGATGCTGTGTTCTCAGTTATGTCCCAGGAACACTTCAATTATACAGGTTTGTCCATTATTAAGGCTTTACTGGTAGCCTTAGGATTGCTTTATTATAAGCTAGTCAAAATATCTGTTTTGTTAGAGAAAGCTGTCTAGTCAGGCATGAACAAAGATTTAAAATAATAGCTTTTTGTAATAAGTGTTTACCACATCTCAAAACAAACGAACATTCTGAGAGTAAGAACAAAAAATTTGATGGCCTAACACATAAGATATTATTTTGCAAGTTAAGGCTAATAACTTCAAAATAGGGGTGTGTCACAGTCAATAAATTATAATTGCTTACAGTAGAGCAAAATAAAAGAGTAGTCTGACAGTAATTATAAGCAATTAAAAAGCCAGTGATTATTTTACAAAATAGAGAAAAGAATGCCACTAAGCTATGTGTCCCAGGCGCCACTTGCGAAAAGATTTTTTTTTTCACGAGCTATACGATGTTCGCACGCCACGAACATGCTCGCTGCGACGTCAGCGCATTCTTTCTACTTTCCAAGTTACTGAACTCATTTACACAATAACAGTCTGCACTGGTAATAATAGAGTACACTAGCAGTCAGGACTGTTACAGTTAGTTCACAATTTGAGCTCTTAGAGAGCAACTTGGGCAGAAATTCCATACGCCGATCATACCATATTAATCATAGCGAAATATAATTAAGATATATCAGGGCCCTTGTATATATGTGAATAAATTATTTTTAAATTCCAATTATCCGCAGTTAAGTGCGGACATTACTATGTTTATAAAAGAGACCATTTTTCTCATGCACCTCGTCGATGTTGAGAAATATGACTGCCATTTAAATTTCATTCTTAAGGCAAAATAATACTGTATAAAACCATGATTTAACTGAATTCTACAGTTTCATGTAATATGGCGCTATGGTGGACTTGTAATTCATAAAATCGTGCACGTAATTTTTCAAATTCCCAAATACCTTAAGCGGTCGGTGGCAGTGGATTTGCTTTGCATAACACAATTTCATGTGGTAATTTACATATTTCTTGGAGCTGAGCCAAATCCAGGATTACACGAAACCATAGAGGCGTAATATCATTGTGCCGGCGCACACACATTATAAAATTGTTAAATACTCTAAATGAAATCATAATTGTATGTGTATACTTTCTATTACAACAGTGATACAAGATATCAGTAAGTCTCAAAATTAGACATAAATCAAATGTATAATATTCTTCACTTGTTCTTATTTTCAAAGTACTATATATAAATACGCCATAACGTACAACTAGCTGTCAATGGAATGAATTAATGTAACATATTCTTTAGTAACCTATATATTTTTTCAAAAATAAAAGTATGTAATAATGTACAACTAAGTGAAAATGCAATGCATAAATGTATAACATTCTTTTATTAAGTGTACAAAGTAAAATTTTTATTACTCATGTTATCAGTACATCATAACATATCACTATGTACATAATTTTAGTCTAGTTACAATAATGAAAGCAACATTTTTTAATGCAGTTGAATTGCGGCAAATTTACATTTTAATTGTGCTCTCAAATTTTCAGACATAACGTCTGTTGCCATTGTTGTAAATGGTATCTCTAATCGCACAATTGACAGCGCCCCAGGGAGAAATTCAATTAAGTGTGCGATGGACACACTGTAGTAAAACCCTGATGGCTGCCATGCACAAAAGTGACCTCTTCCGGTGGCAAAATACAACCCCATATGGACGGCATGTGGGCCAACCCCTTTGTCACTGAGCTGCCCAACTCTTCAGCGACCCGGCTTCACTCAGTACCTTCCCTCTCTTCGGCCTGCCCCATACTCTCATGCAGGGACGCATGAGTTTCATGGAAATTGGGGGGGGGGGGGTGTCAGGGTGTAGTCACCAGCAGCCAGGGCTGGCAGGCGACATGCAAGAGCGCAGAATGGCGCGACCTTGGCTAGCCAGCCAGGCTGTTTTGAAAACACCTCCGCCAGGGAAAGGTATTGAAGCGGGGGTCGGCCCTATATAAGTCTGGGGTGATGGTGGCTTCTGGCAATCTTGAATCCAGAAAACAGAAGGGCGATTCCTGGAGAGGACCACTAAGCCCTTGATCCCCCTTCTATTCCAGACTGCTGCCACCTTCGAGGTAGTTTGCCCGAAGTCGACGATGCTATTAACAGGGTAATTATAACTCGTGTAAGGCTCCCTAGGTTGCGATGTATTAAGGATACTCGTGGCATTAATTCAGAGTCAAGGAGCACCTCAGTGGACTTGATATTAACTTTAGTATGGACTCGTGCCACAGTTGTTGAAGTTATAATTAGTTGTAAAGTAATTCCAGTAGGTGATCCTTGTGATATTTTTAGTTTATTAAGGATAACGAATAAAAGTATTTTGCGTATTGGAGTGCTCTATTCATATGACTACCTTGACCCCTCTAATTAATGAGTGACCAGATCCCTTCAGGACAGGCCACAGCAGTACGTGATGAAAGCCCGGAATCCGCCACTAGACACCTGGAAAATAGACTCGTAGTGAGCCCACAACATGCTGTTGTATTGGAAGAAATGCCCAGAGCAGTGATTCAAGGTCATTCCAGCTTCCACAAAGCCAACCACTGCATCCAATGGCGAATAAACCACACTACCAGGGGCGTCGAGCACCATCGACGAGAGCACTCTGCCCCTACCTCCTGCCATGCAGGACAGCCAACCCATCGATGTAATTGAGGGCGAGAGGCCCATTCTGCCTCTCGATCAATCGGCTGCCGATTTAGAATACATCGAGACTGTCGATGCCTCCTACTAAGCATCATCTGGTGTAACACCCATAGTCGAGGTCGAGACTCATCTCCTTTGTACTGCCTCCTCACAGGACCTGGATGTCGAGACTGTCGACGCCTCCAACTACCTGGCTCTAAGACGAGATGCGCCACCAGCAGCCAAGGTCGAGCGCAGTGATCCACAGCTCACATAGACTGCTCCGGCAGACATCGAGACCATCGATGCCTCCCACTACCACTCATCTGGCGCACAACCTGCACTAGAGGTCGAGGCTAGTCTCTCTCCTACTGCCTCGCCACAGGACCGGGATGCTGAGACCATCGATGCCTCCAACTACCTGGCCCTATGACGAGCTATGCCACCAGCAGTCAAGGTCGAGCACTGTGATCTGCATATCCCTTACACTGCCCCAGCAGACATGGAGACCATTGACGCCTCCCACGACCCCTCAACTAGTGCAACAGCATCAACCCAAGGACCTGGACATCGCAACTGTCAATGCCTCCAATGACCCGGACCTTGGACTAGGAGCACCTGCAGTCGAGGTGGAGGTCGGTCGACCGCCACTCCCTCGCACTGCCACTTCACAGAAACATCCTGCCATACGGGTAGCAACTTGTGTAGTCGGCGTGGATGACCTTCCTATGTCACTCCTCTGCACTGCCACAACGTCCCTTGTTCCTGTGCCCTCCCCATTAGTTGCTGCAGAAGTCACGACGCCTCAAGCGCCTCCATGATGCCTCGTGTCCCCGCATTCCGCCAAGGCAGAATCAATGCCTGACTGGCACCGGATATCTCCATGGCGACCCATGTCGAGCTGCATGTGGCAGTACCTTGTACATGCTGCTCTCCGCCCAAGAGGAAGGCCAGCCAAAATCAAGCCCGCCAAATACAAGTAAGTGCAGTGCTTGACGAGGTTAAAGAACATGTAATCGTAAACCACTACATTATTACAGGACTCGTTATAGATCTGTAATAAGCGACATTTAATATAGCATACCAGACAAAGACAGTAAGATAGGCAGACACACTCACAATTAGGGTAGGTTAATAAAAATGTGTATCCAGTAAAAGTACCTTCCCAGCTGTCTTCAAGCGGGGGAAATGTAGGAACCAGTGAGGTAAATGCAACAAACAGTTATTCTGACACTCGACTGTGTGTAAATAACAAAATTAACTTGTAAAATACAGCAGTCATATGCTGTAAGTAAGTAGATTGAACCAGTGAAAACAGACTTTTACACCTCACCAATGACAAGGTTCCTTAAGTAAGTGGCCGACAGCCCACATAAAACGTAGTATTACTCAGAGATGCTCACCACAGTGCCGGTAATTACTACACATGCAATGTAGCACTGATGGATGCTCTCCATGGTGCCAGTGTTTACATGAAGACAGAGATTTCACCATTATACATATTAGAGATTAGACCTATGTAATAAGATAGACTCCCATAAGGGATTAATTAGCTTAGATTTTCTTTTTGTATGACGTTATGTGAATGTAAACATGTAAATATGCCTCTATGTATTCTTAGTGTTTTGCGAAGATAATTTCTATGAAGAATCTATTACATGTTCTCACAGGGTTATTTGTCAGTGTACTATGTTTCTGTATTAGTTTCTAGTGTACTTGGTATTTTTAAATATCCTCTGCCCCAATTGAGATTCGAACCAGAACTTTGAACCACAGAGCTCCCATGAACTTGCTATGAGTAAACCATGTGCACGATAGCTCAAATTCAAATTCATTAAAGTGTTTTATGTGTTGTTTTGTAGTGACCAACGTGCGCTAATTGGCGGTGTTTTCATGCATGTTCTTTAGTGTACTCACTTTGTTTCGTTCAGCCCGTCAACCCTGGTAATAGAAGGCTCGGAGTAGCCGAACTTTAACGTGTCACACGTAACTGTTTTGCTTGCTGCAAGGCCCACATGTTACCCCAGAAAGATTTTCCTTTTATTTTATAAATCATCACAGCAAGCTCTGTGATAATTGGTGACGTTTTCCTGCCTTCCACGAGTAAGTCTTGAATATACTATTTTATTATTATTATTATTATTATTCCCTTCGTCTTTATCGTATCGGTTTTATGTATTTTGTATTCCAGGTTTATGTGTATATTTCTCTTGTAGTAACAACAGTGATATGCTGAGTTTTTATCAACGACATGCGTAAATGAAAAGTAGGCCAGTGGGACACCCGAGAGTCGCACCAATCCTGACAGAAATCTTCTCCACAGAGGAGCAAGCACATTAACAACGAGTCAGCACTCCGCTTCGCCTGGGCGAGGGGAAGAGAGGAAGCGCGGCATCAAGAGAGAGACTAAACTATGGCCGATGCGCCATGCGTCTCCGGCTGGCCCCAGAGCACAAAGTGAGTGCAGTTACAGCGATCAAACAGTCCAACATTAAGGGTCACTCCACCTACCTACTTGAAATTATTTTTCTTCTCGACTTTCTTTACACTCCTACCTAGACCTTCCTGATGAGGGGGCCTACACCTTTCTGCACCGATTTTTCACTTTAAGTCTTCATAGCAACAAAAGAAGGGCGAAATGAAGCATGCCCACTTTTTCATCCTACATAAATGATTTCGACTCATCACCATGTTATGTAAAGTATCCCTACTTCAAACCATGTAAGTGTCGAACCTGCAAACCTGCACACGGACATTACAGGCTGCCTAAAATTCTACCTGGCACCCGAACACATGGAGATTCAAGGGTACACAACCAACAAGTATGCCACAATGTTGAGTGTCTACAAGTTTTCAGCCGCCTCGGGGCACAGCCGAGCGCTGCCGAGAATGCCCAAAGTAAAGAGATTATGAGAGGGTTCTTCCTCCCACCCCAGCCATGCTACCAAGGGACGTCACACGCCCCTCCCTGTGGGACACCACCACACCCTGTCATCTCACTATATAAGTCAGTGCATGACCAGGTTCAGAAGTGTATATCTCCAGTTCATAGCACTTGCTCCACCACTTCTAGTGCTGGGGCCGCCTACATCTGGAAGCTCTTCTGCAACTGCTGCCAGTGACTTCAACAGCCGGAGCAGCCACCAGAGGCTGCCATCATTGTTGTCTACCACATACAGCAGCCACCAGCGTCTGCTACTATTCCCGTCACCAGAGGCTCGTGCAGCGCATCTACCAGCGGCTGCAGGACGTCAACAACCAACCGGTTACCAGAAGCTCTTATGTTGGTAACACAGACATTAAACATAACCTACTGTTAGAGCAGCGGTCTTCGACTTCAGCAGTCTCTTATAGATATCACGTTTACTAGCTAGCTCGTTAATTTGTATTATTTACCAGTCTTTTATTTCAAGATCACGACTAGTCTAGGACCAGGTCACCTACACCTGGAATACGTAGGTTTACTTCCAGCAACCCGACTTCTTGGTAGGAGTTAGCACGAGTCATGTGTTTTTATTGCGACTTCAATAAACACATCTTTGTTCTTTTAAGCTGTGAGTCTTATTCCACAGATATCTTGAGTACGCCTGCTAGGAAGATAACAGTTGTGAACTATCGACCGAGATCGGGGATTTTACTACGAATTAGCTACGACTGGGGACCCCCTTCAAGAGGCTTCAGTCCTGTAACACACCAATGAGACGGCCGCCTGTTTCATCGTCACCCGGGGCACATAGGTGCTGAAGGGATAAAACAGAGAAGCCACAACTACTAGGAATACTTCCAACCTCGAAGAGACATTACATCTGTTGTATCCCTACTGGAGCACCTAGGTGCTGGCGGGGGTATTTGCTTGGGAGTTACGGCCTGGCCTCTGTTGGGAACTCACACCTAGTAGCAGTGGTGGCCCCTATTGCTCAACGCTTCTGGTTCGCCTACTAAGGTGGGGGTCTTCTGAAGCATCGGGAACATGCTACCATCCTCTACTGGGCATACACTAATGTAGGTTTTTCTTTCGGATCTGTAGTTCTTGACCCGTTCCCCTCAGCAGCACTCTATGCCGTTTAAGGTAAGAGACGGCTCTTGGAGGGAGGAGCAAAGGATGCTCACCTTGCTACCAAGCAGTGGGCTGTAGTAACTCAGCCCACAGCGGATCGGCAGGCGGAATGGGACCGCACTGCTTTAATTAGGTAACAGGAGAGACCATCCTTTCCCATGTGTAATTATCTTTTATTCATACCACCAACCTATATGCACAAGAAGTACCACCCCGTCTCGAGGGGTTGGGTACAAGGGACTGAGAGACATCTAGGGAGTAGTAGCCGGTATTAGAGCACATATACACTTACACACTCAGTTTTCTGCCAAAAAAATATTTCGTGATATTCTATATATTTTCTGGATATTTTGTGGCCCTAGCACAGTTACCAGAGTTCGTTGCATTAATCACGAGTGTCTGGTATTTTTATTCTGTTTTATGCGATGTTGCAAATGTTGTAAAGTGCACAGCGGATTTGTGCTCCGATCTTAAACTATTTGCGCATGCGCAAATAGTTTAAGCACAAACAAAATCGGAAACCCTTATGGGGGTTTTAACCTTGGGCAAGTGCACAACACTGGCTGTACTCTTTCCTGCTTATCTGTAATGTACGGAGGTGGTTCCAATGTTTGCCACTTAGTAACAGCACTGACTGAAGAAACGAGATTTCATCACCGCAACTCACCACTAGATGCCAGGCAGAGTTGAAAGTGCAGCATTAACACCAAACAAAATTATCGTAGAAAATGTAAACAAGTCCTTGTTTATGTGCTGTGCTGATGACGAGTTTTTATTACTAATTTGTGTAATTTATCATGTGCAACAATTTTCAACAAATTAGTATGCATGCATGTGCATTTTTCTGTTTCGTTGCACACTGTATTCTGAACAAGACATGCTTTTACTAAAGCATGTTGTAAGTTTATTTTCTAACTAACGCTAATGACCTACCATAATGCTTGGGCTTCAAAGACAATAACAAGTAGGGTCAATTTTTTTTATTTCTGTTCTTTTCATATTCTCAGATTTTTTTTTTTTTTGTTTTTACAATAAATACTCTTTTATGTGTCATATGCTGTTCATAAATATATTTTTTATCTTTTTGACGAGATAAAACAATTATAGAGTGAATGTCTAATGCAATTACTAGCACTTGTTTGTAGTCATTACCTCAGCAGAAATTGCACGTATATTTCTCATGTAGTTAACATACACTTTATTTATGTGTAAAAATGAACGAAAATTGCATTACTTAAAATAATAATATTAATTCTTTTATGCAAGCAGTTTAATCTTACTCAGATGAGTAGAGATTCTGAAATGGGTTTCTTTAAGAATTCCTTCAACATATGCCTGGAGTTTGATCAGAAAATTATCAGAAAAAAAAATTAACAATTTCGGTGCAGTCCATCGAGCTCGAACCTATGAACACACGAAGGAGACACTTGGTTACTATAAACGATTCACACCTGTGAAAATCTGTAGTGATCCCACCTAAAATTGAACCAGGTTAGTCGTAGTGAGAGGCAAGAGCTCTAGCCACTACACTATCATGGTGCCGGGAAGGTGAAAAGAGTAGGTGTGTGTGAATGTGTGTGTGTTAACACCCATTACTTGACATCACCAGCCGCTGCTGCATCTAGGAATCACCAACCTGAGGTTTTAGAATCCAGAGGCAGCCAACATGTACATATGGTACCGTGTTGGCCAACACGATGCCCTGAACTCCACTACAACTGACTGCACCAGCTGATCCAGCCAGCAGTCGACTACTGCCCTTCAGTCGGCCGAAGATTCTACTGGTAACCCAGGTAACCCAACACATCCCGCCTCACAATCCCATCGACATCCGAAACAGAGGTAAGAAACAGGGTGAACGACCTACTCAGATTAGCCACACAGGCTTGACATGTTGAGTCTCCAGAGGTGCTGAGATGTGTTGGTGCCCTGCCTGGGAGCAAGTGGAGAACAGGAACTGGTGATGTGCCCAGCGCCACATTCGGTAGAGCGAACAATGTTGAATGGGGTCGTGCGGTCGACATCCTACAGCGACTCTGGATATGTAGTCGATGTGAAGTAGAACTAATTTAATTGTCATTTAAATTATTTTGAATCTAAAATATTTCCTTTGGGGCGGAGCTGTTGGCCAATTCGTGTGTATATATTATCACTGAATTTACTCTGCTTGAGGGAGGCAGGCCCCATAAATACAAAACATGCACTGAAAGACACTTTAAAGTTGATGCTGCTATGAGGGTGCAGGACCCGATTAACTCGGGTGAGTTAATACAATAAAACACATCTAATTATGGTATGACTGTTTTATTACTGTAAAGGTACAATGAAATATTGCTGCACATGAAAATGCATACCCTTGGTTAAACAGAACCGGCACTCTGGACCTAACGGTGGTCACTACTGTGGAAAGTAAGGAGTAGGCCTTAAGTTCGTGTTACGTAAAAACACGTCCTGGGCGTGAAGTCATGGTATGCTACTTCAGGATGCAGGGAGACCTCCCCTCGACTAAATAAAAGTACTTAAATGTTCTTGAGTTACATTAACTATTGCTATGAAAGAAAATGCAGCCTAGATTGAATTGCCGAGGGGGGCCCGTCGAGCTTACCATCTGTCCTGCCGGTTGTCTGGAGTGCTGAAGTCTGACTAACAACATGGCGTCGGCATTGCTACACGTCCAGCGAATTCGGCGCCAAAAATAAAAACATGAAAAAATGGAACTTGCTAACTAATATGATATAATAAAACTGACATTGCACATAATTATGATTACTAAACTAAAACACATTGGTGACATACCCGTGAACGTCGGAGCCCCAGATATGGCTAAGAATGTGACATCACGAGTATGTCGCCAAACTTGAAGAGTGATATTAAATTAAATTATGACTCTGGTGGCTGATTCTCGATACATGTGCATGATTATAATTAACATATTAGTATCAGAAATGTGTATGGATGTGACGACACACTGATTTCTTCTCATGGGTGGTATGTTATCTACTCTCTATGCTGTTGCGGGTGGTTCTGCTACTTAATTATGGTGCAATCAGAGCAAAAATAGCCTAAAAAAGCTCCTATTAATTAATGTGGCTAGGGATCTGCTGGCTGCTTTACACCCCCTGGGAAATGTGATTCCCCATCTTTTGGCACTAATTGGAGACACATCGCACTCCGGATTCGGCCACAGGGACCATCGACATCGCGCACATTGGTAAGCTATGGGAATAAGCAGCGCCGCTTATCCCAGTGTTCCCTCCAATGGCTGTTGCATCTAATGGTCGTAGCTTCATGGGACACACTCATTTAGGCCACATATACATTCGTCACGAATGTTACCTCTTGTGATGAATGTTGAATATTATGACCCGATGCCACGAGATACAGGACAGCAAAAAAAGGTAAACGCCTTTCTTGTCGACTTGCACTGGCTGGGACCGCGACCTAATGTCGATTGGTCGAGTGTTGCTGCGTGGTTAATGCATCTGCAATGGAACAAATGGACACAAGGGATATGTGGATGTCAGGAACTCTACGACCCCCCCCCCCCCCAACCTTGGTGACCTTTAGTCCTCGCAGACCCCCAAGGGACTGCCATGCTGCCAGACGCAACAGGATGTCGGTGGTCGCAGCTGGTTGCGGGGCCACTGGATGTAATCCCCGCGATGATGCTGTGCTGTGCTGCCTGTTGATGCTCCAGGGCGATGACCCTGCTGATGGTGCCCATGCTCGCCGAAGGGGGTTGTTCCCATCGCACATGGTGAAAACCGGCCGATGCAGAGGCTGATGCTTGGAGCGGCGGGGAGGGGTCGAGACCCGCTCTTCCATTGACTCGTTATTGCTGCTGCTGATGCTGTCGCTACTCTTCGTACCCCTCGATGCACCTTCTTCTGGAGAAGGGAAAGATATCTGTCCCTTGCTGGACTTGATGCTCCTGCTGTTGAACCTTCCTCTGTGCACCTGATGTGGTTCACCGATGCAAGGTCAGCCAGTATCGTAGTCTTTGTTGGCTTTATTGCGAAGTCTTGTGGGCTGATCGGGCCCGCAGTTGCCCCCACTGACTCGCTTTGTGCGAAGTCTTCCGAAGGCAGTGTCTCTACACTGGGTGTCATGACACTCTGGTCTGGCTGACTTTGGTTTGCACCGCCTGCGATGTTGATGTCATGATATGTTTGAGATGGTGTGACCTCTTCCTCTTGCTCCTCTTTTCCCCTGCCTACCATATGGGCGTATGACTACCAGATGTGGCAGTGGGGAAGAGGTGCCGAAGAGCACTCCCATCTGTGCTTGAGCTTGCCTCTGCTTCGCCATTGGGTATTTCTGCTACATGCTTTTGGCCACTGGGCCTTGTCTCTTTTCTCTGGAGTTTCTGCGCTGGGTCCTTGCACGACTAGGCAAAGGTCGTCGTGGTATATGGCCACCTTGTGCCTGCTGCTGACCTTGATGAGGTAAGTTGTATACCCCAGCGATTTTACAACAACATATGGTCCACTCCACTGAGGGTCAAAACCCTACACAAAAGTTGTGCTTTGCGCTGCACAGCCTGTGCTTATGGATGTAGACATGGTGTCCAAACCTGAGCACCTTTGGTGGGCGTGTTGTTTTTGGTATCCTTTGTCCTATGTACTTCTCCTGGTGAATGAGAGCATTTTCTAGGTCTTGCTCTCGGCGCTGTCGCCGGCCTGCTGTGCTTTCTGTTGCATCGCTCTTAGCCTGTCAGATTCTGAAATACCCAGGGAGGTGCAGCTCCCTTGCCTGCAGAATGAAAGCTAGTGATTGACCTGTGGCTAGGTTCACTGTCAGTCTGATTGTGAACAAGGCTGTGGGCAGATGTTCAGCCCAATTTGTGTGGGTTGATCCTACCCAAAGGCACAAGTGAATCTTGAGACCTTGATTCCTCCTCTCAGTTGGGTTGGCCCACGGGTGGTACACGGCTGTTGTGTTATGCTGGACTACCCACCTGGTACACAATTCTCTACAATACTTAATCGTAAATTGTGTACCATTGTCTGTTAAGAGGGTGCGTGGGTAACCCCAACAGGGGTAGAATTCGGTCTCCAGTACACGGGCTATATTGCGTGCCCGTGCACTGGAAACTGGGTATGATTCCATCCATCTTGAGAACGAGTCACTCGCCACAAGAATGAATCTCTTGCCATTAGGGGTGCAAGGATATGGTTCCATCAGGTCCAGAGAGATTGCCGGGCATTTCTGGTAATGGCGGACCAGTGGTAATGGCTCTGTAGAATTTTTAGACAACTTTAATCTATCACTGTGCACAATAACTTTTCTTTTGTCTAATAAAACTTCAAATGTGACTGAGCTCAGTTTACTCAAAATTTTATGAGGTCCAGACCAAAACTCATTAAACTTAGATACTCTGCCTTTTTTAACCCTTGGTGTGTGTAGATACACATAATCACCTACCTCAATATCTGGTGATTTTGACTTCTTGTCATAATACTCTTTTTGTCTCTCAAAAGCTACTTCATTCCTTTCACTAGCTACTTCATGTGCTTCTTTAAATTCTTACTCAAAATTTCTACATGTTCCTTGGCTGTCATACCTCCCTCTAACACATTAGCCTGGCTACTCAATTCACCTAAAGGGGGTAGCCTAACTTATTTCCCATATAACAAATGAAGAACCGTCCTATATGCATGCACTGCATATGGCAAATATTCTTCCCAATTACTACAGTATTCATCTATGTAATGAGATATCATGTCCGTTAGGGTTCGATGAAGTCTCTCAACACGTCCGTTAGATT
This sequence comes from Dryococelus australis, assembly GCA_029891345.1. Lineage (NCBI taxonomy): Eukaryota > Metazoa > Arthropoda > Insecta > Phasmatodea > Phasmatidae > Dryococelus > Dryococelus australis. The sequence goes on along the minus strand of CM056999.1, from coordinate 9,959,821 downwards.
GTGGTCTGAAAGGGGCCATCTATAACGTCTTAATTTCTAACACTTTGCAAGTCTCTAACATCAATCTAGACACAAAATTTCTCACTTGATCTGTCAACAGGCTTTGAGGACAACCATGCATTAAAATAATCTGCTGTACAAAATATTTCGCAACTGTTTCTGCAATTTTATCGGGAATTGGTATTGCTTCACAGTACCTTGTGAAATAATCAATAAATGTCACCACACCTTTATTCCCATTTCTCACTCATCGGTAAGAGACCTAAAATATCTAGAGATACCAATTGAAATGGGGAATATACTTGCGGTAAAGAACCTAATGGTGCTTTCGTCATTCTCGTATTTTTTCTCCTAAGACAATCATCGAAACTCGCAATATATTCATCTACATCTTTATTCAATGTTGGCCACAAGTACAAGGATTTGAGGAGGTTTTGAGTTCGCTTCACGCCTTGGTGAGCAAAAAATGGAGTGACATGGTGTAGACTAATTACTCTGGTCACGAGCGACATTGGAACAACTACTCAAACTTTATCTTCGACTCTTTTTTATAGGATCCCTTCCCTATAAATAAAGAAATTTCCCTAATCTGCCTTATTAATTATACTTTGGCATGTTTCGTTTTCCCTCTGTTCTTTCTTAATAATTTCTCTAGTTAAATCTTCTGAATTTATCGTATTTACCATTCGCGACAAACAATCTGCATTTGCGAGTTTCTTGTCCGGTTTAGGGACTACTTCAAAATGAAACTCTGCTAAACGAAGTGCCCATCGAATGAGTCTTGAACTAGGGTCTTTCAAATTCAATAACCATCTCAATGCAGCATGGTCAGTAATAACATTAAATCTACGCCCGTTCAAATATACTCTGAACTGTTTAGTGGCAAAAACTAAAGCGCACAATTCTTTTTCTGATGTACTGTAATTCCTTTCTGCTGAGTTTAATTGTCTACTGGCATAGGCGATCAGTTTCTTGTGTCCGTTCCTCATCTGAGATAGGACAGCGCCTATGGCATAATTACTAACATCTGTACTCACAATAAATGGTTGTGAAAAATCTGGATACACAAAAAACGGATATTAACATAATTTTTCTCTTAACATTTTAAAAACTTCCTCTTGTTCTGATCCCCAAATGAATGGTTCATCTTTCTTAGTTAATTTCGTCAATGGTTTTGCAATGTCTGCGAAATTCGGTACAAATTTCCTATAATACTGAAATTAACCTACCACTGGGCATACTTCTGTCAAATGTTTAGGTCTGGGGAGTTCTTTAATTGCTTGTAGATTTTTCTGATTCGGTCTATGCCTTTTGAACTTACAACATGCCCTAAGTATTCTACACTATCTTGTACAAATGAACACTTACTAGGCTGGATTCTCAAATTAGCTTCCGCTAGTCTTTCCAATACTTTACTCATGTGCTCGGCATGTTCTCTCATAGTTATACTTAATAGTATAATGTCATCAAGGTATACTAAACACTGATCACCTAACAAACCTGTTAAAACATAATTCTCCATTAACCTCTCAAATGTAGCTGGGGCATTACACAGTCCAAATTGGAGGTCTATTAAATTCATGTTTCCCCATGTATGTAGCAAATCTCGTTTTCTCCCTATCACTTTCTTCTAACTCTATTTGGAAGTATCTACTCGCTAAGTCCAATGTTGAAGAAATATTTCGACCCGTGCAAGGAATCTAACATCTCCATGACATTCGGAATTGAATAAGGATCCTGCTTCATAACTTTTTTTAACTGATGGAAATCTATACAAAATCTCATCTTAAAAGAACCGTCTTTATTTTTCTGTTTCACTGTCCCTACGGGAATTTGCAAAGTGATTTACTCTCTGAAATAATATTTTTATCAAGCATGTCATTTATTTGCTCTGCAATTACTGGTTTCAATGCATGCGGTACTCTGTGTGGATTCTGCTTTATTGGTCTGGCCTCTCCTGTATCTATCTTATGTTTCAATAAATTTGTGCACCTGAAATTCGAACTATCTTCCACTTGAAATATATATGCAAACTTCATTAACACTGGGAACATTATATTAAAATCTCTCTTACTGAAATGTTTCCGTTTATCTCTAACAATTTTCTCTGCCTCTATAAATTCATGTTTTGGTAGTTCTGGTAACTTTTTACCCTTCCGCTTCACTGATTCACTATTATTTGCTGTGTGAGTTTCAAAACTCTGACTACCTTGCGCCACTAAAAAATTTGGCACATTTAATACTTTGCTCTCTCCATTTGATGATTTACATGTATTTTCCGTGCGAGTTTCACAATTCTGACTACCTTGAGTCTGTACATAATTCGGCTCATTTATTCTCATTTTACGTGAACTATATAACATCGGTACCGATTTTTCATTTACGTGCGTATTTTCAAAGTTAACTTCTCTGTTTCTCCTAATTTTCACATCACTCTGACATCTCAAATCATCTCGACACTTCAACTTTTTATCGCGACAATTACTACAACAATTCAAACTTCTACAACAATTATTACTTTTACCACATATAAAATTTTATCATTTATCAAACTTTTACGACAGGACTCTGGGTTTTCATTTGGAATCGGAAGTGCCTCTGCTCGGCATATACTATCTCGGCAGATTATGGGGACACAGTGACAAAATCTGTCCTGCTCCATGACCTCGCTAATTCACTCACTTTATGGCTAACACAACTCGAGGAGATTACTGCTTCGGAGCCTGGAAGCGAACATTTTTTATCGTTGTTTCTAGGGACATCTGCGAGGATTTTCTTCCGTGGTCCTATTTGTGGCGACACTAAATCATTTTGTTCCGACCCAAGACTTATACAACTTCTCTCGGATATACGGGGGAACCCTATTTACGCATAGTACTCCAGCAACATCACCGACAAGTGTGGCAAATCCTATTACCGTACCCTTTGGCACGACGAACGTCTCATTAGTAATGTTCACGATTTTTGTCACTGCCCTTACTGCTTTTGCTAATGCTCCAGAGGTTTTCTTGAACCTTCACTGTGAGGTTTCCTTGAACCCTCAACTTAACCTACCCTGTCAGTAGTTCTCTTGAGATGACTACCTACTTCACATGTCGCTCCTGCATCTTCCGCACGACTAGGATACCATGTCCTCTTGCCCCCTTTGACGTGATCGCGATGAGGAACGAAACACTGGGACGCATCCCTTTGACCTGAAACAAAGGGGATAACACACTGGTCACTCACCCTCATAAGTGCCTTCTTTTCAACTACACAGGTACCCTGATGGTCGTTCACCCCGTTCTACAGATTCGTCTCACTGAATCTGTTACATGTCCCTAAAGAGTTTCTAGCCATACTGCTCCTACAATACACCTCGTTCTGTGGGAAGCACTTACCAGTAAGAAATAAGTTGCATATTGCCCTTGCCACACGGATGCCCAGTACACTCGTCAATGTCGGTTCGATAAGAAGCAATTTCGAGTCAGTGTCCCATCCCGCCGTGTGCAAAGCCGCATCTAACACTGTCTCTGGTTTTGGTGGCAGAATCGTGTGCTGTGTCATTTTCACTTCATTGAATTGATTACCATTCACAGATCCGCATACAAGTTCAGAGATGGCAAGGCTCTCAGCTTGTTTCCGCTGCTGTTTCTCAATTATGCAAGATGTTGAGTTATACGTATCTATACAAACGCATTTTTTGAGATACAATGTCTGTTCTTTCAAGTCGATTCTGGCATCATAATAACGGAGTAAATCGGTTCCAAGTATTCCCTCGAAAGAGAGCTCTGATACTCGCACAAAGAACCAATATGGGTAACATTGACCATTTAACACATAACTCTACATACTTGGTTCTTGCGATCTGGAGATAGTCTCCAGTTACGCCTTTTGCTCCTAACTGAGATTCATCGATAATATTCCCACTGATTCTAGGTCGAATGAACGTATCGGACCATGTGTCAATTAAGAACGAGTGAGACTGGCCCTCGACAATAACTGTTACTATGGTCTGTTTTCCCCCTACAACTATAATTACCGCCATGTGGTGCCCGGGGCTGACACTCGGCTTCTCGCGTTTGTGTGATTACTTTTTACATTCTCACTAGTTTCTCTAGTGCCATGCCCTACGTTCCTAGGTACTTGGGTTCGTTGTTGGATTCCCAAACTTCGGCATTCTGTGATCATGTGCCCAAAATGTCTGCAATTAAAACATCTAATATTACAGTTATTACCTTGTTCTTGTCTGTAACTCATGTTCTTGGGAGAAATACCTGCTCCCGATAAACTCTTTCTACTGATACTGCTATCACCCGAACCATGGTAATATGAGTTATAACCTTTTCCAAAACCTCTGTTAATGGAAGTATTTTCGCCACTTCTCGCATTACCCCGTGCTACACTTGTTTGCTGGGAGACTATGTTATACACCTTTCTCCTCCTTTGAGGATCATCAAATTTTGTTTTGCATTCCTGATGCGCCTCTGTAACCTCTAATGCTATAGTCATGCGTTTAATTTCGTCCATGGTTTGTGGTATTTTATATCTTAACTGCTGACCTACAACACCTTGTAACCCATCAGTGAAAGCTGCTAATAATCTCTTTTCAGCTTCCTGATTCTAAATTCCCTGTTTCTCAGGTTCATCTAAATGCTGAACTGTTTTCTCAGATAATTTACGACACCTATCTGCAAATGTCTGAACATCCTTATTATATTTCTGCCTAACATTGTGCAGCATGTAGTAATGAAATTGCAATGGCTGATTTTCCTTGAATCTGTCGTTAAACTCATCTTTCGACATTTTAAATGTTATGTCCCTTCTTAATCTAGGACATGTCGCAACAAAACGCCATGCTAAACCTTTCAATTTCATTTTTGCTAATTTTACTATATCTTTATAAGAAAGATTTCCTAGGCTTGCTGCGCTTTTGATGCTTTCTAGTAAGTCGTGTACCAGTTACGAACCTTTTTCGCTAGTCTATTTTTCTACTAATGAAATAACCACCAAATCTTTAACTTGAGCTGGTACTTGAGCTTGTGCTGGTATCGCGTGGGCTAGTTGACGATGTCTTTCGTCCTCTATGTCAACCAGAAAAGTGCTACTACAACTTATTAAATTTTATTCATTCAATTTCGAAAGAGGAATCAAAGTCTTACGATCGTGAGTCCGTTTCTTCGGTGTATCGTAATGTGTACTACTACTTGTAGGTTTAGTGTTCAAATTTTCTCTCTTAGGAACGACAATATGTTCCGGACGTGAATAACTAGTAGACGCTTGCTCACATTTTACATTCGCATCTTGCGAAGTCGAAAGTTCTGTGTTATCAACTAGGTCAAGCCTTTCTATCTCGAATTCTGGATAAACACGATCTCGAGGTATGAATCTCTTCACTGTATGAATTTCAATTTCCAACACTACCTGTCCAGAAGAATTTTCGTACTCGTATACTTTATATGCGGGAGTCGGAAAAGATCGCTTTGGTTTTCCCTTGGAAGCTGTTTCCAGTCCAGAAACTGTAGTTAATGCTTTCAACTTAGCACGAAATGACTCTACTTGAGACACGTCAAAATATGTGTGCTTTTGAAAAAATGTCTGTATCAATTTATATGAATATTCTTCTAAACCATTCAATGCCTCAGTACTACTAGCTAGAACTACGTAGATTGTCAAAACTGTAAACTCAACGACTTTCCCTTCTTGTCTCTGAAAAAATAATAAGCGCCTTAGCATAACACTTTAGTACTTTTGCAAAATACAGCAAAGAAGTGGAGCTGAATCCAGATAATTTCTGTAATATTCAACTCTAACCCAAGTGTGCATTGTTATATCTTCCAAATCTACGTCACAATCAACATTACCAGTTACTCTGTTATTCATATGTCCGTGGTCACTCAGCTTTAAAACGATATGATTTTCTACAGTACACGTGTTCATTATAATCCTGCAAATCTCCTCTTACACAAACTATCGTATTAGATTCGTTAACTGAAATGTGCACGATCCTAAAAGCTTCAGGACTCGTTAAAAAGTCTCACTCAGCAACACTACTCAGCTCAATTACTACTTCACGATTCGCATTCATAGCACAACATGTAAATAGAATAAAATAACTGAATTTCAATTCGTCAGAGGAAAACCTAACTTTGTTTTCAATGACCTAACACCTATCACCTACAACCTATAAACCTATAACCCTTCCAATTGGGTTCAGTTACAGCCGTCTGGAGTAACTATCCAAAACGCTGCCACCAGTTTGTGGTGCCCGAGCAGTCTAGGGCTGGGCACAAACACTCTATAAAAAATAATCTAAGTCAATTTAACACTTTTAATTAAATCAAACACTGAAATGGTTACACTTTTATACATTTACTTAATTGGCGATGTGGCGTAAGACGACATGGGAATTGTTAATATAAAATAAAATATGAACGATGTAAGCAATAACATGATTTAACAGTGGTTGTGAAGGGGAATGGATTCTCAGCGCAGCTCAGGTGAGTCGTCCCAGGCGGTGATGTGCAGTCTCTGGTGTCCTCTGCTGAAGTCTTTCGTCCTCAGGCAGTGTATGGCATAATAAAGCAACATGATTGTATTGGGGAGAAGTCTCCCTCCACCAAGAAGTCGCGCATGAGCAGTCTCTCACCAATGAGAAGTCATGGCGAGAAGAATCGCCAGCCAATGAGAGAGCAAGGTTAGGGCGTCAACCAATGAACTGGAACTTTACACACTGCCCCAAAGTGTGGTATTGAAATCATGTGATGGGAAAATAGCCCGCGATACAGCACGTGATTCTAGGAGTCATGGGACGAGAATATCGTGAAAAACAGGACTTATTTGCTGTCAAATGTGGTTTGCAATCGTAGTCACGCGGTGTTGAAATCACCGCAGGCAGTACCAGAACAGATACAGTTTCCTGTCGCAGGCATTGCAGAACCTGATAAGTTGTGAAAATACTTTACTAAAATATTCTCTCTCTGAACAGGAATGCTTGCGGAGGCACTACACAAGTGACTACTTATATACACAAATCTTCAAAACAGATTGCAAAAACACTGCCTATATTTAAAAATTTCTTAAGACCAATTCTAAAATTCTCTTATTTGTGACATAGAAGTCACCAACTGTTTTAGGCACATATCACAGAACACCCACCTCTGTAGTCAGTTGTACAGCAGATGTACACTGCAATACATTCACTTCAGCACCTAAGAACCCTTCATCAAAGTCAACAATACATTACAAACAACATAATTCAAATTACAATAACAGACATTTCAACAAAATTATACACTGTGTAAACAAGAGTTCTTAATATAACAACAATATGAGCACTAATCCTACATAAATATGCTTGACATTACACTCAAAATAATTCATGTCACATGTATCACAACTCTTTCATTTACAGTTTTCCTTACATTAACTGTTGTTTTGTACTTCGCCCCCAATCTCTCTTCAAACCTGCATAAAACACGCACACACAACTGAACATAAGCAATCACCATTGCCTCAAATATTAATACCCTTTAAATGAGGTTAACCCTCAATGACCCACTATGTTCATAAGTTTACCCACAAATAATAAATTCCTGTTCAACATCAATAGTCGTAACAACATAAAAGGTAACATATGCAAATGCCCTCTAACATTGCATGAAGTGCAGTGGCAAAATACCTGCAGCTGCCAATTCCATTATTATGCTGAATTAGCGAGTGAATTATTTTTAATGTACCTTTATGTACCAACTATACACCTTAAAGTCCCTCAAATATTACACTCACAAATCATTCTTAACCTACAACCATGACATTTCTGTATCAATTATTACATTACACTAATTCGTACTAGACATTACCCTTAATTATAGACTTACTGAACCACAGTGTTTCTTCACTGATAAAACCTGACACACATTTGTCTTAATTAAAATAAATATATTAAAATTATTGGTCATACTCACTCTCTGGTCGTCTCAATTCGTCCGTGAGAGCGTGCAAAATTTTAAATACTATAAGCTAACTAATAAATATATGCGGAATTGCCATTTCTAAGATGCTGTTAACGAAAGTTTATGAAATAAAATATAATTATGAGATTTTTTAAAAGGGATTTTTGAGAGAAGGCATTAATTAATAAATTGTTAGCAAAACTTCACAAAACAGCTCCAGTGCCTAACATAGTTATTTTATTGCTACTGTTGTAACTTATAAATAAATTAAAAAACTAATTATAATTTGTTTTTATTTTACTGGCGAGCCCTAAATCCCGCTACACCAGTGTAAGAACCTTCAGAGTTCTGTGTGCCCTCCTGCAAGTATGTTAGTAGCTAAGTCAGTTGGAGAATGGAATACATCTCAGGGAAAGCCCTTTATGCTTTAAGTCGGGTTTAATTATTATAACGGGTGCCTGCATCGCGGCTAAGCAGGGTTATAGTGCCATGGCCGCAATTGTAGCCATGTGCACACCCCCAAAGAAGAAAGGGTCTAGATGGAAGAGCATAGCAAACCAGGCAAAGCGGAGAGGGCCATTGAAAATATACGCAACAGTCACAGAGTATAAAATAATTTCTTTAACTGGATAAGGGCTGGTTAAATTGGCGTGTGTTGTGAGGGACAGAATTGCCCCCGCGCCAATGACATCCATGGTGTGGGCACAGGGGCCCTTGAAGTTGGGCTACTGTCATTACTGCTGTGTAGGCGAACCAGCACTGCAATACTGGCAGCAACTGAGGATGCAGCCCCCCCCCCCCTCTGACGCACGTCGAGAGCATCGGAAAACCAGACAGCTAAGTCATGACACCGACTCCATCTTTGCCCTTCCGCACCGATGCCAGGAGCTCCATGCCATGGGTGAAGGTGGGGAGAGTTCTTTCGGGGAGCCACACCCTCCCCTTCCTCCAAAATAGTCAGTCGGTCTGGGAAACATGAGACGTCCGAGGTCTACCAGTGACGGTAGCGAATCCGCTGACCGAGGAGTGCAGGTTGACATCGGGGTGCTTCCAAGGTAGAATGCATTCCAATCCTTTCATCACACACCCACATTAGGCAGCCCGCAGAATCCAGCAGTGAGGATCGCTACATTTCACATTTTCCAGCTTAAAGTTAAGGAAAAATACTTTATTTTAAAATCTATACACTCCAGTTAACATTACCATTTTTTATGAATTATAGAGTATACATTTAAATAATTTATCCTGACATATTACAACAAATAATAATTATACATAATAAATAGAATTTATTGATGTTAGCACTATCTAGTGTTTCAAATGTAACTATTACTTTTGTATACAAATTACAAGTTACGTTTGAATAACAAAACACTATGAAAAATTTAAATATAAACTTATATGTAGTGTTCCAGCTCAATAAATTCATTCACTTAACAGGAATGAATTAATACATAGCCACATCCAAATTGAAATATTTAACTTCGTTATAAAAATTAATTACTTCATCCATATACCGCCTTAATTTGTCTAGTTCCCATGCGATTTTACGCAACTGAATTCTGGTTGACTCTTGGCTGGCCACAAGACCTCATTCACCAGAATGGTGGAGGACTGTTGTTTGCCTGCAGTTAACCGTCCTCCAGAAGAGGAATAATCAACAAAAACTTGAATTTTGGTGGAGGGAGGTTGGCTGACACTCGAAAAACGTTTATGATTACAGCCCTTAAAACATTTTAATAAAATTTTACCATGTCCTTGTTTACCAATCCTATTCTTCACTACTTAAAGTGTTCAACAATGTTAATTTCATTTCATATTTAAATGTCACGTCACTTTCATATTCCAAACTCCTGGATTTTCAAAATAACATAACCTCACTTCTGGGTTTTACTTGCTTGTAAACAGTGATCAAAATTAACTTACATACATTACACTTTTAACGTCCTAATGACTCCTTGCACTGGCCCAAATAAAATAAACTGGGGTAAAAAATTTTTAAAATTAACATGACATATACACTAAAATTGAACTTACATCTTCCCTTAACCTATGTGGCAGACATTCTGTCTTGCTGCAACCTTTATTCTCCTTCGCCTCCACAACCTTATTTTTTCCTATCATCTTAATTTCCCTCTTTTCTTTACTGCCTTCCTTCCATTACCCGTTACAATTTTCCTTTTACCTACAGATTCACAATTGCCCCCTATTTTTTCCTACTCGTTTTTGCCTTGCACAATCTTTCAGTTGTTTATATTTGGTAAACACACTTTCATTTTGTACTGCCATTCACTCCTCCCACCAAATACTATACAGTTTCACTCCTGGGTCCCCCACAAACCCAAACCCACAACATTCACCTACTTTGTATACATGCAGCAACACCACTTCTGAAATTGTCAATGTAATTTCGGCGTCAAATTTCTGAGTAGGTTTCCTTAAAACAAATCTACTTACCCCCTCCCCCCCACATCTGGAATTTACAAACCTTAACTGTGTTTACTCTGACTTGGCAATCTGTGTAACCTTGCGTTGCTAAATATGTACAACTAGTATAACATTTCAACGATGTATTCTCATTTTCCACTTGTACCCATTCACTTATAACCTCAAGTAGATCAATTTCCACTTCATCTACAACATTTACATTTTTAATAATTAATACCACCGACTCATTTTCACACACTACACTCAACTCTACCTTTTCACTTACTTTGACCTCTACAATAAAATCTACCTTTGTGGTGGAAAACTTGTGCCTCCTATATTCATTTATGACCTCATTTGTTTCTCATTTGCTCGTCCATTTTGCTTAAAACCCACCAGGTTTACACATTAGCTTTTCAATGAATTTAGTTTGTTTATCCATTTGATCTTATATTTGCTGATATTGTCTCTTCTGTTTAGCACACTGTTCTTCTGTAAATTGAAAAATCATTTGTGTATTTATTTCACCCTTAATTACTGGATTACCAGCCATATTAAATTATTTTATCCTTCGGTACACATACACAATAAAATAATAAACTTCAATACATGTACACCATAAAAAATAAAAAAACAGATTACAAGTTACACATTATCTTGACAGAGATGGCATGGTGGCTGTTGTAGCACATGCCTCTTGAAGACGACGATGATGACTGTATAAATGTTACTTACATAATTATTTCTTTCTTATGGAATGGGAATTGCATTGCCACTGGAACGGACATCTGCTTCTTTCAGCACATACTGATGATGATTTGATAAAAACTGGAACTGCTGTTAACTCGGTCGTGTTGGAATTCACGGCCAACACAGGCATACCATGTTGCAACATCTCGATGTTGTGTCGAGCATCAGTGTGACGTTGCCGCTTTTTTTGCTGTGTGTCCTCTGGATTGTGTCGAAATTCATGCCGCCACACATTGTGTAGCCATGTTGCAACGAAGCTCTTGTCGCTACGCCACAAACAAGTGACTCTCTGAATACACTTACTGTTGGGTTCTGGTAAGTCTCAGTCACGTCGAGCACACTGTTGGTACATTTGGTTGATTCGAAATAAGAACAAAATTATCCATGTTGGATTTTACTCGATTTATTTTAGGACGGTAGAAAACAGTCCAAGTATGTCAGTCTGACATTAAATCGACATGTCTTTCTTTTCCTCCAAAAGCACAGGTACAATGTCAAATTAGCATTCGCTGCATTTCAGAGTTGTTGTTGTTGAAACAATTTAAGAGAAAGGAACTCGACCGATCTGTCGCCTTGGTTGATGGAACAATTATATGACTACATCTTTACCCAGTAGTAATTGTAGTAATGTGGCAGAGTACAGGACTAGCTTTGCTCACCTCGAAACGTGCAGCTACCCCCATGCTTCCATACAAATGCTAAAAATACACACTTGGCCGAGGCCCGAAACTTCCTATTGGCTGAATATTATATCACGCTACTGTGTACAACTATAAAACTGCTGATGGTACGGGAATCATGAAAAAACTTAATCTCGAAAGTGGTGTAACACTCGTATTATAGCCTCACATTTAAAATGAGAAAGCCCTTACTCCTAAACCATGGCATAGATGGAAAAATTTGGACAATTAAACTTGGTGACAAATGAAACTGGGGAATTTAACCAAAAGTGAGACTGAAAAACAATTCATTGGCACGACAGATACTACACAACAGGTGTGACGTGACTGTAAATTGTGGTGGTAATGAAAACATGGTGATGGGACACCAAAAACACTATTTTGACCCTCGTGGCTGAAAATACGAAAATTTTCTCAGCAGGCCAGTTATGTATTTACAAAACGTATGAAAAAGAATCACACAAAACACAAACAACTACATGAATGTTTATATTTTACAGTTTTCCAGTTGAAAAAATTTGTAAAGCCCTAACCATATCAATGTAGGATATTAGAGCTAGTGACGTGTGCCACGTGCCTCAACACCTAAGACAGTTTGTCCGGCTGTAACCAGCATTGCCTACACAGTGGGGCTGCGCACTCTACCGACGGGTCTAGCGTGTGCCTGGCAGCTAGAGCGACCAGGTGCAGAGAACGTGCAGGACACGCTGGCACATTGCAGCTGGCAATTGCCACGGGAACCAGAGACGCCGTGGAAGGAGACAGCAAAGGCCAATTAATCTGAACTGGAGAGTTATGGCCTAACTAAAGATTTTATTTTGTTGTTCTTATTTAAATGTTTATCGTTTGTTTTGTGTGATTTTTTTTATTTCTTATATTTGCAAGGTAACATGCCATTATTTATTTCATCCTTCGTAGAGTGTTTTGTACATTTCATTTCATCAATGTTTATGTAGCAGGATTATTTGTGTTATATTTAATACGTTTATTTACTTGTTCACATATCGCAAGGGTAAATAATGCAAGTCATTTCATAAAGTTGTCCCAGTTCGGCATGAGGGCAAGCTGTGGCGAGTCCGTGGGTCGAGCAGGAAGTGAGTCAGCACGAAGCAACCAATGGAGGTAGAGTGCGTGTCATGAGCTCCAGCGTTTTCCCATACATGCCAGGCGGCAATCAACTATTTGTATTTTGACATTAAAGGCAATAGACTTTTATTCATCAGGTACCTTTTACTTTCCATAGTCACCCGGTAAGCCACCTCCATTCCCCGGTGGAATTGCATTGCCCCAGGGAATTTCAGTTTTTGTGTAAAACTTAATTGTCACAAGGCGTTTTTACAATGTAACCGCAGGGCCAGTCATAATGGCTAAGAGTGTTTTGTGTCGAGTACCATCACCGAAGGGATGTAATTTTAACATAATAAATACGTGTGTGTGAACTGCCGTTAAATCAATAATTAACGTCGCATTATACATGCCAGGGGATGGGCTCTTACAATACCTGCTCATTCAACTTACATAAGTCATTAAATTCGCAGGTATTCTGAGTTTTTTATCGCATTGTATGGGCGTGTGGGAGACACTTGCAGCTTATGCACGGGTATGTAAGGGTTATATAGTTTTACAGCCAAGATCAACAATGGTGCATAGCCGACCAATGGGCTATCGTTTAGTAAAAAACATTCATCTGGAACAGTAGTCAACAGGGCGCAGGTCAACACTTCAACTTCAATGGCGAGGAGATTGGTTCCGGGCGGACGGCCCGCAGAGCAGCATCAATTTTTACAGTGTCTGGCACCTATCGAGTATAATCATTCTTACATCTCACCATCACCACTCCAGAAAATCCAACACCACCCTTTCACAGTGTCCCACGAGCGTCAAATTGGCTGCTACCAACAAAAATTTTCCCAAATTTTTTTCGAAAATATCAAAAATGTTTCTCATTTTTCCCGGAATATAAATTTTTCCCACCTTTCTCCTGTCCGCAACGGTGTGAGGACGACAGTATCGGGATGCCTATTGACGCTGCATAAACATTTGGGAGGCTTGTTAACATTGTCGTCAATCAGTAGGTGATGCCATGCTGTAAGCCACACCATGCCATTTGAGAATGGGCAGCAGCAAAGGAGAAGCAACTGGGTGGAGGCTACACCTTCCCCGTTCCCCTGCACAATCTCCCGCCAACAGCCAGCTGACTCCTCGTGCATGTCGCGCATCAGCTGTGGTGTCGGGTCATAAACTCTGCACAGGGTAAGCAGGCCAGCCGTGCCATGAGAGGGAAGGGTCATCTCTCTTCCCCAACCCTGCACATCCATGTCGGTTCGCTTGTGCCTACCATGCATGTTACTTTGTTGACAAACAAAGCATGGCTGCAGGACAACTGACAGTGTGCTGGCACTGTGGTGCCTTGAGTGATTATGCCCTATGGTAAACAATGAACAATCACCAAGCTCAAACTATGCATATTGCCAATGCCATCGTAAGACCGGCACAGCAAACACCCATGCCGGGCACAACCACGGGATAAACAGAGACAGTAGTAGTGAAACAGTGCAGGACAGGCAAAATTTCGTAACCAAAGTGAAATCTGAAAACAAACCCTTTCCAAATTACATTTTTCCAAAATATTGTGACGATTTATTGTGCAATGGCAGGACGTGAATCATGTGCAGAACGGAACTGCAGACACCACACGTGATCAGCTGTATGACTTGTTAGGACAGTGGAAAAACGATGTAGCAGTGAATGTGAACAGCAATATTTCGCAGATAATAGTGTCATGGGACGCTAACAATGTGTGAGGTGGAGTGGCACAGAGCGGAGGGAAATGGCAACAAAGTAGGGGAGGAGAGCAGCACTAAACGGAGATGTAACGAGCTCCCACCACATGTGTGGTGAAAGTAAACAAACTCTTGCCACCTGAACCTACCCCTACAACCACACCGCACAGATACCAACCGCCTACACCATTTTTCCCGCCAATACCACACATGTTTCCTACACCCATCTATCCAACAATTGTGCCAAATTACCAACAAACCTTTCAAAATTTCCCACTCGTTAATCTGTACATAACAATGACACCGTAAATCGCAGGAATGAAAATGCAGTTCGAAGTGGAACCACGGAGACCAACCTACCACAACATCTGTCAGGGGCGAAAACACCATAGAAATTCTAAACATTGCCCAGATTTGTAGGTACGCCAATAGAAGATCTGTTAGCATTCCTAGCCAATTGTGTATCCCGCCTTACCAGGCATGGGGTAAGCCGTGATGAATTAGCGAGCTGTGTCGGAGCGCAACTCCATGGAGACGTGCGCTCTTGGGGGACATCTCTCACCCAATATGGCCTTCAATGGGAGGAGTTTCGACATGCATTCCAATGCAGATTTCGGGGAGTTTTTACTTCTGTACAGACCCAGAGCCGACTGACTCTGGAAGGTCAAGAATTGGGCGAGTCACTAACTGCTTTCACTAGACGTAGAAACCAACTCGTCAAATGTTTCCAACAAATATGCCCAAACGGGAAGTACTTGAAGTAATTGCAGAAACAACTCGTGAATTTAGAGCAGCTTTGATTCCTTTGTTAAATAGAACACTAGAAAATCTAATGCATGCCCCAATAATTTCAGAGAGAATGCATGTATCAATCCTTAGTGATGTAAGAGGAGAAAAATTGCGACACGGGCCAAGAGAGGGAAATGTAAACAAACATAGTTCTGGCACATCACGAAATTTTCAACAACCTTTAAGTAGTAATAGTGCACCAATCCATGGGCAACCGTATAATGGGCCACAACATGGGAAGTGGTATAATGAACAAATGCATGGTAGCACGTACAAACAGGAACATAAGAGGAGTGGAACTATGTATTCAAGTGGTCAGAAGCCACAATAGCGAAGCAGAATAGGTAATGGTATTCAACAACAGCACGAATGGAATCCGGATTATCGACCCAGACACTCGTGCAGGTACTGTCCAACTCCACAGTACCACTGGCATAATAAATCTCCGAATAACCCTCACATGAGACAAATCAGTGAAGCAGTAGTACGTGAACAACAATGAAACAGTTTGCAAGGGTGAAGGGCCAGACGCTTCCGATACCCCGTCCAATAAAATTCGGACAACACCAAACACGAAATTAACTCCACAACAGGCACTAGCACAACGAATTAGCAGCAGTCACACACCATTTATCCGTATCGTAGTTTCCATAAATGGCCAGTTGTGCCATGCTTTAATTGAAACTGCAGCCTCACACAACTTCATACGGCCACACTTTGTACGCAAGCAGGACATAATGCCTACAGACATGTGATTCGGTTGACCACGAACGAGCAGTGTAGTACGGTCGTAAGATATGCAGTAGTGATGTTTCCAGTCCGTGAAATTGAGACAACAACAACTGTCATTGTTGCACCAGAAATACATGAGGGAGCTATTTTGGGGATACCTTGGTGAACCGAACAGCACACAATAGTGGAACCAACCGCAACAGGAATACATTTAGGCATAAAAGAAACAAGCACATCTTGACCGCTGCCCGATGGGTAGCCTACCTGAAGTAAAGCTAGGGGATTTTGACAACCAAGTTCCGTGGGATTACCAGGCTGCATTTCAGCATGTCCTTGACGAACACTGTGACATATTCGATGGAAATGATGCATTGAAATGCACAACCATCGCTGAACACGTGATACAACTTGTAGACGAAAACCCAGTCTACACTAGCCCGTGAGTTTACGTACTGCATCAAATGCGGATAATCAAAAAACAAATCCAGGAGATGCTTGATGACGGCGTGATAGAGCCAACGGACAGTCCATTCAATTCCGCGATTACATTAGCTCCAAAGAAGAACAGAACGTGGCGATTTTGTGTAGATTTTCGACCATTGAATCAAGTAACATGCGACTCACCTCCGCTGTAGATAAGTGTGAAGGATGCACTGAGTACATTAGGGCAAGCGAAAGTTTGGACGTCCTTGCATTTGAAAAGCTAGTATTGGCAGATGCCGGTAAAACTCGAAGACAGGCTGAAAACAGCATTCACTGCTCCCGATGGCCCGCATTTTCGATTCTGTGCGATGCCATTTGGATTGAAATGTGCATCCGCGACATTCCAGGCAATGATGGTACGTGTGCTGGATGGCATTATTGAAGAATATACGCTCGTGTATCTCGATGACATCATTATTTGATCATACAGCTGGACGGAACACATACATCATTTGCACTAGTCCTAGAGAGGCTTGCAATCAATGGCCTCACATTCTCGATTGAGCAATGCCATGTGGGTAAAACCAACATCGATTTTCTAGACCATGTAATCGATCAGGAAGGAAACCAGCCTAATCTGGAACAATTAAGGCACATTGACAGCTACCCACAGCCCAAAACCTGCAAGCAGCTGAGAAAGAGTTTCGGATTGATTAACTGGCTACAGGAACATATTCTGTGGTTCGCAACATCACCACACGCTTGACGGAATTTCTTTCTTTTGCCACATAAAAGATTTCAGTGGACGAATGAGACATAAAGAGCATTTTCGGACATTAAGCATGAATTCAGATCGTGTACGACACTGGCACATTACAATACTAGCAAGAATTTGTACCTTCAGACTGACACGAGCCAAGAGGCAAATAGGTGCAGTGTTGTACCAGGTTAGTGACAGTGGGGAGAAACATGTTATCAACATCGCGAGCGCTAAACTAGGGCCGGCTGAATTATGCTACGATGTGAACGAGAGAGAATGCATGGCAGCGATATGGACAGTCAAGAACAATGCGACAATGCAAGGAGTGACACTTGAAAAAAACACGTCGCATGGACGAGAGGCAGCAGCAGGGCCCCCGCATGCCCCCAAAACTGTTTGAGACTGCGCGAGTGGACCTGATGGATCTGTACCACAGTACTAGGGGAGGCAAGTGATTTTTTGTTGTGGTGACCGACAATTTATCATGCTGGACAGAGATGTACCCTACTAGGGGAGCGAAAGCAGGAAACATAGCCAAGGTCTCGAGGAGCAATTTTTCCTGCACTGGGGATATCTGTGTAACTTGTTAACAGATAATGGTACAAAATTTATTGGCAAGAGATGTAGAGAATTATGTACAAGATGAGGCGTTCGCCACATCACAATGGTTATCTACCACCCGAGAGCCAACATGACGGAACGTAGAAACCAGGCAATCAAAGCGCAGTTACGGCTACGTGGTGAACACCATGCTGCTTGGACGAACCAAATTCCCACCATTCTCTATACGTTGAGAATACGAGTAAATGCGGCAAGAGGGAGATCACCTGCCAAAGTATTGTTGGGGCGTAATCTACGTCTCCCAGGGTTAGCAGCACGATGGAGTGACCGTATCACATGCTACAAAAGCATGTATCGAGCATGTATACGATCCACATGGGCAAAAGGAAGTTAAGTGTGCATCGGGACGACATCCGGCTAACCCCGGGTGCTGTTGACGACGAAGTCGGTCCCAATTGTTAAGTTATGAAGGTCGCCAAAAGTGAAATGTTTGTTATACATATCTATTATCCCTTCCAATTGATAGTTAAACAAAGGAGATGAAGAAAAGGTTTTGTGTATTGTTATTGCAGATAAAAGGTCGGCAATATTGCTGTTTAATTCTAGTATGTTCTGTGCAAATAAAAGGAAGGTCAAGAAAATAATGAATACATTAAACTATAACTTAGGAGTGAGAATTTATTGCTTTCGCTGTGTTCAAAAGCAACAGGTTATGGGCCCAGAGCGTGATTCACAATCACATGGCGAAAGTTTTGAAGAAAAGCTGTACTGGTGAGATATCAATGCATGGAATGGCCAAGGTATTTGTGAAGATAGTTGATGGCAAGATGTAAGAGTTAGCATTTTTTGTGCTAAGTGGCTATTCAGAGATTAAAGAAAATGGCCATGCTACATAAAGTTCGTTATATGGTAGAGCCACTAAATGGCTCCAATTACTACAACTGAAAGTTCAGAATGCTTATGTTACTTGCGGAAAATAATGATGTTGAGTGTATTAACAAAGAATATGTTGAAATTGAAGATGGAAAACCGACATTCGATTCAGATCAGAAAAAAGAAAATCGGGCTAGAAACTTAATTGTTCAATGTGTTGATGATTCTCAAATAGAAAATTTGCGGGATAAGGTAAGAGCATACAAAATGTGGAAATGCCTAGAAAACTGTACGAGAAGAAGCGATTGCCTGGGCAATTGTACTTAAATAAGAAGTTACAGCCAATTATGCTAAATGAAGGTGAACGTGTACATAGTTTCCTGAGGCAGTTTGATGAAGTGGTAAGGCAGTTAAAATCTATTGGTGCAGAATTAAAGGAAAATTATGCTATATGCCATTTATTGTTTAATTTACCCAAGTCATTTAATGTCGTGGTTACAGTCATTGAAAATATGCCACCAGAAACATTAATACTTGAATTTGTGAAGAGTAAACTGTAAGC
Organism: Dryococelus australis; assembly: GCA_029891345.1. Classification (NCBI taxonomy): domain Eukaryota; kingdom Metazoa; phylum Arthropoda; class Insecta; order Phasmatodea; family Phasmatidae; genus Dryococelus; species Dryococelus australis. The sequence goes on along the minus strand of CM056999.1, from coordinate 9,940,547 downwards.
AGAAGAAAAACGTAAGTGCAAATCTACTAAGATTGAAGTACAAAATACAGTGGTGCCATCAGCATTCTCATCAGCAACTCAAAGCGTATGTTATGAGTGTGGCAAGATGGGACATATTCGTCGAAACTGTAAGCAGCTACCCAGGAACAGCTTAAGAGGTGCAACTCAGCCGGGCTACCAAGAGGGATTTCATGGACATCATAGACCTGGAATGTATTATGGAAATATTCTCCAGAGCGGACATTTCCAAGCAGTTGGTCGTCAGGAAAATCAATCTCAACAATGGGTGAGCCAAAAAGCAATAATGTTGACATGGATACTCAAGGTAAATGTCAAACTAGTCACCCTAATTATAGCAAAATTTGTTTCATAAGTGAAATAGAAGCAGACAATGATAGCATTAGCAAAAATACTGTTGTTTCTATATAGATTCAGAGTGTACAAATTATATGGTAGGGTTGAATGACAGAAGTGTATTTTCTGAGTTTGTAGAATTGAAAGAGCCTGAAAAGATAGCAGTGGCTGAACACAATAGAATGATTGAGGCAACAGGTGTAGGAAATATTCATGGATTTTTGGAAGTAGAAGGTAAAAGAACTGAATGTACTGTAAAAAATGTATTTTATGTACCAAACCTAAGAAAAAACTTGTTATCAGTGAAACGTTTAGAAAATGCTGATATTAAGGTTATTTTTCAGAATGGTAAGGTACAGTTGTATCTTCAGGGACATAAAATTGGATAGAGTATTAGAAATAATTTATATGAGTTATAAATTCACGTAAATTCAGCTGAAAGTTAAGTGACTGAAGTAGAGTGCAAAGAAAATAAGCTATAGCACAGAAAGTTAGGTCACCTAAGCTATTCTGAAATGAAAAAATTGGTCAGTCAAAACATGGAGGATGGGATAAACAAGGAGTTAAATATGAACAAAATTGAATTCTGTGAGGAGTGTGTAAATGGAAAGCTAACAAGGTTACCATTTGGTAACAGTACAAAAAGTAACAGTGTGTTAGGCATAGTTCATTCAGATGTGTGTGGTCCAAGATTATTATAGTATGGCAGGCAATATGTTTGGGCAGTTTGTATCAAAGCTAAGATGTGACAATGAAGGAGAATATGTTGCACAAGAATTGATTGATTTTTGTAGAAAGAAAGGCGTAATTCTTGATTACACAGTCCCATACATGCCTGAACAAAATGACAAGGCAGAAAGGATGAATAGGAATTTAGTCGAACGGGTATGTATATGATCAGTGAATCTGGGGTACCTAAACAACTCTGGGGAGAAGCTGTCAGAACAGCAGCTTATATTGTAAATCGTAGTCCAACCGCAAGTGTGGAAGGCGTCACACCAGTGGAAATCTGGCATGGGTGTAAGCCAAACATTAAAAAAATTGAGGGTTTTGGATGTGCAGCACGCAGCCATGTACCAGAGGAGTTGCGTACTTAGACTATAAGGCAGAAAAATGTATATTAGTGGGGTATTCTCAAAATGGTTATAGGCTATTTAACCATGAAAAAGGAAATTCATAGTGTCACGTGATGTTAAGTTTGACGAAGGTAATTTTATATTTAAAGAAATAAATGAAAGAAAACTTTTAGAATGTACACAGGACGATGGGGACTGTAGTGAACCTGAAAATGTTAGTGTCAGTCAAGTGATGTTTGCAAAGAAGGAAAATAAAGTGTATTTAGGGACCACAAATGCAGTGTAAGGTTGCCAAAAATATTTGATGACTATGAAATGTACATGGCATATAATGTGATGAGTTTTGTAGAGAATGTCCCAAAGAACCACAATGAAGTAGAAAAAAGGGTCCGCAAGCAAATGTGATTACAAACTATGGATGAGGAAATTGAGTCTATTAAAAAAATTGAACTTGGGAGGAAGTAGAAAACCCAAAAAATATCAAGGTTGTTGATTCAATGTGGATATATGCATCGGAACCCTTAGAGGAGGCTGTGACAGGTTTTGCACAAGAAGGAAATGTAAGTTGTTATGATATATATGCACCACTAGATATAATGTCTACCATAAGAACATTGTTAACTGTTGGGAATCAGAAGACTGATCATTTTGAGCAGTTGAAAGAAAAAACTGCATTTTTGAATAGTGAATTGCATGACGATGTATATATTTATCTACCAGTTGGTGTTAGTTGTAAGCCTAACTCTGTTCTTAAATTAAATAAGTTTTTGTATGGTCTTAAGCCGGCACCTAAGTGCTGGAATGACAAGTTTACCAAGGTCATGTTAGAATTAGGTCTTGTAAGGTCTGAAAACGATTGATGTCTGTATACATTGATGAGTGCAGATAAAATTTTGTATTTACTGCTTTATGTGGATGACATTATTCTAATCAGTTCAAGAATTAATCTCATAAGTTATATTAAGCCTCACTTAGCATTTAATTTTGAGGTTAAAGAAAAGGGGAAACTGAAATATTTTCTTGAGTTGGAGATAAGTCATGACAGGGAGAACAAAGTTTTGAAAACTAACCAAACCAAGTACACTAAAGGAATTTTGAAAAAATTCGGATGTGAGAATTGGGTATCATCACCAACACCAATTGAACCAAAGCTAAACATAAAACCTTGTATACATGAAAATGATGAAACAACAAAACCTTTAAGAGAACTGATAGGCTGTCTGATGTATCTGATGTTGGGTACCAGACCAGTTATATGTTTTACTGTAAATTACTCCATTAGAACACTCGACAAAGCAACTGATGAGGGATGGTATCAATTAAAAAGGGTCTTGAGATATTTGAAGGGTACCACAGAAGTTGGATTGGTGTACAGAGGAAACCGTTCTCCTGAACTTTCTTGTCTTGTTGATGCAGATTGGGGAGGAAATGTGAATGATCGAAAATCAGTTTCAGGTTTTTTGTGTAAGGTAAATGGGAATGTGGTATCCTGGGTGACAAGGAAACAGAATTGTGTAGTCTTGTCAACAACAGAGGCAGAACTCGTAGCATTAAGTACTGCAGTTTGTGAGTGTTTAAAGGTTGAAAAAGTTGCTGTCAGAATTAAATGTCAAATTAGATAAGATTACAATGTATTAAGATAATTAAGCTTATATTGCCATAATTAAGACTCCAGAGAACATTCGAAGGGTAAAACACATTGACTTAAAGTATCATTTTGTAGGTGATAAAGTTAAGAAAGGCGAGACTGATGTACAATTTGTTGAAAGTGTAAGTCAACACGCTGACATTTTGACAAAAGGTTTAACCCGACATGTATTTCTGAAGAATTGTAAAGAAATGGGACTTGAGAATTTTGGTGAGGGAGGGTGTTAAGTTATGAAGGTCGCCAAAAGTGTAATGTTTGTTATTCATATCTATGATACCTTCCTGTTCCTGTTGATACGTAAAAGAAGGAGATAAAGAAATGGTTGTGTGTTGTTATTGCATATATTGCTGTTTAAGTGTAGTATGTTCTATGTAAATTAAATAAGACCAAGAAAATAAAGAATACACTACACCATAACTTAGGAGTGAGTATTTATTGCTTTTGCTGTGTTCAAAAGCAACACCGGTGTGTTCCGACCCCACGATGGCGCAGGCCATGTCGATCTAGAGGAGTGAGAGGAGACGTGAGGTTGTGGCAGCACTTCAGGAGGGAGATCCCACAGAGGACCCACCCATGTGCGCTGATTAGGAAGCACCACCAAAGATGCCATGGAACTAAAAAACTGCTGACAAGCTCCAAGATCAGCAGAGGGTGCAGGGAGATGCATCCACACTTCAGGAAGAAGCAAGAGGAGAGGAGGAAGATACACCGGAATCACCTGGTGTTGGAACACCTTGCAGGGAAGCTGTGATATCTCTGGATCTCAGTTCAGGAGGATCAAGAGAAGAAAGGCGAACATGTGCAAGTGCAAGTAGAAGGGGTGCAAGTATATAAGCAAGGGGATCAGCAGCAAGCAAATCAGCAGGAGGAGAAAGGGAAAACCCAAGTTGAGAAAGGACAAAGTATTCATGCAAGTGCAAGTGTATTTGCAGGGGCTTTTCAGCCAGGTCACACCCGGAGACAGCGGATTCCACAGAAGGACAGCAGGAACGAGGAAGGGGACAGCTCACTTTGCCTTTGGCGGTCACGTCGATGGGCACACCTGCCACCACCGTGTCATGAATGCAGGCAGCCCGAGTTGCCTAGCAGGAAGGGGCAACTGCCAGCTATGCAGCGTGCTGTAGGACCACAGGAGTGGTGGTACCACCTGTGGTCACAGAGGCCAGCCCGAAACGGTAGTTGCTGCCAGTTACACCGGGCGGCTTACAAATGGTCTTTAAAGGGGAGAGGCATTTGATGTGTGCCACGTGCCTCCACCCCTAAGATTGTTTGTCCGGCCGTAACCTTCAACGTCTACACAACGGGGCTGTGCACTCTACCGATAAGTCGAGTGGGCGTCCGGTCGCTGGAGCGACCAAGTGCAGAGCAAATGTAGGGCACACCAGCACAGTGCAGCCGGTGGTTGCCATGGGAACCAGGGACACTTTGGAAGGAGTCTGAAAACGCCAATTAATCTGAACTGGAGAGTTAATGCCTAACTAAAGACTTTGTTCTGTTGTTCCTATTAAAATAATTATCATTTGTTTTGTGTGCATTGTTTTATTTGTTATATTTGTAAGGTAATGTGTGATTATTTATTTCATCCTTTGCAGTGTGTTTTGGCCACCTCATTTCATCAATGTTTATGTAGCAGGGTTATTTGTGTTACACTTAATATGTTTATTTACTTGTTCACATATCGCAAGGTTCAATACTGAAAGTCATGTTATAAAGTAGTAAGTAAAAGGGCACTTAAAATTACATATGGTTATTCCATATGCATGGTGTCTTACCATGTTGCCGCGTGGTTTGTTTATGTTTTGGCGTGGTGCACTCTTCAATATGATTCATTCAATAAAAACACAGAACAAAATAAAAACACTATAAACCCTTTAAATAAAATTATTATACATAAGCACTTTATTGCATGGGCGATATACACAATACACAAATATGGAACTCGTGGTCGCGCAGTTGTCACACTAGTGCACATGGGTCAGAGAGATTGAAACCATGTGATCACGTGACAACAAATAATATTAAATCTGAAAAATGACCTGGAAATTACATTAACATATTTAACACTTATTAACACTGAATTAAATAAAACAATTTAAAAACAAACACTATAGGGCCACAGAAACATATGTAAACAAACTACATATACACTCTCTACAGCACACCTATTTAATCAAACAGTGTGGTGCACACATCACGCTGGCTGTACATGGTGCGGACGGTGGTGGTCAGCTGGCTAGGCGGGTTGCTCCTCCAGACGTGGTGAATGATCTTAGGCTGGGACACGTGGCACTATATCACGTTGACATCACAAAATACTCGTCTATGATTGGGTGAAGCATTACTTCCGTTGCTCTTGTCACGTCACGCCTGTTGTGCCACTATAAATCCAGCATTAGAAATATTCTTGTTATTTACTTCATGCCATGTCGAAAAATTTATAATTTTCTATCTATGAACGAAAGTACTATAGGGTTTTATAGATATTGTGAATTTTTATATTTGTGTGCTGCATTTTTTAATTGAATAAAAATAACTATTATTTGTAGAACTAGAAAGCTTATTCGATATTAAAGAGGGTTGTCAACTATTAACTTCTGTTTTTTAATTCGTACCTACCCAGAATTTTTTGGATTTGAGGGGGCATTGCAAGCTTCATCTCCACATACATATGTAGACACTATTGTTTGTAAAGGATTCACTGCTAAGCTTTGTGGGATAGAAGGGGATAATGTTATTTCATCTTAATTTAAAAGTACAGAAATATTGGTTTGATTTGACATTGACTAAATTATAGAATTTTTAATACAAAGAATGTGATATGAAGAATGCAATTCTCTAAAATATTCATACATGTTAACCACAGTAACTACATAATATATCTCAACATTTAAACTTCTTTTGTATTACACATTTTCTTTTATATTTATAGTACTACAATTTGAAGTATTAAATGATTACTTGCATATTTTCTTTGTAGGAACTGAATTGACAACATGCATAATTTATTTCTTATAGCAGTGCAAATTACAGTGGGTTTAATTAGTCCCATTATTGTTGCCACTTCAGACAAAAGAGGACTGTAAATGCAAATAAATGCAACAATATAACACTATTGTAAAATCAGTGAACGGCAAACTTAGTGTGCAATGGTTGCCTTGCATTGCATTGCTATGCTAGACTACCACTCAGTTGTAAAATAAATCTGTTTAGTTTTTCTAAGTGCATGATGCATTGGTGGTGTAAAATATGGAAGTAGGCTGTTCCTGGTAAGGTGAACACTTTTTAAGACCCTTTGAACAGGCATTACCCACTAATAAATATATTTTATCGCAGCTCTAGACGTTAACTTTTGGGAGTGATAAAATGTATACACTGTGTTTATTAGTCTGATGTTAATGTTTATATTTAAAAAATGACAGGAAGATAGATTTCTAATGAAAAGAAAACTTCAGCAGGGCCTTAAAAATAGCTCACTTTACCTAGACTCGCCTATAATAGTGTAAACATGCATTGACAAATGACAAATTGTGTGTGGTGCTTAACCATTTTCAGTTTATCTGACCCTCTTTGTAATGTTTTACTTAAAAAAAAAAAAAAAAAAAAATTAATGTTGAGAAAATATTAAATATGAGTCGCAGGTGCAATGTGTTGGGGGGGGGGCTGTAACATACACTCAAGCCAGTGTGCACAGATTGCAGCCCAGTGTAGTAATTGGCATAAGCCATTAAATAATACAGAATATAAATAAGCAAGTAACATTAATTGTATAATATTTATATGGTTGGTGCTATGATATGCTAATTTCACTCAAGTATTATTTCTTGTTTTATATTTTTTTTAATAAATTGACTATAAATTTCCATATTGCGAAAATATAGGGAGAAATTATGATCATTAAGTAAATGCTGCTGCTTGGTAACTGTTATGGCTTTAGTGAGTAAGGTTTTTACCAATTCAGTGCTATTTTTAATTTTGAATTTTGTAATATTAAATTATACTGGTAGACTTAAAGCTTAAGAACACATTGTTAGTTAATGCCATTTTGTGTTGCTGTTTTGCTTTGTGTTAAATGACATACTCTCAGGTTTTTTTTGCAGATGGTTTGTTACCGCTGATCGTCCGTCAGAAATTGAACAATGTACTGTACAAGTTTGTTATTTTATTACTTTGTCATTTTGTTTACAAATTGTCTTGTCAGCAATATTTTATTGCCTGTCATAGTTTATTTGTAAAATGTTAAGTGCCATTATAAGTTTTTTTTTATGTTAAAGAAAGTTAATAATTTTTTAATTTCTTCCACAGTAGGTATCTATTATGTTACACTTCAAGTGGCAATGCCTTAGTCAATTGTGTACCAAAATATCTTTTGTCCAATTTAAAGGCTTTGTTATTAAAACTGTAGAATTATCAGTGAAGTGTGTTAACTGCTTGCCTGAAAACGTGAAAGTGTGTTACAGTTTGCAATACTATGTGCGGATTACTAACCACACTACTATAGTTGTAGGTGCATTCAGTGAAATGGATGTAAGTAGCACACACAAGTTCAGTCTTTAGAATAAAATAAAATTTCACGTGTTTGTGATATTGAATTTCATAAAATTCAATACAGACAACTTATTAAATATACAGCAACTTGCCAAACATTTTAAAAAGAATAAACTATGGATCTTAATCAACTTATGTCCACTGAAATGATAAAAAATTTCTACAGAAAAATTGTAATTTTTATACCTATGTGTGAGCAGTTTGGCGAAATGTTTTCATGTAGGTAGGTATGTAGGGTGTAATGTTGTGAGATGTCTGTCATTACAGACAAAACATGTTTTTACAGACAGGTGGAATCCACGTAGTTTGTTTACTGGCTACTGCTTCTACACAAAATCTGTCAAAAATGAAATTGAGATATGAAAACATTGCTAAAAATTAGTCATGAAAGACATACTTACAACAATTTGGCATTTTCATCAAATTTATATCACGATACAAACATGTAAAATAAACATTTCTTACAGACTAACACTCCTAAATAGAGATCTGGAAAGAAGAAAGTTTGGATAGTAAAGACATTTTTCTACTTTTTAAACTTCAAAATAAAATATGTGAATTTGAGTTATGGAAGAATTTAATCATACATAACTATAGTTGCTTCAAATATGAAACTAAAATTCATATAAAAATTTGAAAATAGGTTACCGACTGTAGTTGAGACAAATGGGGCTGTTTTAAACCAATCCCCTCACTAAGTAGATATTTATTCCCAGCCCCAGATACCGTTGCTCTGTCTGATGTTGTCCATGTTCTCCCTCCGAGACCTTGTCACAGCACTCGCCTCACCTTTCACAGTCACTCTTTTCTTGGCCATAAGTTTCTTCTCCCTCTGCTTGATAGATTCTTTCACTCTCTTTTTTATTTCCTCTGGAGCAATTGTTGCTGTCGTTGACGTGCTGTTGATACTCCTTGCATTACTTGAACTGTAACCCCTAAACATGTTATTTCCAATATCAACATTTAAACATCCTGCATCGCATGAAAATTCTTCGTCAGTAGATAATGGATCTCTAAGCTGCTCTGAGTCTTCAAAAACAGGTTTGTTGCAAACTTCATCTTGATTATGCTGTGAAAACTTGCCGTCATCAATTTTTTTCTCCTTGTACGGAATAGTCTGTGCAATGTTTTCACAGAGTGTTTTGTCGACAGCACTGTGAACATTACTCACTTCTTCTGCCATCAGTTCTTCAAAATGCTTCCCCAAATCCTCCAAACACTCTTCATCCTCTGACTCTCTGACCTGTACGTTGTCCTCTCCTTGCTCTGTCACAGCCAGGAAGTCCTTTGCCATTTGGCGGGTAAACCCACTGGCAGCCACTTCCACATCTAAATCATACTCTCTCCTGCAACACACCACACAGCCTTAACTGCACAACTAATAAACCACGCAGATGAATACGACAGTTATTCATGTCTTAAAAACAATAAATAATTTTGAAACAATTGAACTCAAACTGACTACTGACTTATATTAGGCATGAGTTCACTACTTCTTAGAGTATTTTTGATAACTACTCAATAATATACAAAAATATTATTAAGCCTAAAAATGCTAATGGCCACTATAAAGGTGTAGCAGCACCAGAATGAAGGGCTGGGGGAAATGGGAGATACCCAAGAAAACCCGCCGATCAGCAGCGGCGTCCGGTATGATTCCTACATGTGAAAGAGAGAAAAATATACCTTCATAACAACTAGGGTTTGTACTCATTTAGTCGGCTGATAATTTTTACCCTCATGACTTTAATGAAAAATCTCTAAAATTTCCAACTTCCACAAATTCAAGACCTGTGGATACCCTGAATATATCCAGGTCTTTAGAAAACTGGCTGCTTGCTGGTCTTGTGTGGTAAGACATCTGAATTTTGCCTGTACTAAACTTTCTAAGTTCGAACTTTCTTGTCAAGAGGGGTGAATGAACCATGGTACTAATGAAGCTGCTGAATTTTCCCACCCATAGAAGGGGACCACTGGCCAAGCTAAGAAAAAGGTGGATATGTGGATTCCAATACTGTTAACATAATTTTCAACTCTTACCATAAAAAATTACAATAACATGTATCCATGAAAGGGACATATCCAAAAATTCATCCACCCAAAATTAGGTAACATTAATTTTATACAGTATGTACACATGTTAACTTAATCAACATTTGGTAAGATAGTCCATTCATGGTAAGTTCACCCTTTGTCAGTCTGCAGTCCTGCTTAAGTTCTATTTTCAGGTATGTATCCTGCTACATCTAAACAAAAAGACTGCCATGTGATTTGTATATTTCAACTGTTCAGTACATTTTACATCAACTGTATCTACACAAGGAATATTTTGTCAGCCACTTTGTATTACACCACAATACAAATAAATAAAGTTTTTATGTCATCTTGGGAAAAGAGTGACGATTCCTATCAAATTTGGCAAACAATTAGTACTGTGGCAGATGTTGTATGTTATAAGTATGTCAGACATATCTTTCAGAAATGGCGACCACATAGGTAATTTAGCTTAGTATGCTTTACAACTATCAAATAAGTCTATGCCAAGAATATTTTGTCTGCCATATTGTAAGATATGCCACATGAAAAAATATAGTTTTGATGTAATATCTTGGGAAACAATTTACACATTATTACCAAATTTGGTAAACAATTTGCACTGTAGTAGACTGTGTAAAGTGGTATCTTTGAAGTAGGTCAGGCATTTATTTTCAAAATGGTGACAATATAAATATTTTAGCTCAGTATCTGATATGAACAAACCAAATTTCAACTCAACGTTGTATGCTGGCAGTATCAATTACAACAATCAAATCTGTCTATACAAAGCGTTATTTCTCTGCCATTTTATAAATTAGCTCTACAATAAAAGTAAATTTTTTATGTCATATCCTGGGAAACAATAAACCCATTCTTACCAAATTTGGTAATGAAGTTGTACTGTGGTAGGCCATGAATTATAAAGTCCATTAATGACTGGAACAAACTTGTGAAAACAAACCTTTGAAAAATCATCCTAGGCGTAAAATGTAAAACTGTTTTTTCAATAATCTGCATTCCACAAATATATAACACGGCGATTAACTTTAGAGTACTGCATTATTGAATAAATGAAACTTGACGCATGCCAACATGCTGCGTGGTGCAGATTCACACTCTACGGACGACACGCCCCATCTACGAGCTACCTGCACTCAGGGGTGAAATATATGAGGCAAATTGACTGAAAAGTATCGAGCAAGGAACTCACAAGCCTGAGTAGCTGAATAATTCGTTGTAAATTACGTACGTACTTACAATCTCCTTTGCCCATCTGAATTTGTGCATGCAAAAAGAACCCCCCACACCCCACCACCCAGAATAAATTAAGATTTGTGAATTTCTACTACTCGTCACTTGGTCCTGGAAGAAGTTCCTGCAACGCTGAGAGATGGCAGTCCCTGTGGCTTTGTGACGTCACGACCAGCCCGCCTCAAAAACAGGGGTTTTAATTTATCGTCACCTCACGCAAGGCGATAAGAAATGAGCGGTGCTCCTGCTTCCAGCAGATACGCCGGGCTCGCTGGCTGAAGAGGACGCAAGCTTTCCTCAGTCTGCAAAGATTTCCCCCCCCCCCTCAGTCTGCTAAAGACTCACCTCTCCTTACTCAGCTAAAAACTTCCCTGTCTTAGTCCGACAAGGACTCTTGAGTCTGCTCAAGGACTCTCTCATCAGCTTGAAGCAAGACTCTCTTCAGTCTGCAAGGACTTTCTCTCCTCTCCGCAACCTGCGACACGGCACACTCCACTGAAGACCTGCCACCTTCAACAGCTTGAGAGATAGCTACTTCATTATCAGGTAAACCTCCCCTTGACCCCGGTATCCTATAACCTGATGCCGTCGCGTGAGACACGAGACACAAATTACTTACTGATATTGGGTGCCAGCGGTGCTTCCCAATTACTGCACTGTTGAGACTCAGGTTTCTCAGGGATGCTGTGGGTTCTGTGTGTCCGTCTCACTCGAGCGTACTTACGTAACACTTTCCATTACTAAACATCAATAGCACCAAAAACACATGTGGCGAGGATACTGTCAATACAAATAACAGATTGGAACACTGTGAGACTTATTTTTATTTTACCGCTCATACAAATACCGTGCCAAGAAATTTAATGCTGATAAAATGGGACGTGTCTAGCTAACTCCGTTTGGGCGCTCCCCAGCACACAATTATTCTAGCGCACTCCTAGATGGATGACTTCTACAGTAGTGTTTGAAAACACAATCTTCACAAGGGAAGGTGGGTCAACAGCTATTAGGGTGGACTTACAATTTTCCTTGAAGATAGGACACTGAGAATTACATGATGAATCAATACATGAACACGTGTGAATATTTGGCATCACTAGCGCGGACTTGTCGGGGCTCGCCCTCCAGCACATAGTTAGTGTGGTGACGGCCTATACACATTGCAGGCTAGGACGGAAATATCACCACCTTACAAAATTACACAAGTATCAATGAAACAAGATGGGCACGATATGAGTAGTCACAATAAACACGCACATGCGTGAGAGCAAGCTTAGATTGCGTGGATGCCGCTGGATAAAGTTTGTAGCGGACCACGTGGTGCAGGTGAAATTGCAATATTTCTCCATAAAAATGGCAAATTAAATGCAGACAAATTGGTATTTCATTTGGAAATAATATTCTTCTGATGCTTGAGACATTTACAGGCTTGTAGCATGCCTGATGGCAGAAAAAGCAAACATGAAAATGAATGTATGGTCATATATAAAGAGCTTCAATTTGCGTGAAAATTACATAGAAACCCAAATAAAATACGTAGAACCCTGAAATAAATTATGGCACACATGATTTTACACAAATATGCTCTCAAATCACAAGGATGGCGCGGATATTGACTTGGCGCTATCTGACAGCGTGGTCATACGTGATGTGGCCGTATACATAAAATTAAAGCCCTTAAAACTGCATGCAGCACTAATACAGAAATTACAATGAAACACCTTTAGCATAGGCGGATGGTGCCTGATTCAAGTTTCGCGTTGTCTCTGCAACATCTTTCTCCCTCTCTCCTCGTTTAAGTTTCAAAAAGCTGCAAGGGCACAAATTATTTAGTTATGCAGAAGCATAATGCTGGGGAAATGTCCGGCTATTGTACGCAAAGCAAAGGTTGACCGGTATACTAAAATTAAACTATTGTAATCTACATCAGTGCTCAAAAGTTGTAGTGCATACATGACAGCATCTTACCTCGCCAGTTCCCTCGACGGATTGTCCAGAGGCAAGCGTCGCGCAGACCTACCATAGCTGCCTACGGGATTCACATAGTCGGAAGTGCTATGCATGCTGAGTAAAATATTTTACACTGGAAAGTAAAAGGCACTTTACCAATTAAAATACGAATTGACATTGTACATTTTAATTAGTAATTTCTTGTCTTCTTTTAATGTCTTTTGTGATGGCATTCTGGCCGGAATACAACTGTTCATAATTTCTGTGCAGCGCGCAGTTTGAATTTATAACCAAGTATAGTGAAACACTTTATGTACATACAAATATTAAACATAAAAACACTATGAACCTGGAATAAAAGAAAACATATTTAACATTTGAAAATACAACATTTCCCAGTATGGGAAAGTCCAGTTTAAGGCCTCTTTGCAAATGTGCTTCTCACGTGTCACGTGAGTGGTGAGCTCCATCATGGGCTTAACTCTGCTGCCTGTTAGCCAGCATCAACCCTAGTCAACTTCCCGTGACTCCGTGGTGAGCCGGCGTGTCGTAGTTTACCTCCCCGAGTAACTTTCAGTTAATTGGGCATGCTATAGAGATTGCGCTGCTATATCCTAAGTTTATTTTCTAGCCTGCTCTAAAGTTGCATCGCTATAGATTTTGCCAAAGGATTTTCTGAGATTTTTTTCTATTATTGTTCTCCAGGCTTGCCTTCGCCTGAATTTATTACGTTCACGTAATTTCTCGTAATCTGTAAAGTGTTTTAGCCAGGTAGATTAATTGATTTCAATTTTGTATTTTTCTGGAATATCCGGGACTCTCCACGGTGAACCACATAATAATTACGTCAATTGTAATGGATTGTGTACCGTTCTTCGTAGATTGTTATTACTCCATGTTCCTCATAACTTTGTATCTTTGGTATAGAGTTTGTGTGTATTTCCAGTAGTCTAAATGTACAATAGGAGGGGAGGTATTCAAAGTAGGCAGCGACGTAAAGAACGTTGCATATTAGCACAAGCCAACAGGACTGAAAATCCAGTAAGTTCAACATCTGAGGACGTACCCTGCCCACCCGACAACTTCATCCCTTGGCCTATCTCCTCCTTAATACCGCTAGAGGTCTCCACCCCACTCGATAACCATCTGGGTGCTTGCCGGCCCAGATAGTCTGCTAGCAGTTACGAGGACCAAGTCAAACAGTTACAACAGGTGGCTAACACTACTCCTGTGGACACCACAGCTAGGCAGCCTCCTACGTCGACTAGCATAGTCAAGCTCAACTCGGGCAGATTGATCCTGGTTACACACCCGGAAGGCACAGAGCTCCCAAGGTTTTGTAGAGTCAAGCTAGTGTCTGGGAAGGTTGTACGGGTTTGACTCCCGTCTCAGTCAGATATCAAACCCTGTGCTGCACACCCTTCCCCCAACTTCGTTCTCTCATGACAATCCACCCGTCTTACAAAGTTCTCCCCTGCCAGAACAAACATCCCCACCACCAAAATCAATTAATCATCATCATCATCATCAACAACCCCATTCCACCTCCTGGGATCGCTGGCATCCCGTATATTGGCGACCCTTATAGTGAGGAGAATAAAGCTCCCTGGACAGGAAACGTCATCCTTCGCCTCACTCTGGGGTTTGATTCCCCTCAACCCCAAAGTAAACCTACCCCTAACTGGCCCAATACTGTTCATAACCCCCTCATGCCCCACCGGTGTAATAAAAACAATATAATTTGCCGTGGTAGATAAAGCTAGGCTCTGAGAGGATAGTCAACGGTAGCAGCAGGAGTGGCAACATGTGTAAATACTTGGCGCCTAATGTGGGGCCAAATCGTCCTATGTAACTGAGACTTGAGGGCGAGGACCACGCCAGAACCCCCCGTTCCTTGACAAGGAGCACTTCCGCAACTTCGGGGAGTCACTTTAAACACCCAGTGGTGCCCATCTATTGCAATGTCAGACTCAGAAGTGAGTAAAACCGGCCAGCTTGCCTCAATGGCCTCAATACAATCCAGTGCAACTACCGTCACCAGAACTATCGCCAGAGGTGTATTGGGTGTGACGATACACCCCGTCTTACCGACGGTCTAGAATACTGTTGTGCCGAGTGTAAACAGGACGAACCATGGATATGTCAGTGGCCTAAGTGTGAAGGCATCAGTAGATTTCTTGTCCATTGCATATTATGCAACAGAAAGTTTCACCATCTGTGCATAGGTTGGTTGGAGGAACGAGTGAGTACTCCAGGGCTGGTATACACCAGTGTGAAGTTTGTCGCCTGGAGCAGGAGTACAAAACGTGCAATCCCGCCTCTAGGCTTAGTCCTAGTATTTCGAGACTACCTAATGAACTCACTTTGTCCGATTTCAATGGAAAACCATATGCCGACCCCGCCAGATTTCTCGCAGAGTGTGAGACAGAGTTTAGGGAATATTTAATCCGGCAGAAACAATGGGCGAGTCATGCCCACCATCAGCTGATAGGTCCCGCCAAGCATTGGTGGGAGCATTATGGGGAATTTGTAGAGCCCTGGCCCCAATTTAAGGCCCAGCTGAATTCACACTTCTCTGGAGACGAGCTCCTTAGTGAACTTATCACAGACTTACACTCCTGGGTGCAGAAGCCAGATGAGGAAGCAGTGCTGTTCATTAAGTAAAGAACGAGTGTATCCCGAGCAGAGCTAGGTATTACACGTGAGAGCAATCACTGGTACACTCCTCCCTTTGTTGCGCAATCTTATTATCATGGCTTGACCGCAGACGGTTGAAGGGTTAGTCAAAAACGTGAAAGAGCGCCCCTCTGAGAACAAGGGAATAGCTGGCGGGTGCCAGGGTTTACGGCCCGGCCCCCTTCCCCAGGCAGCCTGTAGGGCGTGGCGTGACCTTGCGACCCCTCGCCACCCCCTTGCAACGCTACTGGCACTACCCGGGAAGGCATCTCAACAAAAACTGCCTGATGTGGCAGCCCCAGGAGGCCCACACCCTTCCTCCCCATCCTCCAAGTGCACAGCTACGCGCTGGAGACACACGCAATCGCTTTCACGGACCTCAAAATAATGAAGTGTGCCCTGCTAACTCACAATCCCTGAAACTGCGTAGGATTTCTGTGCGGCCTATGGAAAGGGAAATTTCCAACCCAAGGCCACCTACAGCAGACAGTGATATACAAAGGAAACACATTAGGCCCCGAACCTCCGGTGAAGATCTCACCTCGAACTCCCACAAGGTGGACGAAGCGTACCCTACTACCTCCCCGCAGTAAATCGCCCTCTCCAGACAAGGGGAGAGCAGACAGTCCCCCTCCCCTGTCTTACCACTCCTCTCCTAGGGTACATTTCTCAAGGGAATGTTACTCCCCCGTTTACTGGTTTTTCACCTCCTGCTAGCCCCAACCTTTGAGTAGAACCTTGCCGGATGCCACCTCGCGTCCCAGCCGAGATCCCATGGCACGATCTTGCGGATCACGTTGTCCACGACAGCCCATACACGAGCAGGAGTTTAGCGAAGGGAATTTCCCCTTCCACCCCCTCCACAAGTGCTCAGAGTAGGTCATGAACCCCCACTCTCCCCCTGCTTGTCCCACTGGCTGTAAAGAGCCAGCAACCCCACGCGCCCTCGATAGTAAGTGTTGCACGAGCCTCATCGGTCTCCCTCACCGCAGGTGACGGACTGCTCTCCCCGGGAACCAAACTGGATGCGGCTGCGTATCCCCTCCTGCCAGGCTTGGTCCCGTCGAATCCTCCCCCCAGAGATGGCGGAGTTAACTCAGGATAGGGAACCTGGGACATATGGCACGTTACCCTACCCATCCTACCCAATCCCGGACAAGCATGGCGTAAGGGGACATGAGGAGGAAGAAAACCTAGCTCCACCTGCGTTGACATCTGTGGAAACACCGGCCAACTTGGCGACTGCTTTGACCTGCTTGCTAGAAAGGTCAGGAGAGAATGAGAGAGCTACCGCGATGACCACGTCGAGCGAGAGTCAAACCCCAACACCTGCAAAGTCAGTACATGTGAGCGAATGTGAAGCCCCTCCACCGACGGGAGAGGCTAGTGTGAAGCAGTACCGTACGCCAATCACCCGCGCTGCTGCTGTTGCAAAACAATGCCAAACCCCCATCCTGAGAGGGCAGACAACAGATGAGCCCAGCAGCTCCACCATCACTGAAGCAGATGTTTACAATGCCCGGGATGCTGGCCCCAAGTTGTCCACCGCCGCCAAAGTGACCCCTCTGCATGCCAGATGCACGAATCACGTGCCTGGCAGATACATGGAGGCACCATGGTAGGCTCCCGCATCTTTCCGCTGGCCTCCCACCACTGCTGTGGCGCCGGATCGTCAAACGTCTACGACTGCTGCAACCATCAGCTTCCAGTACTGAGTGAGTAACTGGCAGAGGCCAAAGTTGAACTAGCACCCCTATCCATTATAACTCCCTTAGCTATCTTAGTCAGGGTAGTGATCGCGCTAGAAAAGTTTGCATCCTGAAGACAATGTGAGTCAGTGATAACTCCTTTAGTAGGGACAGCTAGGTGACGCATTTCACCTACAAAATCCTAGCCTGGTAGAGTAGGAAGTGCATCGAAAGTGTCTGGACCTGCCGCCAAGAATTCAATTTTGTTGTAAAATTAATATTTTGCTATCTTGTAATTTTGTAAGAACCCTAACGTAAAAGTAACGTAAAATAATATTTAATTTTTTATTCAAAATTTGGCATTTGATCCCTAGTTTGCTTGCCAAGAAATTTTGTTTGCCGGAGGTCAAAGTAAAGTAGCGTCAAACCCCATAAGTGAACTGGAAAATTGATGTTTGCATTTTCCTGCAAAATTCCATTAGTGCTCATGTAAAGTAAGCATTAAATAAAAACTTAATAAATATTATCGTTTGCTTTTGTGGAAAATTAGTACAACATGTTTAACGTAGAGTCATAGCATTCCGTGAGCAGTGTCAGGAAGTGTGCACGTGAAATCGAAGCCCATTAGCGGGCCTGTAAACATAATCTCGTCTAAACCCTCTCCATCCCTCACAATGCGACTGGGAGATTTTGATTAGAGCCACCATGTAATTTGCGTAAGAGCATGAGGCGAGAACTCGCTGTGAGTACGCCATAACCAGCCACCCAAAAATTCGAAGCCTTCATAAAATCCCTAAAATTTTGAGTGTAAAATTATCTATTAGCATAAATGTGTTAATAACTCTGTAACTTTGAAAGTGGGTTTTCAAGTGTAATTTTTATGCAGAGGTCAGAACCTTAAAAGTTGGGTAAATTGCTGTTACGTAAATTAACGTGAAATTTCTTTTTTACTCCTGTGAAAACCCAGCATGTAACAGTGATACATACTCTGTAAAAGATTTTAAGGCTAGGAATTTGATGTATTTAATCGCATAGTAAATAAGTCTAGTTGACCTTCCGTAGAAGGAACCTTTATGTAATCGCTAGGATTAGAGTGAGTTAACGTGTTTTTCTTTTGTACCGTACTTTAGGTTAGATCAGGCCTGCCGATTATACGGATTTTTATACCATTAAATGGATTCATGGCATTTAAAGAAATTTCATGGATATTCACTTGTGCACAAAAACACTGGTTAATGAGATTTATTGAGGGAAGGGATATTTGTTACCTGTGTATTTACTTATATATACGGAATTGTAGCAATTGCCACTTAAAAAGGCTCTTGTTTATTAAAAGTGATTACTGACATGAGTCAATTTAAGAAATAGGCAAACATTACCAAACAGTCCACAGGCAGACGATCACGGTAAAATGTAAACACAACATGACCGCCTACAAACAGAGCGCGTAAGTCCCATGGTATCGCCACCTCGCATGCCGTAGAGCAAGTGAATAACAAATTCAAAGGGAAGAATTTTTCCTTTCAATCTGGTTTTGGCATTAAAATAGCCTACCACAGCAATTTTAATTAAATACCATCCTAGTCATTTGGAACAGTAATAATCCAAGTGTTTATTATACTACATGTAGCAGTACTGGTAGTAAACGAGAACAAAAATACTGCGCAACACAAAACACGCACACACCTTGTTCTTTAAAAATAAATAGTGCAAAGTGTTCACGAGCTAAGATTGAACCGGTCTCCCAATTTACTTTCATTAGTACAGCTCTCTTCACACGCAATGATAATCTCAACTATGTAGCAAGATGTATAGCCTTTCATTTTACACTTAACATTGTGAGTTGCGACTTAGAAAAAACTTGCATATGATAATTGCTTGCGAAACGACCATGGATTTGGTCAAAATTCACGTTAATTTTAAACTCCACGGCAATGTTAACGAGGCATGGAATGCAGAGAGGTTGACCAGCTGGTGCCACGGCGCAAGTAACTAGTGCTCTACTGACACTCTTGTCAGATATGCGGAACATTCCACGGCTGCCATATCTACTTTTTCAGTTATAATCACACGTGTTTATACTGTTTACAAACATTAGCATCTTTGCATGTCGTCGACGGAGAACTTAATATTTTAAAAATATTTTTATACTGCAGTTGCTTTACCGGGCGGTTGCGCAAAGCATTAAAAGGCATTAAAATCACTCAGATACATAAAAGAATAATAAGTCAAATTGATTGTGGACAAGGCTTTACCATTTTTCTTTTGCAAGCCATTAAGATGACCACATTTTGTAAATGCCTGCTTAATTATACGGAAGTGGATAAACATTTAAATAGGTGTACTTTGTTGAAATTAAAATGGTTTTGTTTAGAAAGGTCGTCCTATGAGCAACGGTGATTTTTGTAATGGAAGTGGAAAGTCTTACAAAGTATTACCTGTGTCTTCAGATTTGCAGTACGATGGAAAAGAAATGCAAACCTTCAGAGAGTGTTGTGCCCAAACAGCATTATAAATGGGATAGGGAACATGAATTGAAGTAGGTAAAGCCGACAGATGGTGATTACCAAGCAAAGAGCACAGTTTGTAATTCTGTACTTAGTATAGCCAGTGGGGGACTTGAAGATTTGCGTCGTCATGGTATCATAGAAAGTCACAAAAAAATATGTGTTGAACAAATTTCATCACTCACAAATTTTGTGGTAAAAGAAAATAATGCAGGTGTGGATGCGGACCTACTTTGGGCGAATTTTGTTTGTGAAAACAGCTTGCCCATTAGCTTGAGTGTCAATTTCACTAATTTGGTGCCGAAGATGCTCCCTGGTAGTGAGTGATATCGCAAAAAACTTTCATTGTGATGGCACCAAAACTAGTATGTTAATTCAGCAGGCATTAGCTTCTTGTGAAGAAGAAGAAGAAACTGTCAGTATAATGAAGAAAACTTTTTTCTCACTGTTAATTGACGAGTCTACTGACATCACAGTTCAGAGGCCTGTGATTATCTTCGCTAGATTTTATACGGTTCAGCAAGTAGAAACACGGTTGTATCTAATTGTGACTGTTGAAGGCAAAGCAAATGGTGAAAACCTATTTAATATTGTGAATACTTTATTTCAAGGAGATGATATACCTTGGAGAAACTGTTTGAGCATGTCTTTAGATGGGGCAAAGGTGCTGGTCGGAGAGTTCAACTCTGTACTCTCAAGAGTAAAGGAACAGCAAGAAAATGTTTGGTTTCTACTTTCTACACTGCACATCTGGCTGCATCACATGCTTGGGTGAACTACCAAACATTTGTGAACAGTTATCGAGAGATGTCTACTCTTACTTCAAGACCTCAGGGAAACAGCAAGATGAGTACAGGCAAATTCAATAATTGTTGCAGATGAACGAAGGCAACATTTTACGCCCTTCTCTCACCAGGTGGTTGGCCATGCTTCAGTTGACCCAAAAGAGAGTTCTCTGGAATCTGTCAAATGAATCAAATCAACACTGCACTCAAATTCTGCCAAATTGTATTTTCATTTTCTCCAAGCAGTTCTTCAAAAGTTCAATGTACTGTTTCAGCAAGAACGTCCATACCTACATAAACTGTATAGTGAGGTGTGTGTACTGCTGCAACAAACTATTGCTAGTTTTATTTTATTTGATTTTGTGCAATACAGAAAGGTGGATCTGACCTCTATAGATTTTCAACGTGCAAACCAGCTTTCTGATACTTCCAGTTTCATTGGCCATGCAACACGTAATTTCTTGACAGAAAATGAGATTTCCTCTTCTGAAAAAGTAGAACTTTTTGACAATGTATGGAAGTTTTATGAAACTGGTACAAAGGAATTATATCACCTCCTGCCACAGAATGATTATGTTCTCCGGAATATAGATGTTTTTGACCCAGCAAAGAAACACAGTGGGGATTGGGAGAAGGTGGAAAATCTGGCCAAAACTTTCCCAAATGTGATTTCTGCATGTGATTTCTGCAGAAGAACAGGATTCTTTGAATGAAGAATATTTTGCATGAACACTTTGGGACGTGCCTGAATCTGTTCAGCTATCAGATCCTATAGACGTTTTTTGGAACAAAGTATCAAAGTATGAGGAGAACGGTAAACTGTGTTTCCCAACACTCTCCAAGCTGGCAAAAGCAATGATGATTCTTCCTCACAGTAAGGCAAGTGTAGAAAGGGCATTTAGTAAACTGAAACTAATCAAGACATCACATAGGTTGTCTTTGCAGTCACGACGTTAAATGCCTTGATGCAAGTTTCCTCTAGGAAGCATGAGGGTGAATTTAAGTCTACTCTTCAAATGAGGAAAAAAGCAAGAAATTAAAAAAAAAAAAGTTATTTTTAAAATTATATGGCCCAATGACATAGAAACAAACTTTGTTAGAATCCATTTCATTCTTAATTACCTAGTCTTGAATACCAAATATTTTTACTCAAGAACAATCTTGCTGAAATTTTTGTTTGAACAGTATTTTTTGGTAATCAGAATTTAACTTGCAAATGCTATTTACTGTTAGACAATATTTGTTTTGAGTGTAGTTTTTCTTGTTATATCTGATTGAGTGAGTGGTAACATTATGTGAATTTATATTTCAAGAATTTATTTTCATTTCAAACCATATTAATCTTTTTTTGCAATAAAAATAAGTAAAGTTTTGGTGCACTTGTAATTTTTAATTTGCTAAATATGAACATTTTTTTATTTGCGTAATCAGGATTTTTCAGGATATTGACATAGGGTTTTTCAGAATTTTTGAATGTGTTGTTTAGGATTTAGATTTCAAGACCAGTGGCAGCCCTGGGCTAGAACTTGTGTTTGAGAATCCCGTAACGCAGAGTTGTTACATTTCTCTAACCTATGTAATATGTATACCCGTCAGTATGGCCAGCGTAAACTCTCTACTCAGTGTGAGCTAGAAATCCCATACGCTGTAAACCACGAGAATGGAAATCTTGCCCCCAGCCAGTAAGGCTGCTCCCATGCGTAAAACTTGTATATAATAGTGTCAACTCATATACCAATAATAAGTAGGAAAGTAAGAATATTTACCCCACATGAAATCTCACTAGGAGGACAAAATGGAAACATGTAAATAGCTTTTGTTAATACGAGGCATTTATAACCTCTTTATTGATGTACGCCACTGTAGAGCGTTTAGACTTAAAATTTATTTTGTCATCCCGCCTATGACCACAAAAAGGGACTATTAAAATTATTTTTCTTGTGTAAATTATAGGTTACAATTTTAATAGTGAACTAGATATTCATAACTTTCACATACGAAATGTGTTTAAGAGTACCTGTGTTTAGCTAGCTAAGTAAGAATGAATTGTGTTTAGAGAAAGCATTCTCTCCCGAGTGCACACATACAAATTGTTTTCACGCTTGTGTGCAACCCCCCTAATTGAGTTGTGATTGTAATTGAGGCATAACACCAATAGTATTCCACAACCTCATTATGCTCACGTGCCTGAGCTCATCTTCATGTAACGTAAACGGAGGCCCATGCCTACCCAGTTCATGAACCCTCTCCCCCAGCTCAGACTCGCAATGTACATGTGTACCAATTTGTAAATGTTGTTCAAGAGTCATGAACTGAAGCAAAAATATTTGTAAATATTTATTCCAAATCCCGCTATACAAGGGAAATCTTTTCTAGATGTAGGAGGGTTAATCTATGTAATTATTGAAAGTGCATTTGATGTTAAACATAATCCTGTTAAATTACATGACGTAAATAACCTATCTTATAAGATTTTGTAACCTAGTGCTTATTTCCAAAAGAATTGTTACAATTAAGGTAAAGATTGCTTTAACCCACAAATTAATGCAAAACCATACCCTACCTCAAGACTGCAAGAATTTTGGTACTAAACTGAATGAGTGCTTGAGTGTTCTAAATTGCCATGAATCATGCTTGTTTAGCCTGTAGGAGAGCAACCCATAGAGTAGGATGTGCAAAAATTATTATTGTCACTGCATGCTTTCGGATACTGTGCGACTACATTGGTAGAGTACCAGTCTAGTCCACTTCATCCCGCAATGGCCCCAGTATACCACTCCCGCATGTAAACTTGCATTTGTTAGTTCCCATTTTCATTTTCTTGAGAACAGAAAATAAATAATTAACGTAAAAATAAATTTTGTGCACACCACATTTGTACACGTACTGTATAAAATCTTTTTCTTCCATCACAGTTGTGTGATTCTGCTCTCGAACTAGGAAGCCCTAGTTTCAAAACAAACGGCTTGTTCCCCAACTTCCCTTCCAAACTCTTCCTCTCTTGGAAAGCAAGAGAAGGAAACATGATGGGAAGAATGCTACAGCACCAAGGAGTAGAGGGCTACATGCACCCGGTACCTGACCGCTACCAAGGCAGAGGGAGAGAGAGCGACGATGGAAGGAAAGAGAAGGAAAACCATGTTGACCCTGCCACAGATAGTAACCAGATGCAGCGCAACCCAGATACAGACACCCGGAACTAATTCAAGGGCAGCGTTGAACACAGAGCAGGCACTCGCCCAGAACCGCAACCCACTCAAGGCAGAGCACACACAGCTGAGGCAAACACCTAGAAACCCATCAGAAGTTTGATGATTGAGGCAACACCTTCCAGACCTGCAGCAACATAGTCAGAAATCACAGATGGGTCTATGTCGCTTACAGAGGTGGCCTATTGACGCATGCCAACATGCTGCACAGTGCGGATGGGCACTCTAGGACGACTTCGCCCCATCAACGAGCTACCTGTGTTCAGGGGTGAAATATATAAGCAGCAAATTGACTGAAAAGTATCGAGCAAGAAAAACCACAAGCCTGGGTAGCGTAACACTTCATTGTAAATTACGTGCAGAGTTACAATCCCCTTTGCCCATCCGAATTTATGCATGCAAAAAGCACCCCCACAAAATAAATAAAGATTTGTGAATTTCTACTACTCGTCGCTTGGTCCTGGAAGAAGTTCCTGCAACGCTGAGAGATGGCAGCACCCCTATGGCCTTGTGACGTCACGACCAGCCCCCCTTGAAGAAAGGGGTTTTAATTTTTTAATTTGTCATCGCATCCATGCCTCCAGCAAATACGCCGGTCTCGCTGGCCTCAGTCTGCAAAGATTTCCCACCCTCAGTCTGCTAAAGACTCACCTCTCCCCTTACTCTGCTGAAGACTTTCCTGTCTTAGTCCGACAAGGACTCTCGAGTCTGCTCAAAGACCCTCTCCTCAGCTTGAAGCAAGACTCTGTTCAGTCTGCGAGGACTCTTTCTCCTCTCCACGACCTGAAACACAGCGCACTCCACTGAAGACCTGCTACCTTCAACAGCCTGAGAGACAGCTCCATCGTCAGGTAAACCTCCCTTTCACCCCGGTATCATACACCCCTCAACTTCCCGTGACTCTGGGGTAACAAGCTGGCGCCTCACAGTTTACCTACCCTTAGTAACTTCCAGTTAATTGGACACACTGTAAAGATTGCATTGCTATATCCAAGGTTTATTTTCTAGCCTGCTGTGATGTTGCGTCACTATAGATTTTGCAAGGATTTTCTGAGATTTTTTCTATTATTGTTATCCAGGCGAAACTCCAGTAAGTTCGACGTCTGAGGACGTACCCTGCCCACCGTGTGATGACTTTATCCTGCGACCTATCTCCCCCTTACAACCGCTAGAGGTCTCCATCCCACTCGATCAACATCTGGGTGCTTGCTGGCCCGGATATCCCACTAGCAGTTACAAGGACCAAGTCAAACAGTTACAACAGGTAGCTAACACTACTCCTGTGGACACCACAGCTAGGCAGCCTCCCACGACGACTAGCATAGTCAAGCTCAACTCGGGCAGATTGATCCGGGTTACGCATCCAGAAGGCACAAAGCTCCAAGTTTTGTACAGTCAAGCTAGCATCTGGGAAGGTTGTACGGGTGTCAGATATCAAACAGCATGCTGCACCCCCTTCCCATGACTTCGTTCCGTCACGACAATCCACCCATCTTACGAAGTTCTTCCCTGCCAGAACATACATCCCCACCACCACAATCAATTAATCATCAACCCCATTCAACCTCTTGGGATCGATGGCATCCTGTATATTGGCGACCCTTATAGTGAGGAGAATAGAGCTCCCTGGACAGGAAGCTACATCCTTCGGCTCACTCTGGGGTTTGATTCCCCTCAAGCCTGAAGTAAACCTACCCCTAACTGGCCCAATACTGTTCATAACCCCCTCATGCCCCACTGGTGTAATAAAAACAATATAATTTGCAGTGGTAGAAACAGCTAGGCTCTGAGAGAGTAGTTAACATAGCAGCAGCAATAGCAATACGCGTCAAACTTCACCTTGGAATCTCCTATAACTTGCAATATTTATTTTGTATTAAATATGAATTAACAACAGTGAGAGCAGCAATGTGTTGGCAATGACTAGTAAGAAATTGATCACAGATAAATATGGTTTTAACCTAGTTTTTTGGTAGGCTATTTGTAAATTAAACGTTGCCTATTGAAATATTTAGATAGCAACAATGACAACATATTTCATTGTTGTAGTTTAAAATAACAGCGCAAAATATAGTGCGAAGGCCCTAGTGACGGTGTTTGTTATATTTACTGAGGAAGCAAGCAACTGTCGTCGGCTGGGTGAGGCTTGTCGCTCTCTCTAACTTGTTCTCTCTCCCCCTCGGGAAGTTTTGCATTGTTAAGTAGCAGACAAAATATACATGTTTAAAATGTTAGTATATTTCATACTTAATACAGCAAAATAATGATTTTTGAATTTGTAATTTACAACTACAAAGACATTTTAATGTTTGAATACTTATTTTAATATATTTAGATATGATGGCGGACGTGGTGAGCCATGACACTGCATGTTGATTTTTGCCAAACAAAGCATAAATTATACTTACTCCGAAAAATACTTCAAATTACCACATCACGTTTGAAGACGTGTTTTTTTAAACCTACCTAGGCGAGTTACGGTGTTGTGATAAATCTGTGTTTCCACTGCAGTAATTAATATGCTGTTGTGTGCGTTTCGTTAACCGCTGTGTGTGAAACGGCATGGCCTGGCTTTACGGTTGTTAGTCATTACGCTGGCCCTATGTGTGTGCGTGATTTCAAATAATAGATGTATCCTGTAATACGTTTACAGGGTGTAATGCAGCTAGGGTTGTATAAGCCAAGCTCATAGGCCAACACGTTGGGATAGCCAGTTAAAACTGTGATGTGTTTACAGGGTGTAGTACACAGTATAGTTGCAGTATGCAATTGGCCACCACGTTGGAATAGCCAGTTAAAACTGTAGTGTTCCCACGTGTAGTGTTGGTGAAGTTAAAGTATAAACTGTATGTGTACAGGACCCCAACTAACTTCACACCAGGAAAAACACATACAATTCTAAATAAATATATTGGTGGTAAAATTCCGAGCGCTCAGAGGAAGTTGAATAAGCAAACGACATACAAGGACCTTCCAGCAACTCCCTCAAAGAACTTGGTGCCAGGCACCTAGCAATAACAGTAGATGGGAGAAAAGGACTGTGTAAAAATCCAGACTTCTCACACTACAACAAGCACACACTTTGTTTGGTGGATAGGGTGAAAGAACCCTTAATATGTCTCGCACAGTTATATACCAGTGCATTCATAATAATTACTTAGTATATGCATTGATTAGGTAGGCAACTGCATACCAGAAAAATTTGTCCACTATCAAGCTTTAAAATGAAACTTACTCAAGTATCATGGGTTCAGCAATCTAACGATAAGCTTGTACAAGTATTCAAAATTAAAGTTAATACTTGGGAAGCACATGGACATTGACATACACACTACAATGAGTAACACAGATTAAAATGCAACTCAATTTTACTAAGCATCTAAGACACATGGTGAGGAAAAACACTTGAAACACTTCAAAACTTGAACAAGACACTCTTATATTAAACTAAATCAATGCAATATCACAACCCTTATCATAAAAACATTGACATTTATCCATCAAGCATAACATAGGTAATTTGAGATAAGCAGGCAAACATTACAGCTCATTACTAAAAGATTTTCTTAGTCTTCATGGCTCCGAATATGATCTGTTTACAAAAGAATACTTCAGTGTGTGTGATAATTATGTTGGGAAAAGTGACTGAAAATCTACCCAATTTCAGAGGAGTAGTAACTCTATACATTATTAATTACAATCCCTCACAATAGCAATACTAAGAAAAGATCACCTACACAAGTTTGACTCAGATCACTGCATAGTTTTATGGTCATCATTTTACTTGCACTTGGTAGTCAGCCAGATGGGCAAAGGGCTAATGGGTAGTAAAGAAAAAAACATTGAATGAAGCACTCAAAAAAAAAAAAAAAAAAAAAAAAAAAAAAAAAAAAAAAAAAAAAAAAAAAAAAAACTGTGTTTTGCAAAAATTTGTCGAACTCCTTAAGTTCCAAAGATGTGTGTGCACAATATCCAGATCAGTTTGCAGGTTGTAAAAGAAACTACCACTCACTTGAACTCGATGGAAACATTTAGTAATAACAGCCAGTTACACTTAGACAATATCATGATAATTGCTCCAGCACGTCTGTCGCAGGACCCGTAGCAGTAATGAAGCTGTCGGCGTTGTACAACTTAGATCACACATTTTAACAAAGCCATATTTTGAAACATGAAAGGAATTGCAAATTTACTTGTGATATTAACTGTTAAATTTAACTGCAAGTTAATATGGCAATTTAAAATGGGTTTTTGCCCGACAGATGTATAGTTTAGCCAAAGGAATACATGTTACATTAAAAATATATTATATAAATTCCATGTTGAAATTTCATTGGTAAAATAAAGGCGTTAATTTAGTATGGCCTTTGGTGGCCTGGTAGCCAGAAAATAAAAATTGCTAAGTCAATAATATTGGACTTTTAGTATGTTTTTAGTGAAATTTAACTTTGCTTGGATTTTAAACCAGATATTTTATATTGGTTGGTTATTTAGGAATTATATGTACTAGCATTTTATAGTGATTGGGAAAGTATCATAAATTTTCTGCATTGTGGCCGAAAATATTTTGCAAGTATTTTTCTAAAATTTTTGTAAAGATATCTATACACACATATTCAATTTTTGTGTTACTCTTTAAAGAAGAAAATGGTAAAAATGTGATGTTTGCTGAAATGAAAGAAAAGAAATGGAATATAATAAAAGAAAGTTTTCCCGTACTTCATGTTTTGAACTTTTCTCATGCTAATGATACTCCTTGCCCTGCTCAAGGAACTTTACTGCTGACATTTTTTGCTATTGTTTTTTGATGCTCAGATTTTTCTGGGATTGGGGTAAGTTCAGCCTTGCTACGTCCTTGAGTCAAGGGCTCCGAGATTCTGTTCCAGTCGCGAATTGACTATATGTATTTTTTCAGTGCGACAGAGACTTACTTTCACAATGGCAGCCATAAAATAATTTTGGCTTACTGTGCAATGTCTATGAAGCTATGTAATCAATTTTAGCTTTACTTTGTACACTGGCAATATACAATCGTCAAATTCACTAATCCATAACTTTTTTGTCCTACGTATATAAAGATCCTCACAGGAAAAAAAAAAATGGAGATTTTATGCCACATGTCAGGGAACATTCAACCGATTTTCACCAAATTTTTCACAAAAATAGCGCTATGTTAGGCCATGTAAACTTGCATCTAAGAAGAGGCTCAGTCACATATTTTCAAAATGACGGCCTCCATAAATATATTAGGTTAGTAAACCAATCATTTGAAACATTAAACTGATTAAATTTGAAGCTGATGCTAGAATCCACCCTCCCTAATGCTGTTGATTGTACACTATGGTACAATGTTATGGTACAAGGTTTACTGGGTTTGAGTACCAGGTAAGGGACATGTGTATTTGTAATTGTCTCACTAATGTTATACATGTTTCTAGTATCATCTCTTATGACATTGCTTTCAATGAAAAGACAAGTCCTACCTACCTACTCAGCTTTAAAAAAATTAATTGCACCCACGTTGAAGAAAGTAGGATCATTAGTTATATCAATAACTTTTCACTGTCAACAAATTTCCCAAGTTTTTGAAAATCATTGCTACTGAGGTTTTATTCACTGTCTTGCAGCTATGAATGATGGAGGGACATGTATACCCCCTAGCAACACATCCATGCAAGCAGACTGTATTAAACACAAATGGGACACCCATCGTGCTATGATGATATTGTGTGGCAACCTTCATTATACTAGCACAATTCGTTCATAGTGATCAATTTTTTTTTGCAAATGTGTGTACCATAAATGCAAACCTGACAAAACTAAAATCCATCCCATAGATGGTAAATCAAGACAACAAGGACCAAGTCTGACAGTTTGGAAAATTCCAAAAATTCCAGAGAAACTGATTCCAAAAAAGTACTGTCAACTGACAGTCAGCAATGCAAAAGGCTCGTATGTAATTTTTAGGACACTTTGAAATGTTACACAATTGCAGCCAAGATTGTATTTTGGAGGCAGACTTAAGAAATTTAGACCTCATTTTGGGCATTGAAGAAAATCACATTTTCTTAAAGTTTGCTCCTCACCAGAAAATACTAGTTATAGGTAATAAGCCTGGTGTTAATAATTCTATCGAAGTTAAGATTGGATTTAAAAATGAGTAACCTGTAGTTAGCCCATTAGGGAATTTGTTCCTAGAGGCGCAAGCTAATATTCAGCATATTTGTGAGTGTTTCCCTAAAGTCCTTACTTTAGTACTGGAACGATTAAGCTTTTGGAATATAAGCGAGTGAGGTGAGTATGGAGCAGTGTTGGAATGAAGGTGCCGGGGGGGGGGGGGAACTGGAGATCCCTCAGAAAATCCACCAAACAGCTGCATCGTCTAGCATGATTCCCACATGCAAAAATCCGGGAGTGGCCCTGCCACGAATGAAACCCGGTTAGCCCAGGTGGGAGGAGAGTAGTCTAACCACTACACCACAATGGCCCCATTTGGAATATAAAATGAAGTTGCTTGGTATAGAATTGAATAACTGTCAGTCCTATCTATTGGTGCCTCCCATGATGGATTTTAACACCAAGTCCAACAACACTTACTGAATAAAGGATAATTGAACAACCCACCTCATAGTATGCAGGCCAGCTTTCATTGTTCCAAAACCAAATGAAATGTAATGTATGGTGATAGAATATTGTAAGCCGAATAAAAAAAAACTGAAATAGAAACTGTGCTCGCCAGATCTAAATTCTATATCCCACTGGTATTGTAACGCAAAAAATCTTCATAAGTGATTTGAATGTGGCCTACGAACAAATATCTTTAACTAAGTGCTCTAAACCCATCACGAGTTTATGCATTCCTCGGAACCTCTTCTAGTTAATGATCACATGCCTTTTGTGTTGACCACAGGGGTACAAGTTTTGTACAGTTATTTAGATGACCCGGCAGTTTTGACCAACATTTTGACCATTTAAAAGAAGTACCGTCCAAACCTGAAAAGGCAGGTTTGACTGCCAATCCAAGTTAAATGTGCTGACCCAGAAATGTCTTTCCTTGGTCATAAGATTTCCTCCAAATGCATAGCTATTGACCCTGGAAGGACATTTCCCCCAATCTAAAGATGTCCAGGGCATTGCTCGGTTCATTGGTATGGTCCAATATTCTTGGAAAATTCATAAACAAACTTGCAGATAAGATTTTTTTTTTCTTTCTTTTAAACGGAGTCCGAATCAGTAAAATGCTTTCGAAACTCTGAAGGCAGACATCATAATTCTCCTGTTTCATATGGCAGATTTCTCAAAACACTATTTTGCAAACCAATGCCTTTAGCCAGGCTATAGCAATCCTTGCACAGGAAGATGAAGGTGTGCACCAGCCTATAGTTTTTGCATCACAAATGTTAACTCCTCAGGAGAGAAAATAAACAACCATCTACAAAATAGTGTGTTTGGCAAGGTATTTGGTATTGAAAAGTTCTGCCAGTATCTCAAACATGCCAAATTTCTTTTGGAGAAGGATAATCAAGCTTTGCTATAACTATTAGCCAACTCTCAGTAATTGGATAGAATAGGCTAATAGGTAAGGCGAATATCATCACTTAAGTTTAAGTTTCAACATACCAGGGTGAAACAGTATGTTGCTGACATGCTCTTCCATAGTTTCCTTCCGACAATGGTTCACAATACAGTTTCAAATCTTTAGGCACATATATGGTTTTCATTTAGAATCATTGTCACCATATTATTCTCCACCTACATATGTGGAGCATTTCAACAGAAACCTCCGTTAAGCTTTTATTGTTTCCCATGCAAAGGAGCAGACCAACTGGGGCAGAAACTTGCTTTGGCTCCAAATGGCATTCCACTATGCACGACATACAGCCAATAAGTAAACTCCTTTTTGCGATGCTCAATCCAATATAACAGTACATACAGTAAGTGGCAGTAGTGATACATGTTACCACAAAGTTAAACACCTGTAACTCAACATCATCACTTTGTAGGACATATGTTCATAGGAACATTTTTGCTTGTTTTGATCCCAGGAATCACCCCCCTAAGTTTGTTACAATAGTTTATCGACATCCTGTATAAAAATTTTATAATTGTTTTGTATTGCAAACTTTTGCAAAATGCTATTTAGTTGCAAGGCACTGTATATATATATTATATATATATATATATATATATATATATATATATATATATATATATATATATATATATATATATATATATATATATATATATATATATATATATATATATATATATATATATATATATATATATATATATATATATATATATATATATATATCTATCTCTCTCTCTCTCTCTCTCTCTCTATATAACACCCTTAAGTTGGTAATAATTTTACCTTGCACCTTTCAGTATACTGCATGTATTTTGGTGTTCATATCAGTTAAGGTTAAAGTAAAGCAACTGCCTATGGAGCACTCGACCCGACTATACAACGTGAAGAACTCTTTAAAAAAGTAGTACAGACACCATGAAAATTGTCAGAAAAATGTGATTTATGCTGTATAAGTGTATATGAAAGAAGAATGCATATATTTTGCAGCACTATAAAATATGTTACTAACATATACTTTTTAAATGAAAAAATTCATCTATCAATAAAGTACGTCAGACTATGAATAATCCACTTTTGATTTATGCTCACTGATTTCTCTGTCAGCAAAGTAAATGC
Organism: Dryococelus australis; assembly: GCA_029891345.1. Lineage (NCBI taxonomy): Eukaryota > Metazoa > Arthropoda > Insecta > Phasmatodea > Phasmatidae > Dryococelus > Dryococelus australis. The sequence continues at coordinate 9,908,108 of CM056999.1, read as the reverse complement.
AATTGATGGTGTGTTTTGAACATTGTTCAACAGATCTTGTACAGTTTTGATATTTGCAGCATTGTTTTCAATGACAGGTTTATCAACAAAACCAACGCATTTCCCCATTACATAGCGATCTCCCAACTCATCTGCTTCCAAAGCACATATTTCTCGAGAACTTGGAACTCTTCCTGCACATCCCAGGGTTGAGATTACCAAACCATTCCCAAGCTTTGATAATGTCAACATGATAATGTAGGGGTGACTGTAATCCACTTTGCCTCTTCAATCAAATTTAAAGAAATTACTGAAACCTTTTCTGTATCTGCCACCATTCATATCCATATATGTATTTTGCAATTACAACTAAATCATATTTGCTTTCCTTTCCTAACAAAATGTGCACAGTATTTTGAAATCATGGAAAGACATATCCAATGTTTCATACACGTGTGTCAGATTTATCTCGTTCGTCTTGAAGAGAATCAAAACGTTACATGTTTAGGTATCAAAGTGAATGCTTCAGACAGGTAAAAGCAGTCTATGTTCTTGTGTCTTCCCATTCTGAAATTAGATTTAATATTAATCCTGCTTATCACAAATTATATAAAAAAATTAAATTTGGTTTTGCCTCAGCAGGAGGCACTACTTACTCATTTTTCCTTGAATGGAAAACACCCTTACCTGTCCATGAGAGAAACTATTTGAGACAAATGTTCATATTTTGGTTGTGACAAATATTTGGAGTACACATAAATGTTCTCGAATTGCAGACCATTTGGTCCCTCTAGCACACTGAGTATGACACTCGTATTGCTGCCATGAGAAGAACCAGACAAAGCACTGCAAACAGAAGGGCAGCAGTTGCCTGCTCTCTTTTCTTTATGAGGTGGGAACATCTCTGTTTTGCACATGCAGAGATTCTCATTGTTTCACGATCCTTATTTGTGCGCTTGGTATAAAATGAATGATTATTTATCAGCAACTATATTTTAACAAAATCCACAGAAAAAGCAAGAGAGGAGGCATCTTGAACAGCACCATAAACAAACTGTGGAGCTACACGTGCCAGGATATCAGTGGTGTGGTCCAAGCACAAAGCTGCAAAAACTACTCACATGCGGTAACCCTGAGATAAACAATTTGGACAAAGCATGAAAGCAGCAGGACACTGCATATGCTGAATCCAAGGACATTAAGAAAATACATGCTTTTGCAATAGCAGAACATCGTCTACAGGATACTTAGGCAAAATTGGGCGAACAGCCTGCTGTGTGGGTCACTGCGAATGTAATGAAAACAAAAGTCAAGCTCAGAACGGGGAACGACATCGCAAAAAAGGGGGAGGAAAAAGTCTGTTGTATATTCTTTGCCATCCTTGGAACTTCCAGTACCAATATAGGTGGAATTCTTCCCTTATACCAATGCTCGTCAGTATTTTACACTGGAAAAACTGGCGGAAGGAATGGCAGGAATAGTAAAATCGGTGAATGATGCAACACTACACAGGAAGGGAAGGAACTATCAGAGGTGAAATGACACAATAGAAGGCTCAAAGCGATTGCGATGGGGGAAATAGAAGAAAGGAAGGATTGTATGTGAAACCATACATTCCAAAACAAGCAAAAAATTTATAATTTTGCTACCCTCTAGAGAACTGCCAACATGAATTTGGACCGATATGCCCGCCAGTTAAACATATCACATTTCCCTGGAGTATTCATGTATGACAGACAACCAGAGAGATATCATATAAACTAGAGTGGCATTGTCAATCTGGATGACAAAGAGCCTCCTAGCACTCATTAGCTTGTGTACGTGAAACATGGAAATATGATAATGTATTTAGATACCATGGGGAACCTTAGACCTCTGTTGGAGCTCACTTGGTATCTTGAGGGTAGCGAGATATAGTACAACCAGACAAAGTTTTATGAATTAGAAATATGGACATTGGCATTGGCTTATCTGCTATCTAAATATAAGTGTGTGCAAACTCAGAATTTTTGTCAATAATGTCGCTGACGCTCGTGCTGGCAAGCAACTCACCAGAGCTAATTGCAAATTACTTTCCTCCCATTACGTTCAAAAGGGGAGACTCATTACTCGGCTTAATCACATTCAAAACGTTCAATGCCATCTCTGGCCACCGATGGTGTTTCATTCAATCTCTGAGCTAACCTAAAACACTTAAGAGCAGCATAAAGTGTTCTGTAGAATGTTACAGTGTGAATTTTAGAGTTAAATTTTTTGTTTGTGATTTTGAGTTAAACTAAGCTTTTTTGTTAAGCGTGATATCTGTAGTGGTATTATTGCTGGCTAGCTCTTTTTTGTTTGGATGCCTTAGATTTTATGCCAGCAGGAAGTTCCCTATCCCTTTGTCTTTTTTGTTAAGATGCGATAGGCTGACTTATTTGATTTTTTGTTTAGTATTTTTCTTATGGCGATACCATCCTTGGAGGTTAGGTTAGGAAATTAGGCTGTTTTGGGATGGGTTAAGCCCTCCTTATTACTTGTGCCTTTTGTTTGTTAAGAAACACACGTTATCTTTTCCTTCTTTAATAAGTATGGTGTGATAGATACTTTATTGATTTTTTTTTTTAAATTCCAAAATGCGTTTTTGGGGAAGTCAGTTTAAACAGTCGTGACCTTAAGCTAGATGCTGAAATCTTGGTGGGAAAGTTAACTGACAGTCGCTCTTTTTGAGTTCTTAGTTTAAATATTTTTTTAAAAATCATTTTACTTTTTGAAACCTACCGACGGTTATTAATTTGCCGATTTTATTTCTTTCGTTCATATTTCCTTTTTATTTTAAGGTTAGATCATTTAAGCTATGGTGGGATTAAATTAGGAATCAGTTATTTTACCATGTTATTTTTAGGTTTGGTAAGAATAAAGGGTTGCTATATTTTTTTTTACTGCAGTGTTGTTAAGGAACTGAGGTCACTAGTTATTTTTAATATTGAAAGCGTTTTGTCACCTCAGGATTCCTCTGAAGTGGCGGCTGCTGGCCGTATTTACCCGACCAGGTGCGAGTTATAATTCCACCTTCAGCAGTTTGGAGGATTGTTATTTTTCTGCTCATTCGAAGCATCGGGCGCAGCTGCGAGCTGAAAAGCTGTGTCATCTATTTCCATGGTAAAGGCAAGATTGTTGTGTTGAAGAGAGGTAGTAAGGACCTGTACGCTGAAACAGGGTGTTAGCTGTGAGGTATCAAAGTATCGATTCCGGTGGTGGCGAGCTCTGATTGGCCCATCATGACGTCGGCCTTGCTCGTGACGTCAGCGAGGCAGCTGGTGTTTATAGGCAGCAGATATCAAGGTCACGGAGTCATGAGTGAGAGAGAGAAAATAGCGGACAGCTGTTGTGAGCAGCCGGTTGTGGAGCAGGTGGGCCGCCCTGAAGGAGGCTGCAACATCAAAATAATGAGTCTTCTTTGGAAATGTTTATTTTTTGTGTGTGGTCGGGTCATTTTAGCTGGAAGAAACGCCCTGAATCTGCCTTTAAATAGTTGGTCCTTAGTAAACTAGGGGTTCAGTTGGAGACTATGTAGTACGCCGTAACTTCTTAGGTAAATATGTACTCTCCATCGGTACTGGCCGAGGGGCCATCAGGGTTAAGTTTCCCGTGATTCAATTAATTTAATAGGGATTTGGTAGGGAACCTACCTTTTCTGCAAAAGTATTGTTTTCTTTTGTAAAGATATGGGTCTCAGTAGTGCCTGGTGTGTAGATGGCTTCGATGATTGTTGGGTTCGTAGGTGGTGGAGTTGTGTAGGCCCTACTGTACTGACAGAAACCAAAGTCTTTGTTGTGATGCCCGATATTTTCTTTTTATTGGTTCCTCCCTAAAACTAAATTCTGAAGAATTTTCTTTTATACATTTTAAAGTCGTTTGCCCTTTTCTTTAGTTTTCTGTTTAAATTAAATCTTGTTACTCTGTTAATTTTCCTGGCCAATCTATTAATAAACTGAATGAATTTATAAGCACCCGTAAATAAAGTAACTTTAGTGATCCTGAGTTTCTCTCTTTTAAGCCCCAAGAGGCAAAGGGTAGAGCGCTACTACATTAGGTAATTGGAAGTAAATTTAAATTTTCCGATATGCAGATCCCTTTTATAATAGCTGTGGGAAGGGCTTCCTGTGTCAGCCCTACAATTCATTCTTTTTTTCTGGCCCTTAATAATTTAATTACTGTAAGTAAATGCGTTTCATGAGTTGTGTGTGTTTATACCTACATACTTGGTAGTTAAGAACTAATTTTTTACTCATTTCCTGTAAAATGATTTTATTATTTCTGTTATTTAATATTATTTGATAATCTGTTAATTTACTTGTTTGTTTTTAATAGAACTATCTATATATGTGTGTGTGTGTGTGTGTGTGTGTGTGTGCGCGTGTGTGCGCGTGTGTGTTTTAAATCATATTCCTTCCGTTTTGTCAGTTGATGAGGATAATCTATTTTGTAGGCCTAGAACACCTCAGATAAAATTAGGAGTTTAGTATTTAGGCACTGGGTGCCTACTAAAAGATAGTTTGTTCTATCTTATTAGTTTTTACCTTGATGCATGGTCTCTGTCTGTGACTGACCCATGAAAGGTTCGCGGTTTTCATTTCCCTACCCTCTCTCCCACCTCGTAACATTTGGTGTAGTCGCCAGGTAGTTTCCTTGGTTGGTTACTTCTGGAGATCACACCTCCCTACTTCCCACTACTGCCCCTTCCCACCCCTCCTTGTAACATTTGGTGGAGTCATCGGGTACCCTGTTGTTTATATTGGGCGGTACCTAAGGGTACAGTGGGTCTGTCCCTGTTGAGGAGGCAATGCATGATAGTGTTGGGTTGCGTGTTTTTTTAGTGTGTTAATAGAAACCCTGTGGTTTGTTTCAGTTTCCAGTGCTGCGTAAAACGGTAATTGTGCTCATGTATTACTTCATGTTGAGGAGTTTGTTGTTTGTGTGGGTTTATTTTTTCTCCAACAGGTATTTTTTTTATGCATGGTAGGCCTGGAGTATTGTTCCCAGAGGAGGAGTTTTGAACCAGTCAGGAAGGGATGTAAGATGACTGGGGTAGTGTCCAACAGGAGGTTGCACAAAGGGTATTTTGAGGAAACTGTGAAATAGTGGAATTTAGTAGAGGCATGTGGTCGAAGATGTTACAGGAGCACTCATCAGCCTGGAAGCGGCAGTGTTGTGGCGAAGTCCTGGGTTTTACTTCGGTTGGAATACCGAAGAGTTCTTTACTTTTGTTTGTCGTTTTATGTTGAGAGTTATATTTGTTTGTTATGAAGCAAGTGGTAAGTGTGTAGTGTGTGTCCAAAAGGATGTAAGATATTGAAAGTGTGAATGGGGGCTGTGTTAACATTTGTTTTTTTGGTTTGTCATAGTGAACTGCAGTTACCGGCAATCCAAGTAGACATTTGCAAAGATTTATACATCGACAAAAACAGGACAATAACAATTTACGAACTCTCTACTACTGTGCCAACATGATATAAAATTGTGGAAACATCGAAAGACATCATTTACAAGGCTGTTAATACGAAGAGCATAAGCATAACAGTAAAGATCAGCAATCAGAATGATGCATTTGTAAACTTTAGAGGAGAAAACACAACAGTGCATCTACATATTAAACAGTAGGAACAGCATTCATGTACAAAAATCGAGAGTGAATGTAATGTGCAATAAAAATGGAAAGCAGTAGAAGAAACAGCACGCAGCTCACACTGAAGAACAACGCAGTGCTATCCTTTCTCTACTACAAAGTGAAGAGACATCACATCTGAAGAAGTGCTAAATATAAGCGAGAGTGTAAAGTTTGAAAATGACATCATGTACATGTAATATCACAGGCACCAACCATTCTGAAATAATTTTGGAAAATCTTCAGAGATAAACATCTCAATACAACAAGACATACTGTCTCACAAAACCATCTGTCACAGTGAAAACTATTCAAGAGCACTAGAGAAGCAGGAACCACTTCCATGATAATGAGCAATAGAATCTTGTTCCTATTTGACAGAATTTCATACACGCTTACTGGTTCAGAGGTGGATAGTAGCAAAGAAATGGAAATAACACATAAGCTCAAAAATTACATTTCAGCAATACCGAATGCGAGTGCTATCTTGGAGAATAGCGGTTGGAAAAACACAGCAAACAAATCTCTGTGAAAACAAACACTCAAGGTCAATCCATAGTGCTGATTCCTTTGAAAACTATTTTTGGATTTGCAAAGCACTATAAAAAATTTTTGTTAATGTCAATAGCTGGTGCTCATGAGAAACAACACCGACAGTAATGCTCTGTTTACGAATGCTGAAAACATTTTTGAATCTAAAATAGAGCTGAAAAACATTGAGTGGATAATGCAGCACACACAGAGAGTGAAGAGATTTGGGCAGTTCTTAACAGCGAGGTCTTGAGAGCAGATGAGGGTGAAGCGAGATGAGAATGGAGTAGCATCAGAATGAAAGGGCAGGGGAAACAGGAGATCCCCAAGAAACCCGCCGACCAGTCATTGTCACGATTCCCACATGCGAAAATCTGTGAGGGGGAGGGGAGGGGCAACCCTGCTAGGAATCAAACTCAGTTCACCTAGGTGGGAGGTGAGTAGTCTCTACTAGACCACCATGGCCCCCATAATAGTGTGAGATAAAGAACGTCTGGACTTGTTGAATGTAGTGAAGAAGCAAAAATAGTAGATCTGGCACTTCGTTTGTGGGATATGTATGTCTACCCCAACATTCTGAAAGTCTCGCAGCATACCAGGCAGATCAAAATTTTGAGTCAGGTGGAGAAACCATGTTATGTTGTGCTAGCTTCTCGGACAGATAACAAGAAAAATAGACCGAAGGATCGCAGAAAATTCAAACACTGTAAATTGGCGAATACAAAACTTTACCTACATTCAGAGTGCTTTCCATTGTCTTTGTACTGTACAACATGTATGCCCAATTCCCAAAATCATACTACAGAAAAGACATTTCCTCTGTGGTCACCTGCAGAATTCTCAGAAATTTGCCCTGCGGTGGTGTTCGATGTGAGTAACCAGACAATCAGTGAAGAGCAACACTCTTGATGCAAACATTGAATTTGAATTTGCAGAACACTATCTAGAAAAAAACATCTGTTTACTTCCTCATCAGCCATGATAAGATTGTGCGTTACAAAAATTTCTGCAGAGAGCTGCAAAAAATACCATAAAAACAATTGTACAAGCACTCCTGATGCCAGTATGCATTTGTTTTGCTATCTTCAAGGATTCAGAGACAACAAAATACAGTTTATAACTAAAGCAGGCCTGCCGTTTTAACGTATTTGATCAGTTTTTACAGATTTTTAACACTAGAAAAATGAAATTCAAACTTTTTTTTGCGCTTTGCTTAAAGTGGCAACACTAGTGCCCACAGTGAAGTGTGTCAGTTCACTGATGTATTTATTTGAAAGATTCTTACAATGGAGGTAGATAATCAAGCAAAATATTTTGCTTAATTATTCACTGGTGCGGGTATACAGTCATCTACGTATTTGTGTTCCTGGCTGTATGATCACATGTAAAGGCCAAGGTCATTATTAAAAAGAAACTCTGCCGCGAATTCCCGTTTTTACACATGCAATTCGAATTTGGTGACTGTGTTTTGCGTTTGGCATTGATATCACAATTGTAAGGGAACGAAAATTATCACTGATACAGTTGTTGTATAAACGAAAGTATAAGTGAATAAGTGTGAGTGGAGAAATCAGTCAACATGGTTTGTACATACCAAACCAAAACAACTACATAAAATATGTAAACGTCTTTCATATCGACTTCTTTTCTGTAATTTGCAATTTTTTTAATTCCAAGGATTTTACAGGATTTGACCCAATGATTCCCCAGGATTTTACAGGATATTTATATACAGAAACCAGGATTTCAGCTTCAGGTCTGGTGGCAGCCCTGAGCTAAAGAGATTGCCCTTTATTGCACAAAAGAAACAATCAAGCATGACAGCATCAGACCTCTGTGCATGCGAGACACTTTGAACAAGTCAGCGAAAAGAACAATTTGTCGGCTCACTTTCAACCACAATGTTCTTAGATGGGACTTTGGAAATGAAGAATACCATGGCTTCGAAAAGATTGTAAATGGCATTTTATAGCATTACAAAACAGCGTTTGTGGAAGGTAGCGAGAAAGTAAAGTGGCTGCAAAAATTACTCCTAAAAATTGTAAAATCGTAGTCCTAGACTTGGATGCTTATACCTGTCCATCCCTCAAAGCACTTAAAAGTAACAGTGAAGGTAACACTTGAAGTGATCACATTTCAAAACACTTGTGTTGCACACTGCAGAATGTAAAGCTTTTGCAAGAATAGGAGGAAATTGAAAGCAGCTATGATCTCATTTGCCAAGCACAACTCCTTGCTGTTACTCGACGAGAAAACAGAGCTTCCATAGTTACCAAAAGAATTTCTGTTATTATTTTCATCTAGAGGAATACTACATGTATTCCAGCATTTCCCAAACATTTGCAACAAGATCAAGATACCTGCAAATGTTTACCCTGCAAAGAATGTGCTTCACTGCTGAGTGCAGCAAAAGATGCGCCAGACTGTCCTCTGCACAACATATGATGCACAAGTATTATGCATATTTGCCAAAATTGATTAAAAAAATTGTATATAATTTTTTAAAGCAATAAAATGCAGAAAACAATTAAATTTTGATTATTGTAAAATACCTCAACATATGCTCGTGAAAAGGTTCATAATCAACACACACACAAGTCATATAGAATTCTTGTAATTGTTTTGAAAAATGAGAAAATTAACCGGGAACACAAATTAATTATAAAAAAAAACCAAAGAGAAAGAAAATTGGTTTTTCTTTAAATAATTTCTTCACAGAGTTAAAAGCCTCCTTTGAGTAGTAAAATCCTTTGCACCTCTTCACTCAGCATCTCCAGGCTCGCTTGTGTCTGTAATTGAAATGCCTAATAGGAGTGACCTGCAGTGAGATCAGCGAGGGCTACAGCGTCGGACGGGTAAGGTTTCATACCAGTGGAGTGGCAGATGGTACGCTGCGCCACTTTCCATATAGTCGGATAATGTTCCCCCTCCTTGAAAAACAAAGTTTCCTTATCCGCAATACAACAAATGTCCTTAATCATGCTTTGTAGTCAAGGTCCACCATGCTGTTGGGCACAAAAAATCTGTGTGAAGTGAGGCCAGACCTCCTGATCACTAGACTGTACAGACCACAAGGCATGCTGAGTCCCACGTCGGTGTCCAGCTATGCAGTTTGGCCTGGCTTCATTGCAAATTTTTTCACGGAATGAAGGTCCATGCCTGCAGCATGTTCACTCATGAAGTGTGGCACTGTGGCATTTTCTCAGAAGTTGACTACCACTCGAAATCTTACGACTGCATGATGACTGAGGCATGAGTATAAGCCGTCGGACATGTCACCAATGAGAATATTTACAGGAAGTCTCCGTTGAGGCAGGCCCAGCTTTGCATGCACACCTGTCCACGAGTGGCCAGTTTTGTTATCAAGAATGATAACTTGTTTTCATGCAGCTCGACATCATGATTGGGAATACTGCGAATTTGGCACAATGCAAACACATTAACCTCCAAGAACCAAAACTTGTCTTGGAGGGTGCTGGGTGCTGTAATTATTTGCAAATAGACAGTATATGTGGTGGAACCAACTTGCCCATCCTGCTAATTACAAGACTCGAATGTGAGAACCGCTACAGCGGCAGTCTCTAATCCTCAGGCATCGCTGCAATTCTTCTATACATAATATTAACATCCCAGATGAAATCATTCTGTATATAACAGGTGAAGAATATACTGAGTGATGGTAGTCAACTTGAGCTCTTAAACAGTGTGGGTCTGCAGATATGTGAACCTCTAAAACTGCAGATTTTAAAGTTGGGTTTGAAGCTTATAGAAGAGCAGCTGAGGCATATTAGTAAGAAATGAGGGGAAAATATAATCTGTGATGTCGAGGGTCACAGGGAGTGTTTTCCTCTCGGACCAGTGTTCAAAGTGCATCATAGATGACATGCTGTCTCATTTAAACAGGTTAAAGTACAAAGTATTGACGCATGTCAACATGCTGCGCAAGGAGAATGCACACTCTACGGATGATTTTGCCCCATCTACGAGCCATATGAGCTTAGGGTTGAAATATATAAAGCGCAAAAAAGATTAAATGCATAGAGCAAGGTAAACCCACAAGCCTGGGCAGCCAATGTCATTATTGTAAAATATGTGCATAATTACAATTCCCATTGCTTGTCTAGATTTAAGAATGCAAAGGCACCCCGGAAAAATGAATAAATATTTTGAGAATTCTACTACTCGTCGCTTAGCTCTGGAAGAAGTTCCTACAATCTCGAGAGATGGCAGCAACCATGTGGCATTGTGACGTCATGGCCCGCCTGCCTCAAAGACAGGGGATTTAATTTGTCGTCGCTTCAATGCAGGGCAATAAGAAACAAGCAGCACACCCGCTACCCCGATAAACCCATCCCTATGTGGAAGGCTACGCTGAACCCCCCACACCCCGAAGAACTGTTGATAAGCAAAATTTTTGTATAAATAGGACCACAGGGTCCAGCACCATCAGTTGCGCTGGGGCTCACCACCCCCCCTCCAAGACTGCTGAAGACTCTTCAGCACCCTCAGTCTGCTGAAGACTTCCTACCTGCCTTAAGTCTGCCGAAGACTTTATTTCCTGTTTAGTCCGACCAAGGACTCTCGACTCCTACCACAGGTCCATCCCGCCTGAACCAAACACCTGATCCTTGTTAAGGCTCTCGAGAGTTTGCAAAGAACTCTCTCTCTCTCTACAGCCTGCACATCGCAGAAGCTCCAACTGAGAGAAGACTGCACCAGCTTCAGGTACACCCCACCTTAAAACCCCGGCATCCCCTTACTCCAGTCAACTTCCATGATTCCGCGGGAACAAGCCGGCGCATTTTAGTTTCCTTACCTGATTAACTTTCGTATTATAACCGCTGTTAAGTGCGTTTTGTAGTTCAATTTCCTTTGCTATTTAAATCACTGTTAAAGTTGTGGAGCTATAGATTTTTCAAAGTTGCATTGCTATAGTTTGTCAGAAATTCCATTTGTATTATCCTCAGGCTTGCCTTCGCCTGACTCAATCTAACGTCAATTGCGTAATTATACTTCTCTCAGCGTGTGCGCTTAGCCAGGTCAGAGTAAACTTGACTTCACTGAATTTTTTTATTAATTGTACCGGGACTCTCCAGGATAAATCCCCCCAATAAATATGTTGAATTTTACTGCTTGTGCTCCATTTAATTTTTGTTGATTTTCCCATTATTCCTACACTAGTGTGTTGTGTGACCAAGTGGAAAACTGAGAGAATGATGTATAATCGAAAGGGCGGCCTACAGAGCTGACAACGACGCAGACAGCATCGTGCTCTAGCCAGGACAAAGGTGAGCTCTACATCCGAGGTTGACCCATGCTCTGTACACCACAAATCAATTCCTAGGCCAGTTTCTCAGTTTGATCCTCATGACCTCACCGCACTCTTCCATCTCTTAGGTGCTGAATAGCCAGGTTACCCCACAGCAGAGTACGGCAAACAAGTTAAGTTGATTGCACGGGAAAATCAGACTACCTCTGGTAACACCCCGGCTAGGCAACAGGTCACAACCTCTAGCAATATCAAGCTTAAATCAGGCAAACGAATCTGTGTGTCACACCCAGAGGGGACAGTACTACATCAATTTTGTACGATCAAATTTGCCTCAGGTAAAGTGGTACAGGTTCGACTCCCGGCACAACTTGATAACAGACCCCACATAACACCTCTTTCCCCCGATTTCATTCCCACCCAGAAACCTACTACGCCAGTTAATGTCTCCTCTGCCAGGCCACACACCTCCACCATTTAAACATCATACCATTTCATCCCCCTGGGGTCGCTGGCATTCCGTTGAATATTGGTGACTCTAGTAGTGAGGCAAAGTGAGCTTCCCTGGACGGGAAATCACAGATATTCGCCTCACTCTGGGGTTTGACTCCCTTGGCACCCGGAATAAACTTATCCTTACACAGCCCATTTCCACTCAGAACCCTTTCATGTCACTATGCCGTATTAAGTTTACCAGGTTTTCACGGAACAGTCAATGAAAGGAGTGCAGTCACCCACTGTATGCATCAGTATGTACAAAGGGAACGTGGGGAATTCTCAGCTTATAGAGTTTTCAGGTACATAATACCACCTCGCTCTCGTGCTCTCTCTCTGTCTACATGAAATAATTGGTATTCATTTTTTTTTTTACTTGTTCGTTGATGAAGACCACCTGCGCTCCGAATAAAGATAGTGAAATAGTGTATTCCTGCAGCACACTCCTCTTTATACAATGATGGAAGGATCACTTCATTCCGGAAGCAAGAAACCGAAGCTGTTGGAGAAAAGCATCAACAGCAGCATCAGTTTAAAGGTGAATATGACGAGTAAGAAAGGCACACATAAAAAATTACTCAATTATACCCACACTGTGCATGCAACAGTTTCTTTATCGATAGCATCTTCTGTCAAATGAAATGACTCTTATCACGAAACACATCTTGCCAAGCCAAGAAGATGGTGTGGAGGCAAAATTTTATTTCAAATATTCTTCTTGATTTTGAAGAACAAAGTAATGTTGGTGAGATGTATGACAATCAGATGGTGCCCTAACTACTACAGTAGCTTTCAGAGTTCTGGGAGCATGACAGTGGTTGGAGTCTGCTACAAATTTTACATCTCAGAATCAATGTAAACAAGTTTAACACTTTATATACAGGTTATGGCATAAAATTACCAGCACACCTAGCAAAAAAAAGAGTTTGCATAAATATTTTGGTGGATGACTGCTTTTGTTTCGCTAAAGCAGTGGTTCTTGGCTTTTACAATGCTGAAAAAATTTCCAATTGGGCTACATCATACCCAGATTTTAAAAAATATTAGAATTTTAAAAATATATATTTTTTCCTTTTGAACTGTCATTTGAATAATTTTGAAAAACAAAATGGTTTGTTCGTCTGTTTACAGCACTGTGACTGAAAAAAGAGAACATGTTTCCTCAGAGAAGAAGAAGAATAAGAAGAAGAAGAAGAAAAATGTTCCTAATCTGTGTGTACAAAAATAGACAACCCCGTCACGTTAATCTTTACATGATGCAAGTAGGTGACACATCGCTATCATGTTTATTGAATAAATAAATTTATCACGACCAGTCAGTTGCAATATTTCCTACACCGAACACAGGAAATGGATATGTGAAAAATGTTTGTGTAATTTCAGAAGAAGCGATAAGCTTGAAACAAATTTAAATGATTGCAGCGTCGAGGAAAGTGTGCGCAACATTATCGGAACAAAAATAATGTTTTTAAAATTCCAAAATTTCTCTCATAAGGAGTATGTGTAGCTTGTCATATATGTAGCCACTGAGCACTTGCTGGAACCCATTTCCACATCGCATCCATTCCCAAGTATCCACACACCATCATAAAACAGCACCACAAGACTTTCACAGTGACCTTCTATCTCAAGTGTTCCTACAACGATTCTCTTCCAGGTTTTGTCACGACGTCGGAAAGGATGCAATAGAATTGTTAATTTCCCAGCTTAATGTCGACATAGTTGCAGAAATTTACAATGCCATACACCCTGTCAGGGAAATAAACAATGAAGTAATAAAGAACTTGTTGCCTCTGCAAAATGTCATGTATGCGAAGAGTACTTTAGTCACGACTGCATGAAGATCTCCGAACACAATTACTTGACCAAGGAAGTGTGCAGGATGGCTCATTGAGCTTGCAATTTAAATTACACCATTAAAAAAACAGATCCCTGTAGTATTTCACAATCTGACCTCATACGATGGACATGTCCTGGTGTTCGCATTGTAACCTCAGGGACAGGTCGATGTGAACGGAAAGACTGTTGTTGAAAACGTGGGTAGCGTAAGCCTGTTTTCGGTATAATTTGAAAATTATAAATCTATTCCAAAATAAATTCCTCTGAAAAGTAAGGGATGTGCCATTTATTTTCAATTCATAGACTCAATAAATTTTCTGGATTTTCTCAATAAGATGGTGTCCTTTCTACCAAAAGATATATTGGAAGTAACACACAAATATCATAGTGTTCCGGAACACTTTGACCTCGTCCGAAGAAACGTTATTTTCACTATGAACATGTTACATGTTTAGATTATTTGCTTGTCAATAAACTTCCTTTTCCACCTTCCATCGGCGGAATCATTAGCTCCAAAGCATATAAACACATGCAAAATGTTTGGTACATATTCACTTGAAAAATTTGAGTGTATACGCTGTAATTTACATAAAATCAGAGGTGTTAGAGAAGTTTAGAAAATATTGCATACACAACTAAAAATTAGATCTCTGTCGCAATGTACGCTGTCCCGGACTCAGCTTAAATGCTTTCTCGAAAACAAGCAACGCAATGCTGGAACTTTTGACGCACAGTGACATGTTAATGATGATTGAGAAATGCATTCATGGAGGTGTTGTGATGTGTTTCGGTATGCAAGCGTCAATAACAAATTCACATCTTACGATTCAGTAAAGAAAGTTTATACCTGTTTTACATAGACTTGAATAACTTGTATAAGTTTGCGATGACCAAGAAACTACCGGTAAACTACCGGTGGGGGAATTACACTGGATAGAAGCGAATAGTGACATTGATTTCGGGACTGTGGACAGGAAGAGCTCGCATAGTTACATTTTTGAAGTTGAATTGGAGTATGGCATGGCACTGCACAATATGAATGCAAATTTTCCCTGTGCCCACAACACAAGGTACCTCCAGCACAACTCTATTCCAAGCTGCTTTGCTATTTAAATAACTAAGAGAGATACACCATTCACATTGCTTACTTGAAACAGTGCTTGAGCCCCGGTATTAGACTGAAAAAAATACACCGGGTTACCAGGTTTAGGCAAGAACCTTGGATGAGATGTTACATTGAAATTAATGTGGAGCTTCAGACTACTGCAGCTAATGAATGTGGGAAAAAAATTTACACAAAAATTAACAATGTCATGTATAGTAAAACTCTACAAAAGCAGCATTTGTACAAAGAAGTTTGTTATGTTGCTAAATTTAAAGGTAGGCGGCATGAGGCATAGAACCTCATAGCAAAAACTCTATGATCCTGCAAGAAGGTTTTAAATTGATTGAAATGAACTCTGTATGAATATTTTTTGAGAAACGAACATATACATTTTCTCAAAAATTATAATGTATGAAATTTTACCTTTCATACACACTGCCAAAATTCTTCCCGGTTGTGCAAGATTATTCTACACCAACACTGATAGCTTTCTGTACAAAATTCGCACAGAAGATACGTACAAAAATCCTACCTGATATCGAAAAGTGTTTCAACATGTCAGAATATCCCACAGAAAAAGTGTACATCAGGCAGAAAAATCTCGGTGTTATTGGTCTGATGAAAGATGAATTGAAAGACAAGTTGATACACACTATTTATGGTTTAGATGCTGAAATGTTTGCGTATGACTAAAACAAAAAGTGCGTGCTGAACATGCTCATTATAGCAAATATTCACTCGAGAAAAATATCAAAGTAAACAAACGCACCTTATCCCACACCAATAAGGAATGTTCTAGTATGCCTAAGAGTACTAAAACATTGCCTTGGGGATACTATAAACAGATCTTTGCTATCAAGGAGAAAAATCATGTGTTCTTACAACAGTGGCGCAATGCCGGAATGCGTGCCCTACATGACAGAGCACCTGAAACTCAATTTCAGAACTGAAACACAAGAGAGCTTTTTTTACCACACATTATCTCAGAGGCTCTTGAGGAATTACGGACAATATCAAACTTCTCAATTCGCACACAGCAGTTCACTTTAGCACGAATGAAGTGTTTATTCGTAAGATAATAGTGACAAACAATTGTTTGTCTTGTACTCATCATACATACCACCATGGTGAAAACATCTAGAACCAGTACTGCCATCTTGAGAAAAATGGAACTTCATGCTGCGAAGACTTGTTGTATTATACTAATCATGACTTATCAAGAAATTTTCCAACCATAAACACAGGAAGAAGAAGAGTATGCAGATGTTATTCTTTATTTAATCCAAACATTGTCAGTGTTCATTTCAAGACAAAAATAGAACTTTACACGTATAGACATGAAGATGTTGCTGGACTTGTAAAAGAATGTGGTTACTTAACATCATATTGCAAATGTTTCTGTGAAAGTTATCATGTAATATCGTTTCATTCATATGATGACATGTAGAATTTACTGCTGTTCTAAAATGTTTTAATAAAATAGAAAAATTCTTGTTAATGCCATTGCTTATTTTTAATGGTAAATATCGAGTTGATTAAAACCTTGGCCAATAAATTTTTTTTCTTTTTAAAAAAATAAGGGAAAGAGCAACATGAAGAATAAACAGAGTGAAAAAATGTTGTTGACTGTTCATTTTTATTTAAATATGTACAATTAATGAAAGCTAATTATCAGATTTCAATTTTGCAACCTCACAAATCCACACCTCTGATCTGTCCAAATCAATTAGCTCTCTTTTGTGCATGTTTCCATTACTTGTTTGTTCCACTCTGCAAGGCAACCTTCGTGTTTAGTTACTAAACCAAGGAATGAGGTACATTACTTAAGTCTCTTTTTATGCAACATTAACAGCTGGTCATTAGCACCACAGTAAACACTCAGCACTTCTGCTTACTCGCAATTTATGCGTAAAGAAGCACTTTTTCAGGCCAGTCTGACTCACATTATTAAAACTCATGAGTCAACTTTTACTCACTATTTTTATTAAATCACACAAGAGTAGAGACGTCTGTTTTTCAGGGCCGCAAGATTGCGAAATGAACATGAAATACACAGTTTCTAGCGAAAAATGACATACAGCACTTCACAAAAAACAACAAAAACACGAGAAATATGCGAAAACAATACATTTCTGTTGTGAATCCTCATGTTTACGGTGCTAATTCGATAAATCATTTCCATGTGTAATCGGGATTGAAAAGTCGACACAATCAATGTATCGAATATACACCGCCGAAGCGATATTGCAATGAGTGTCTACTCCTACGGGATATCGCTGTGTTTCGGAAATAAACTGATCTCTATGACCTTCTAAAATAAACTAATTTAGTTTACATTTCATCCTTTTTCACTTTTTGTCGCATAATTTATGTAACCTTGTTGGTAATATACAAATGTAAAATTAAAAAAATTACCGAACACTTATCTAAAAATTGGCAACAAAATTTTCCGTTGCCACTAGGCACTGACAGCACGTTTATGTGACAAGGCACACAGTATGCTTCGTAGATTTATATATCTATGGTATTACCAAATGTTTTATTTTTTTGGTTACGTTTTTATGTAAACATGATTGTTTTTCGCAAAGACGAGGTAGTTTTGCGCCACGTCTTAAGAGAAAGTAACAATTAGAACTGCTCATTGTTTTGATGATGCAGTGGAAAATTTTGCTCGTACAGAAATAACATTCAAATTACTATAATTCAAAAGTATACAAATAGTCTTGCAGTTACCATGGAAGTATCAAACTTTTCCACTGATGATTGTGCTGTATTCACACTTCTATAATACATATTAAAATGTATATTATTTAATATTGAACTAGAACAAAAGCATAAAAAAGATAAAATTATTTTCTAATAAAATTTAGTAAGCTCATTCTGACTCACAATTTCTTTGGCTTGACTCACAATTTTCAAACCAGCGAATAAAATTTACTCTGAAAATTGCAGGCCTAGAGGAAGCTCTGACTGTTCCTTTGCAAGCAATGCAAGGACACAAGGATTACTGAAAAACAATTGGATGACAAAAACAAGTTACATCAAACATCCCCCCTCCCACCCCGTTCCACCACCTTAGAGACACTAAGGGACCGTGGGCGGCTCTGAGGGCAAGGAAATGTCTGAAAAAAAGGTCTGAAATATATTTGCATTAAAAAAAATTAAACTCAAAATGCATGCTGCAAACTGAATACCTGCAAAAAAAAATAAAAATTATGAGTTTCGAAGTTGCAAAAAATAAAAGACCTGCTCAAATGAAAAAGTATGTAAATTTTTTTTTTAGTCCAGGCTTTTTTTTAAAATTCAGAACTAAATGTCTGAAGAAAAAAAAGCAAAATTTTGAGTTGCAAAACAGAAAAAAATGCAGGCTATTAGCACGAAAAATCACAAAATCAAAAAACTTGCTCAAACTGAAAAAAAATTTTTTTTTTGACCTGGCCTCAAAAAATTGTAAACTCAAAATTTTGAACAAAACTGGCTTAATGTTAAAGGATATTTTGCAAAATCTAAATTTAGTGTTCAAACTCAAAAATTTGTAATTTTTGAGTTTGAACCTGCTTTGCTATACTACATCCATTTAATATTTCAAAATTGCCTCCCCCACATGGGGTGAAGATGAGGCAAATTTTGTATGTATATAGACAAGGTGTAAAATTAATAATCTCATTAAGCAGGAAATTTATTACGTGGGAAACTTTTTAAGAACGTTTCACCGTAGTGAGGGTTTACTTGGGCAGTTTTTATCGTACAATGTATTTATTTCACGTTATTCCGTAGTCTAGGTTAAATGAACCATCTGGTACAGGATGGAAAAATTACATCATAACACTAACAAATAATTACTTTAAACTTTAAAATTTCCACACGGGAAGATTTAAGCCACAGAAAATTTTAAAACATATGCATGGGATATGCAAGTCATATAAAAAACAAAAAAAGCTGCAATACTTAAAAACTTATGCATCGGAAATTTTGTTTAGAACTGAACAGTAACATAACAAAATACTAAATGTAAACATTACACACAACATTACTTCTGCAGAAGCATTGAAAAGATTAAACACCATGCACATAGTATCATTGTGCGTGATGGGGTGAGACTGCAAAGCAACTCCCTTGCTGGAGCAGACAGCAAGGAATGGCATGTCAGAACCAGTGAGGTATATGCTACTCAACTGAACTCAGATACATAATAAAATCATAACAGTTGTTTATTGCATATCAGTTAAACTGAAAACATAGTGGGAATGGAACATAGAGTAAATATATTACTAAAACCACAAAACTGGATGTGAAAAGATGTTATTCTAAATCAGTGAGAACTTTAAATGCACTAGAAGTCACAGATATAACTAAGGAGCCTACTTTCCCCAGAAATGGGTGCAATTAATTTTTTAATAATTTCTTAAAAGTTGAGTTGGTAGGAATGGTTTGACTTCTCTTTGAAAGAAATAACTTTAGAAATGAAACCAGAAACTTGTGCAACAGTAGTGAGACAATTATAAATACACACATGCCACACCCAGGACTTCAGCCCAGAAAACCTCGTACTATAAACTAACATGTAATCCACTGCATTACGGAGGTTGGATTCGTAGCACCAACTTTGGATTCAATCAGTCTAATGTTTCGAATGATAGGGTGTAACCTAAAATATTTACAGGGCCTTTATTTTGAATATAAGTTTATGAACCACATAAAACATGTCAGTTTAAATGGCCTAATATAGCTCTACTTGTGTGAAGAATTTGATGAAAATTGGTTGTTTGGTCTCTGAGATATGGCATAAAAAAACTTTATTTTCTTTTTTCAAGCTATCATTCAAAATTGCCAGAAAAAGATTTTCTATATACAATGTTTTTAATGCACGCTGTCTACATACAAGTTTAGAGTTTAATTTGGTTAAATTGTTTAATATGTATCTCAAACTTACCTAAATGATTTATGAAGCTGCCATTTTGAACATCATTGTCTGACCCATTAAAAACAGGAAAGTTTACAAGGCTTTCTGTAGCATTTATGGTGTGCACAATTTGGTAAAATTTATTTTAAATGTTCCAGTGTAACATTTGTTGTTGAGATTCTGTTGATTGGTCCTCGAGACATGGCATAAAACTACCATAATTTTCATGTAGCAATCTTCATAAATGAAGAACAAAAAATTTATATAGTACCAATTTTGATGATAGTATACTGCCAATATACAAAGTTAAGATAATAGATGACATAGTTTCGTACATATCCCACAAAAAAACTAAATGATTTTATAGAGCCATTCTGAAAATAAATGAGTACTAATAAAAAAATATATTTATTATTATGGCCTACAACAGTACATCATCTTCACTAAAATTTGTAAGACAGTTTCACGAGAAACAAGATAAAATAATAATTTTTATTGGTGGGGCTATCTTACAAAATTGCAGATTAATGAGGCTCTGCATAGACAAATTTGATAGTTGTATGTATGTGAGTATACAAAGTTAAGTTGGAATTTGTTTCATTAATATACCGAGCCAAAATATTTACATAGCCACCATTTTGAAAATAAATGCCTCACCTACATATAACATACCAGTTTACTACATCTGCTGCAGTACTATTTGTCTGCCTAATATAGAAGGAATATTGCAACTGTTTCCCAAGATAAGACAAAAAATATATTTATTTTCTTGCATGGTGCTATCTTACAAAATAGCAGAAAAGTTCCATATGTACATACAGTTGATAATTGTAATATCCACTGCCAGCATACAAAGTTTAGTTAAAATTAATTACATTGTTCTGACGATATAGCATTCTAAGCTAAAAGTTGTTATATAACCGCCATTTTGAAAATAAAAGTCTAGCATATTAAAGACATACCACTTGACCATTTGCCTTAGTACTACTTGTTTGCCAAATTTGATAGGAATTAATTACATTGTTCTGACGATATAGCATTCTAAGCTAAAAGTTGTTATAAAGTCTAGCATATTAAAGACATACCACTTGACCATTTGCCTTAGTGCTACTTGTTTGCCAAATTTGATAGGAATTGGTCAATTCTTTCCCGAGATATGACATACAAATTTTATTTGCATGGCACTATGTTACAAAATGGGGGACAAAAGGTGCTAGAAGTAGATACAGTTGATAGTTGTATTGCATACTGCCAACATACAAAGTAATGTTGTAATTGATTACATAGTTCCAATGATATAACATTCTAAACTAAAATAGCTATATGGCTGCCATTTTGAAAATAAGTGTCTGACATGCTTTAACACATACTATTTGACACCATGTGCATCAGAACTACTTGTTTACCAAATTTGGTAGGAATCGGTTAATTATTTACAGAGTTATGACATAATAACTTTATTTCTTTGTATGGCACTATTTTCCATAATGGCTGACAAAAGTGATTATTTGTAGCTCTATAAGATGCTTGTAATAGATACTTTCAGTACACAAAATTTGGTTGCAATTAGTTAAATGGTATGGCAGATATACCAAATAAACTTAAAACCTTTGTATGACCGCCATTTTAAAAATAAAACTAATAATCAAGTTCAATCACTTACGTTTATATGGACTACCACAGTATTACTTAAGTGCCAAATTGGGTAAGAATTGGTTGAATAGTTTGAGATATAATGTAAATATTTATTTATTCAATTAGTGATATCTTACAAAATGGCAGACCAACAACAATCTCAAAATTTAATGCTTACACAATGCTCTACCAAAATACAAGATTTGTTTTAAATCAGTTGACTAAATGATTCCCAAGATATGACATGCAGACAATGTTTTCTGGGACAATGTAAATTGAGGACTTAGGTATTTACTAATTTTATGCTCCCTCAAAACAACAAAAAAGGGGGAGGCACCAGCACAGCAGTATTGATGAGGAGTGTGCACGCACAGCTCTGTTGCTGGAAGGAAGGTAAGGCAATACCTTCCCCTCAAGAATCACATAGGCAAGGTTGCTCCCTGCTCTGTAGTGGCTTGGTTTCTACACACAGTACTCTGATCGTTGAGATTGACAGCAAATGGAGCTACCCTAATTGTAACTGCATTAGGACATCAATTTTTCACCACCCTTACGTCATGTGTGTTTAAAACCCACAAAGGACATGGTAATGAACCTGTTACAATGAATTTACATTAAAATAACAAATTCTCCATTTTTCCTTGCATGAAGCCAAGGAAAATGGACTTTCTGTTCATTAAACTTTCATGGCTCGCTGTGTTTAAGCTTATTTTTGATGATAAGTGGTTATCCTTAATGTTCGTCTAGGGTATAATTCCTCTCGAAAGATGTCAAAATATCAACATTAATTCATATTTGACTAAAAAAACACGTTTTTACCACTTTAAAAACAATTCAACACTAACACAATTCTGAGTTTTTAGCATCAAAGTCTTGATATTACAAAATTGTGGATATTGCCAGTTAATAACATGTAATTTTGTTATTAAAGCAAAGCAAAAGTGGCATAAGTAGAATTTTAACAAAAATTGTGCATATCGGGGTTGGAGGTGGGTCAGATTCCGCAAATTCCAATAATTGGCCCCTTAGAAATAACTACTTTTTCCTTAGGAACTGTGAAAGATTTAAGTTTTGAGAGTGGACTGTAACTACGCAAGTATTTATAAATACTTACTGTACGTCTACAAACACCGGGTAAAGGCTGCTCTCATAACCAAACCTTCGCCTAAAGAAGTCTCTAATGCAGTTCACATCTCGGTTGAAGAACCTGCAAAAATATTACAGCCTATACAAACAAGTACTCGCAAGCCAAGATTATTAAATCACTTAGCAATCTAATGCGCTCACATTTCTGCATTTGGATGTGACGTGGAAACCATTTGTGGAAAATCAATTACAATGGGTTTACCTTCATCCGTAATCATAATATTAAACTCATTAAAATCACTATGAATTACTCCATAATTGCCAAGAAGAACAATCAAATTCATCAGTTCATCATACAGTTCCTCAACGTTTGACACGTCATGAACTTGGCACCTGTAACAATGATAAATTTTCATTAGACAAGAACATGCATTACAATTATCATTAAAAAGAGTAAAATATTATAGTGCAAAAAATTAAACTTACATTGGAGTTGCCTGGACAAGCTCCATCACAACACAATGTCTGTTGAAGTCTATTGGTTTTGGTACTGGGAAATCTCTATCTTTCAGAGCTTTCATGTATGCAAACTCCTTAGTTGCAGATATGCGAGACAGGTAGATCCAAGAGGCTGCCTTGCGATGCTGGTGATAGTCTCTTTTTTCCTTAATGTTACGAAAACATGTTCGGCCCAGCCTGGGAAATATTTAATATTATAGTAATATCAGAAAAACACTTAAAAACATAACTATACAAATCAAATATATAATTTTTACTGTACAAAGTAGCCTACAATTATAGTAATACAGGGAAAGAACTAAAATAATTCACATAATTGGAAACTAATCTTTTCATTTTAGAATTAAGATTAATGAAAATTCTAAAAATAAGTTGACCTCTCATTAAAACCAAAAAATAACAGACAATAACCAATTGAAGGAACTGTTTTTAAATTCAGTATTCTTTAGTTTCAATACAGGAATTGACGCACGACACATTTTCAACAACGAATAATCAACTTCAACTCATTAGCGCACATGCCTTCGCCACTCAATTCTACAGAGTTTGATTGTTGCCACGCATCACAATACATCAGAAATTGTACTATCTACCCAAAGAAAAGAACAGATACTCCACGCCAGATTACATAATTTACTGGCGAAGCCACCGACGTTATGCATCAAGATCATCCAAGTACTCCAGTGCGCTGCCAGATGACACTACTAGTACGATCACTGAGACATAAACCTGGATCCAGTGCTGGTCATTGATGTCAAATGCCAAGAGGATCTATGGCATGTCTACCCCCTCTCCTACTTCAGCCAGGGTGCATTGGCCAGAGGATAAAAAGCGGGCCATTACCCTTGTAGCGCCAGTCTATCCTGTTCCTTCACCGCATGTTCATGCCAATGGAACCATCAGCTCCCAGATACTCCTTGTACTGAGGATCATCTCCAACTACCTTGTCTTGACCACATTCAGTTGCTTAAGACTCCTACAAGCACCTTGCATTGTCTTCACTGCATTCTGTGCTGAAGACTCCTATCACCGCCTACGTCATCAAACACTAGACACTTGCCGGCCCCTTTAGGGCAACTTAGTACAGTAGTTAAGTTTAAGTTAGTATAATAACGCTTGTCTACCCTGCTATTATTACCCTAGGAACAGGTTGTTTTCAACTGTCTCAGCGTAGGTCAGCTTGCGTAAGCTCCTGTTGACATTAGGAGGTAGTCCGACCCCACCCTGTTTATTTCCATCACTGGAATAAACAAATATTTAGCCAACTCGAGGGTATCTTTCTCGTAGTGTAATACCTCTCACCAGTAGACGTCAGGCCCGTCTGAGGGATAGTAGGTGATTGGGAGATAATTTACTCAAAACCACCATACACCAGTAGAGTAACCACACACATTCTGGACGGCCACCCTTTCTGTGCACCACGGTGTATGGAACGGTAGAGCCCCAACACTAGGTACTCGGTCTCCTGAGGTCAGCTTGTTGGCTTAGTGTTTACCGTCACCATTGTGCTCCTTGCACCGGAAGGGGTATTCCCTGAGTTGGGAGGAATGGTCCTCTTGTGCTGCGACCGTCTGCCAGTGAGACCTGACTCTCAGTATTCACCGTACTGCTTGCGGTACTGGGATATGGATGCGCACTCGATTAACAGACACAGTACGTGGTTGTACACCCGCATAGGACAACACTTCCCCACTCACCTTCCGTGGACTTGATCGTAGTGATTCTGTCCTATGCCTTACTCCCGTTGGGGTGGTGTCCAACAGAGGGTTCAGCAGGAACTGAACCCCGTCCTTGCCGCATTTGTGCACCTCCCACCGAGGGAACGGGCTCAAGCGATACGACATCTGCAGAGACCAACCACGCCAGAGATTCCCACAGATCTCTTCACAGCACCTGTCCACCTCAGCAAAGAAACATACCCCGTGTTCGCCACCTATTTGAGTGGACAAGACAAAAAAACCCATGGGATCACCAACCCACACTTTTGGAGGATTCACATAGCAGAGCCAGCGACTGCACACCCTAGCGAGTACCTGCCCAACAGCCCACCAAGTTCTAGCTCGCCCACAACAGAACCACCATCAGTCAGGCAGTCTCCACAGGTTACGCGTCGCCCAGGTACACCTACAAGATTAAACCCACCAAAGTGCAAAGTAGTACTTACAGTACCCAACTTTGTGCCCTGCTGCTAAGTTAACAGGCTTGTATTATATACTGCATGCGCTCTGGTACCACATAAGGACTAGAGTCCTAAACCATACCCCCCAGGTGCCACTGAACTAGCACCAACCAAAAACACTTTGACATGGTGACGTTCCTCCTCTCTAGCCGCAGGGTGTCACACATCAAAAGAGCTGTTTTTCTGGCACCCAATGTAGGGCATTGTGCCTTAATTAAGAAGATTTATTAAGCAGAACCAGGCCAGCCTGACCCTGAACTAGCAGTCCTAGCCAGGAGTCGAACCAATTGCCGCACAGACTTCGGGGAGTGGGAAAACGCCCTGTGGAATTCAAAAATCACACAACAATGTCAGGCACGGACATGACTGATAATGAGTCAACCACAACCAAACCAGACCACTTTTCTCAGCCAAATTGCCCTGGCACGGGAACACACAGCATAGAATGTGCCCATTGTCATCAATGGTTTCACTACACCTGCCCAGGCTGGGCGGACGAAACCAGATTCACAGACTGTCTGGAGTATAGATGCAACCAGTGTCAAACACCACAGATGTCCTACTGGAATTGAATTACCTGCCTGGGACGTGGTAGTCACACAGTACTCTGCATTCTGTGTGGAGAAACCTAACACCACAGATGTATAGGTTGGCCGCATGAGAGGATATCCCGATCAGGGCTGGTTGACCAATGTGAAGTGTGTCTGCATGCCGCCGATTATAGACCACAAAACCGCGGACCTGCCTCCCATGCAAGCACCGCACGGTGCACGGGAGACTCATATCAGAATTTGCAGGGTTCCCTCACGAGGACCCGCTGGTGTTCATGGCCGAATGCGAGGAGTTTCGGGCCAATGAAATTCCTGAGAAGCAATGGGTTGCTTGAGTACAAGTAAAACTCAAGTTCAAGGCCCTCGAATAGTGGCAGAAATACAGCGAATTCATTTTGGAGTGGAGCCAATTTAGTATCCGTCTCGCCATGCAATTCACTGGTGAGGTGGTACTGGCACGCTTCACGATGGAATTCTATAGCCAGACTCAAATGCCAGATGAAGAAGTGAAAATATTTGTCCGCCGCAAGGTACAGGTGTATCAACGAATATTACCCGACGGAAACGAGTAAAGCTGTGTAT
This sequence comes from Dryococelus australis, assembly GCA_029891345.1. Lineage (NCBI taxonomy): Eukaryota > Metazoa > Arthropoda > Insecta > Phasmatodea > Phasmatidae > Dryococelus > Dryococelus australis. The sequence goes on along the minus strand of CM056999.1, from coordinate 9,881,788 downwards.
GGCACGTAACCCGCATGTTGCTACCCAAGCTAAGAAACTTTCTGCAATGCCCAAAACCATGGACAGTGGAATAAATTATAGCATGGGCCAAAGAAACGGAACGCATTTACCGTGAGCAGGATGAGCTGGACCGTAGACAAAGGGGTAGGGGAAGGAAGAAGATAGGATGACAGGCCGTGCACCCTCTCCTACTCCCCCAGCACCCATCTATGTAAACAAACTGTCATGCCACATCATCTCTACGCAGACCAAGGAACAGCAGGGAGAAGGTAAGCAGACAAGGTCGCACCTGTCCCCTCCATGCAAAATCAAGCTACCTAAATGCTGGTTTTGTCCCAAGAGACATTTAAACCGTGATTGCCCAGAAAAACCAGCCGACTTTAGGTGGAAGAAAGAAGACAGCCCCCCTTCCCCCCAACAGATAAAAAGGGGAAACGAAAGTCGAGCCCGACATAAAATTATGAACACTGACCTTGTTACATCCTACCCTACCTCGATGCTCAACGGAACAGATACGGCTAATGCAACTGCAGATAGTGAATGACAGACCGGCCCCTGACCAACAGAGGAAGACCTGAAGCCAGGCCCGAAGTGCTCAATGACGTCTTGTGCGGCTTCCGCTTCAAGAAGCCCCAGACAAAGGACAAGTATGGACCTTCTCCAGGGATACCCCTGCGTCAGAAGTAAACACTGCCACCTCCGTCATCTCTGAAACGCAGGATGATGTGGACGAACCTGCTACAATCACCGCCTCTGACGTATCGCAAACACCATCCAGGGAACAGACATTTGAAAAGCCAACTAGTCAGGAAGCCACTTACTCCGTGTCAACAAGCGTAGTATTCCCAAAACATAAAGAAGCAGAAGAATTGTGCGGACGATGCCCTCAACTCCCACCGAGTTTAAACAGAAGTTCGCCAACCGACCCGGAAAATGGACTCCAAACACCAGCAAAATCTCTTGGCAAAATCAATTCAATAGTGTGCCACACAACAAGCGTCAGCCACCAAGCCTAATTGCTGATATACGCAAAGAACCAAGAATCGCCGAGACAGCGGGATGCCTGGATCCACCACTTCAATTGCTGGCTCCCGTGAGCTAAATCGGCGAGAAGACTGTAACATTGGACAATTTTGCAGCCGCCTTCGAAAAACTACCTCTCACAAATGAGGCACCTACCAGAACTGCCAACCAAGATGAGGCCTACCTCAAGGCCATACTTCAGCTGGTATCATTGGCAATGATCTACCTAGACCGCCAGCCACCCAGCTGGCCAAAATGCTACCCAGTGCAGACGCCGCCAGCACCCCTTTTATGGTGTCCAATGCCAAGGCTGTTTTCACGGCCACTCTTCTTGGATGAAGGGAGGGGCACCCACAGGCGCTGTCGAGACGGAGGTCATCACCCAACTTCTGACTCAAGCATCTCGAGTCGGAGGAACAGGTGAAGAGGTCCATCCACCAGCACAGCTCCCTGGACAAGGGAAAATCATTAACGCGTCTCCAGCGGGAGGGCAACACAAGGTCAGTCGGCAAGCCTGCCCCAGATGGTCAACGAGGGCCTGGTGTCACCTGACATGCATGCCGAGCCGCCAGCGCAGCTTCCCAGACAAAGGAAGAGGATACACAGCAAGAATGCCATCAAGCTGGAGGCCATACCTGGGTTCCCAGCTCTGACACCTACATCCGAGGAGGTGGTAGCACCAACAGAACCACTGCCTCCACCGGCAAAGCAGACAGCACCCACGGTGCATTGGACTGAGGGGATAGGCGACACAGCCTCCAGACTACCTCTGACGGCAATGGAGCCACCCGACACCGGGACCAAGACTCAGATCCCTCCCCTTGGATGAGAGGCGAGCCGCGAAACAGAGCCATGTGGTCACATCCCGACTTCCAGCTCCAGCCCAATCAACCACGGGGGTAAGCAACACAGCCTCCAGATTACCCCTGATGGAGATGACAGCAGAGTATCACAACAACGCAGCCGCCGATTGTCCCCCGGCACTTGGGGTCAGCCCTCGCTACTGCCATGGACGGTCCCTCCACGATGGCCGACCTTCCACGTCAAGTGCAGCCGCCTCATGCCTGCCAGGCCAGCTCGGTGCCAGGCCGGTATCGAGAGACTCTCTGGAGGCCAACTGCCTGCTTCACCTGGCTGTATCCAAAGCATGCGGTACTATGTATGCAGGGACGACCACCGAAGAAGAACAAGAGAACACCAAAACAGTGAGTGAAGTGACATGCACGAACAGACTTAACATTGATATAGGCTGTTCACGGTAAAGTGAGCACTTTTTAAGGCCCTTCTCAATTTTTCCTTTCATCCAATTTCCATCTTCCTGCTGCTTTTTATTATAAACATTGCAATGTGACCAATATACACAGTGTAAACATTACACCAGCATCAAAATTTAATGCCTGAGGCTGCAATAACATATATTTATTAGTGGCTAATGCCTGTTGGGAGGATCTTAAAAAGTGCTCACTTTACCGTGACAGCCTATAGCAGTCAATACGCTATCCCATTTTCCTAAAACAGTAAACACATACCGCAGTGTACGTTATTCAGTGAACAGTGCAGTTACGTAATTATAAATAATTCTGGATGCTTAACTCAAGCGCAATGCTCCAACCTAACTAGCTTTCTTACAGCCGTATCAGCTGTTATTACTGTAATCTCTCACTATCTCAGTGAAATTACGTAACTTGCCAGTGCAACAAATGGATCGTCAATCGCCATTCATAAAATTCTCTTTATGTGAACACTTTGGACACCCCTACTGCCAGTGCTACGTAATACGTGTCAAGAAGAGATCATGTGTGTAAAAACATTTGAAGTCACAGAAAAATTAGACAGAAATCGTCAAAAATATCTAAATATTGTTGAAAGTAATCTTTAAAGACTCTAATAATTCAATTTGCTTTGTACAGAGCCACCTCAAGAAAACTTTAAATATTTTTTTAGCATTGTGTGAAATCAAAAATCAATTTTCTATTCTCAAAGCAAACTGAAGTTCAATTTTATGTCATACATTACTTTATGAATTCCAATAACTTATTTCTTGTTTTGTGTAGAATCACTTCAAGGAGCATTTTGTTGTATATAGTCATGAGAATTTTTTTAATCTATCATACTTTGTGATCTATTGAGGGTTTCTAAACAATGGAAACTAGCCAAAGACATTCTAAACCAGAAAGTCTGTGATCGTAATTTGAAATATGTTGTAATGTTTTGAAGGGTATTCTTCCATGCACTCTTTCTTTCTTATATTTGTATGGTGGTGTATCACACACATTGTTTATTAGTTAACTTTACTGCCACACACTCGTTTTTGCAAAGCTTAGCCAGTCGGCTAAATCCACGGAAGCTCTCAGTTTGACTAAACCCCTTAGCTTTAAATTTCATGTAACATTTCCTACTGTGTTATATGTAGGTAGACCACTGGTATACGTCATTTTTATTCTCTGGAAACAAACGGCCACAGCAGGATAGCTAGCTAACACACACCTTTAAGAATGAGGCTTTTGGCAATATAGTGATGCAGTAAAAATTTAGAGAATTTTTTTTTTTAAATTAAATACATTTTTTTGTTCAGATACTTTATTATTTTCTTTGAGGAAGGTCTTTTTTAGTTGTGACGAGGGTTAGTTTTGAGATTTTTCCATGCCTTTTCTTTGAAGTTGGCAATCGATTCGTCCAGAAGATGGAGTTAGAAATTGGCACTTTCTTTTCTGGTCATTCTCGAACTGTTGGGCTGAAGTTGCCTTTAAGTCTTCACTTTTTCTGCCAAATCACTGTAGTCGACACATACGTTAGGTGGTTCGAGAACTTTCTGTAGAATGTTTGTTCAGACTTCGTAGGTTTCGGCACTGTCGCAGCCGGCGGCTTGTTTCTGCCAAGCCAGTTGGGAGTTTGGTGGTACTCCCAGGGGTAGGTGGCAGACATGCTGAAAGCAGCAGCAAGAGTCTAGGCTGTTGAAGGGATAAGGTGGTGAGTGTTGTGACAAGGAATTTTGCCAGTCAGCTGTTGCCAGGGGGAAGGCTTCTTGACGCTGATTGGCTGGAGTAACGTCTAAGATGAGCTAAGTATTGGGTTAGTTGTGATTGATCGGGAAATTCTTTCCGATGCTTCAGGAAGGATGTCGCCAATCAATCCTATAAATAGTTGTAATTTTAGGTTTAGTTAGAGTTTTAGAAATTAAGGCTTCAGAGTTCAGTAGAGTTCAGAAGAGGTTGGAGAGTCTGGAGGTTGAGTCGCTTCCAGTCAGGCAAACAATCAATTAGCTTTGGGAGTAGACTACAGTGAGAGACTGAGAAGGGGGAGGGTGTGCATGTGTATGTGTGTGTAAGCCTTAAAGAAATGTATTATTATACTGCATTTCATATAAGTACACTAAAGATTGACAGACAATGTGACCAACCTACACATTATGTAAACAGTAAATACTATCGCTTGCAAAGTATTGTATCATTTGTTGATTTGTTGTGGGATGTATGTTATGTTGGTGATATCAATGATCATCATGGAAGAAAATAGTACTTAGAACAAAAGCTTGTAATTCAAAACTTGAATTATACTTACAACATTTGTGGTTTAAATTAAGTTTACAAAGTACAGTACAATTATTTTTGCTTTTATCGAATTGGCTAAAAAATATGTTTAGCTATTATGGTGGAGCATACAAACAGTTATAGTCTGTGAAACGTTTCCACCTCTGTGAACACCTTTGTACACGTGTCCTTTTTCTGTCAAGTTTATGTGAGTACCTTACTGGTGTTATCCAGAATATTCTTTATGGTAGTTACTGATTTTTGTGTTTGATTTTATTAAGCATAGTTGGTTGTAAGGGTGCCTTTGAAGTGAGTTTTATTGCGTGAAATGAAATATTATAGACATTTATATGGCTTGGTCCACTATTTCCGGTACCATTTACTGTAGTGCTATGAAGCACCAACGTGTACTTTCGTTCTGCAGTATATTAGTTTTGAGAAACCAGTGAAGTGTCGTATTTACTGAATGATTATGCAAATTATTTTGTATAATTGGCAGATAAACATGTCCAAGGATTACCACAGAATATGTGTTCAGGAGTTGAAAATAGGCATTACAAATCATAAGTCAAAGTCTTTTGTAAATAAAGTACTTCAAAATAGTTATTATAAAGTTTGAAATGTGCATAGCCTACAAAACTACAATTTCAACACTGTTTTGTTGTGTAAAAATAATGATTTGATGCAAGACAGGTAGTGAGTAACAATATAAGGCAGCTCCGATGACTTTGTTGAAGAGATGACGAGTTTCTCTTCTTAAGGGGGTTCAGTTCTGTCGAGGAGCTGAAGCATTGCCTGAATACAGAACTGGCCTTGTGTCTATGCAGCAATGCACGAAATCGGGCTGTGCTAGTATAACTCAGCGCTTGACAGGTACAGTGGAGGTAAGGCTAACTGGGCGACGTTTCAGTACGGTGAGTGGATTCTGTGGTGCAGGTGTGACAGGTGTTATCGATGTAGTGGGTGTTTCCTGTGGTCTGTTTACCCATGCTGGGCTTAGAACAGCTGGAGTCAGGTGAACAATTATATGAGTAGGGGGTAACTCAGGCCGTCTCAAGTACTCAAGTACACACTCAGGGTATGCTGCAGGTCCAGAGCATTCAGATGGTGTAAACAGATGCTGAGGTATAGGAACTTCTCTGGGCTCTTGTAAGTGGCAGAGAGCTTGCGCCTGTTCCCTGAGTGGGAGATTAGCTATCTGCTTCACTAGCGAGGGCTTATACTCATGCGCTCGACCTGATGCAGCGAGTGTTGTTCAAACTCTCTCTTTAAGGCCCTTTTTTTGACAAAAGGCATCAGGATGTGTAAATTACCCCACCAAGCTGCAGCGCAACCACAGATATTTGCCTGTATGGACATTACGTGTGACACCGCTAGGGTGCATGGCCTGATAACCGTCTTACTACTCAAGGGTTACAGATCCCCAGCAGAGTCAGCTCTGAGGATAAGTAATCACTACGGTAATTTTGCGGCTTTGCAGACAGTGTACCTGTGCAAGGTTCCCCCATTCCCACAATTCCAGGATTGGTGGAAAGGCTGGCCGGTACTAGTGTATGATCTGTGCACAAGCAATAGTGTGACTCGTTTGAGGACAACCTGTAGAATACCTGTGAGTACGTTACAAGGGTAACTACAAGGTACTACAACTAAACGGAAGGGTACTCAAGTTAAAGTTACACTCATGTTTTGTTTTAAAGGAATCTGAAAATGTGGTGAGAGCACTCCAGCTTCAGGCCACCAGCGCGGGCTTTAAACCTCTAAAGCTATTGATAGAATGGGTGGTAGAGGTGATCGACTCAACAAGGGAATGCGTTGTGAGAATTACAATAGAATCTCTTGCATTGTTGGCGTGAGTGTTGAGGAACGACATCACAGTATCGCTGACATGTTCTTGGAAAACTAGGTGGGTACGTGAGAGGTTGGTTAGCCTTGAAAAAACCTGGGAAAGGATCCACTTTAGCCACAGGGTAGCTGCAGAGGGGGTGTAGGGTTGAGGATAGCTCTTAACTGACCTAGTCCTACCCTACCGCAAGCTTTGCTAATGTGTACCGTAGACAGGGGCTTGTTCCGAGTAGCACGTGCTGGAATGACGGCAACAATACAAATACTTGACATAGTAAACTGAGTGTGTACCTGAGCAATGTGTGCTGGGCACTTTGGTAGTTCAAATCCTGAGTGAAGGGCGCTGGGATTGAAGACTGGTGTTAAGCTAAGCTTTGAGAGAAGACTGATCAGTCCCAAGTAATGAGTGCTGGAAAAGAAAACTGGTTAATTTAATTAAAACTGAACAAAGCGTGCTGGATCTAAAAACTGGTCTAGAGATGCGGGCCATCTCAGCTTATATACAACTTGTGAGGTGGTGCCCAACCCTCATTGGCTGCTTTCACTAGGCCGAGGGGTGGTCGCTGAGCGGGGAGATGCGAATGCACGACTTGCCTCTGTGACATCACTGGCCAGCTGGAAGGGGATGTAAAACAAAAGACAAGCGATATTACTACTAGTGCAATCTAGCAGGAAGTAAATAACTCGCTTGTCCTCCTAGCATGATTACGTGGACCAGTGTATAATAAAAGACAAGCGATATTACTACCAGTGCAATCTAGCAGGAAGTAAATAACTCGCTTGTCCTCCTAGCATGATTACATGGACCAGTGTATAATAAAAGACAAGCGATATTACTACAAGTGCAATCTAACAGGAAGTAAATAACTCGCTTGTCCTCCTAGCATGATTACGTGGACCAATGTATAATAAAAGACAAGCGATATTACTACTAGTGCAATCTAGCAGGAAGTAAATAACTCGCTTGTCCTCCTAGCATGATTACGTGGACCAGTGTATAATAAAAGCTATGATGTGCACAGTACAATCTCACTTCTTAACGTCTTTAACCTTCAAACTCTGTGCAAGGGGCCTGAGGGATGGAGATGAAGTCATTAAAAATTTATATTTCAAAAAGCGTCATGCGTCAGTTTATTATACAGAAATTCCAACATTTGTAAGGTTAACTTCTCCAAAAATGTTTACATACCTAAAGAATGTGTTTATTAATTGCATTGGTATGAAAAATATAATCTTTATCACATTTTATTCTTTCGGCGATGTTAAAACTTTATAGGTTATAATAATAATTTAAATGTTATTTCCGCCAGAAAAAATTTTATGCTGGTCGATTAAAAAAATACGTATGTAATTCAAAATTATACAGTCTCATAAGAAGTTAAACTAAAGTTCTCTTCCGACCACATCCACACGGAATAAAATAAACACAGCCCCAGCAGCATAACTTGGCCATAACAAAGATAAAGTAAGCTGGATGATAACCTACATTGGTCATCTCATTTGTTTACACACTTTGTTTTCTTCATAAATAGAACAACTGTGGCAGAAGGATACTTGGTAGCCGTGATACAATTCTAGAACTGTCAAGATTTAGTGAACTTATACAAAAAGGAGCATACCATGATGCAGAATGCACGTCCCAACACAAGAAATTTTCCTCTTGTAGCATTTACCTTTTCATTAAATAAGGTAAAAACCCTTTGATTTACAATAGGGCCATCACTGTCAATAGTTACTACATTTTTCAGACACTGTGATGTTTTATTGAAAGCTGAAAGAAGTGATGCTAGTAATATCTCAGCTGCAGCCTTTCCAATAAAACCTGTCTCAACATGGTGGACAACAATTTCGTTATATACACTTGACCAAAATCTAATACTTGTCTGAAACTCTTTCTTTATTTTACTGTTGGTGGTTTTGTCAAACTGAACTGAAAATTATGTTTTCTGAGCAGTTTGTATCATTGAGATTCTAAAGTATGGCCCAAGTGTATCCATGATGAGAAACAACAGCTTTTTAGGTGACAAGCTGAATACTTTTGGTGCCAAATCTGGAAACATTGCACGAAACATTTCACCTACCTATTTATTGGCATGACTTGGCCTAAATGTTCTTGGCTATCACTGTAAGAGACCAAATTATTTCTGTTTTGGCAGCAGCTTCTCTGGGGTTGCAGAAACCTAGAATTTTGTTATCACATGCCAACTGTGAAGTAACCTCACATACAGAAACTGGTAACAAATGTGAATCTGGATTCCGAAATGAATCACTTCGGCTTACTGTTGTTTTAGGACTGTTCTTGCTGGATACTGTTGACACCACTGGCATTGAAGTTGAGGTCTCAATGTTCAAATCAGACTGGAGAACTCCAGCGGCAAAAAAGGATGGCCCACTACAACTACAGATATCTGTGGTCAACAATAAGGCAACACTGTCATCCATTATGTTTTACTTTGATATTGTTTATATGCGTCTTCCCTGTGTAGTGCTGTGTACAAACTGGAACCCTTTCCCCAACGATAACAGAGATACCACATACAATAAAGTAAAGATTATTGTTTGTGCTTCCTTTTTTTGCTCACTTGGATATCATGTGACCTAAACTGTGAATTTTTTCTAACCACTCTGTTCTAAAATAGCACTTCCCCATTTTTAAAGTGAACTGTACATAATTACCAACCTAGAAGCAAAAAAATGAGTTCAATGTCATGAGCAAAAAATTAATTTTTGCTATTTCTGATAATGAACTTTCATATTTTTAAACATCAATGTTAAATCATAAAAATTTATGAAGAATATAACAAGGCAATAAAATTCACTGAGCTGATACCACCAATGAAATTTCTAGTTTGGTATTGTAGGTTTATATCCTTGAATCTGAGATCTTGCAGTAAAATTTGGCTGATATTATTTGGTACAAAGCAAACATAGATAACATATTTCTGTCATTTTAATTAAAAATATAGTTGCACCATAATGACCTATCAATCGCACAATCAGAAATCATTATTATTTTCTGCAGTTTGGTCCTGAACTACATATGTAATTATATCATCACTGGAAACATGGAAGCAAATACAAACAATTTGCAACTCTTGGTAACTCTGATTTGAACATTTGCATGTTCAGAAAGAAAATAATAAAATAAGAAATAACACAGTGTACAGATATTATTTTATGTGCACAGGTAACGAGTTGCCGGATCTATGTAAACAGTTGTACAACGTTCATTACCACTACTTGCCACTGAAAGCTAATCTAGACGCAATCTGATAATCATAAATGGCTCTAAAGGATGGTCCGCTTAACGTTGACACCCCCAAAATTTCTGAAACGGTTGCAGATCACAAAATGCAGTTTTCATTAAATGAAATTACTTACGGGAGCAAGTAATTTGCCGCAAAGTGACTATGGTAATATGTGTATGGCCAGAAATAATTAAACCACATATGATTTTGTCCCTGGAAACATACATTTATTTCAACATCATCTGAAAGTATGTGCAAAGAGGAAGTCAATGATACAGCATATGCAATGGAATGTAACACAGAAATGTCAAGAAATAATGTGCAAATATGATTACGATAAGTGAGCCGGTAGCATGGGGCAGTGGATCTGTACTCACAGCTGTAAGCAAGCAACATGCACCGTGACTCATCCTGGAGGGACCACAGTGTATTACTGAGTATGCCACCCCCTACATTTTGATAAGTTATTGTACGCTCTGTAAGGACGCGTAACAGTATGTAAGTGGGTAGAGGCACAGGACAACAGAATGTATAACGAAAACATCAAAAAATTATACTACTTCAAGCATGAGTTACAGGGGTTCAACACTGCAGGATGCAGTTAATTTGGTGTTGGACCACCTGTAGTACCGAGAGAGACTGCGATACGGTTGGGCATGAAGGCATACCAGATATCGGATCTTCTTCTAAGGAAGATACTGCCCACAGATGGCATAAATGACCTTCCAAATCCACCATACGTGATGCTGGTTTAAGTCGCTGTCCAATATACTCCCAAAAATTCTCTAAGGATGAGAGATCAGGGGACCTAGGTGGCCAAGGAAGGATGTTAATATCACGGAGAGAGGCGAGAGATATCCACGCTGTGTGAGACCAGGAATTATCCTGCTTGAAAATGGGATTTTCAAGCTGCACCAGGAAGGGGAGGGGGGACACATGGTCACAGAATTTCCTGGATGCATTGCACACACCATTAGGATTCCATCAATCACCACCAGTGGGGTGCAGGAATTGTATGAAATGGCACTCCACACGACACCTCTTGTTGGGGCGGTATGCCCCTCTACAATGAAGCGTGTATCACAGCACTGGCCAGGATGTGTCCACATATGAAGTTGGTGATTGTATCAGATATAATTACAATTCGTTGCTGAACACCACTAGTCACTGCACTCCACTGCAACTGCTACAGCTCATTGCTGTATTAGTTTCACTTACATGTAACATTGCACAATTAAGCTTTGTAAGGTTGATTTTGTCTTTGTAATGAAAATACATAAACATAACATTGGTACAAACTTCATTTCCAGGTACTCATTTGTTACATATCATATGCCAACATCCCAAACTAAAATTTTTTTTACATTAAAATTTTGTTAAAAGCATGTTAATGGCATTCTATCCTACACGTCTTCACAGTTTTACAATCTTTCTTAAAAGCATGCTAAAAATAAGAAAAGATTACCAGCCACTATGCTTCATTTGAGAAAATTCAATTTATTTCCTCTGTGGCAATAGTAGAATTAACTCAAAGATACTATCTGAAAACTTTATGAATTACCTAAATCTTTGAAAAAAAAAATGACTTCAATTGAAAATTTATTTGCATGAATATTCCCATTATCAAATACACATTAAATATTAATTTTACCAGACTACTTCACTGATAACTATATTCCCAAACCAAATAATGGCATAGTAAAATACCATTTCATTTTATAATGTATATCTTACCTATTAGTAACAAAATGAAACACACATTCAAATCAAATTTTCTAAAGGACTACGTTAGAAGTGCACACATTGTGCCCTGGAAACAGAAACAGAAGTCCAAGTTCAGGGTATACAGCGACACTGTAAATTTAATTTCCCGTACATTTTTAGCATCTTCTTGGAATTTCCAAATATCAATGAAATTGTACAGGAAACTATAAAGTAGAATCAAAGCCATGTAGCTTCCCTGCAAACATTAATTTTGTTCTTAAAACTGGTTTCGCCCAATACAGCGACGCAATGCTGTACAACATGCCCAATGTCAACAGACTGAAAAATTCAATGCAGTTTCACTGTCAAGTGACAATTTGTCGGTGACAAAGGCCATCTCAGGGAGTGCTGCCGTCAAACACAGGAATTGTTCTAGTGCCACAATACCACAACGAACCTGACAAAATGAAATCTGAGTATTGTCTATTTCATCTAAGAATTCCACTTTTTGAAAGCCAGAGTGGTAACATGTCATAAATGAAACTAACATCCCATTTACATAATCCTGTATCAGCTGATATGTAAACGATTGAAAGAGAATTTCTTGTTGGCTCTTCTGACAGCCCTGATTTTGCACAACAGACCTATATGTAGGAAGGAAAAAGTTCTTAGCTACAATGTTTCTATGTATTTCATTTTATGTCATTATAAAACCATGGTAATATGTAGGTGTCTCATACGAAAGGCGCATTAAACTGTGTGCAATTACAGTGGACTCTTTTGTACCGAAAATGCATGCACTGATAAACCATATCCACAGTTAATTTTCAGTGGTCCCAGCAAAACTCCTGTATAAATAACTAGCTGTTACCTGCAGCTCCATTTGCGTGCAAAATCCAAGCCTTAATTATAATTACCAAGTGCTCTATCTTAATTGTTCTTCTTTATTAATTTAATATTCTGGATTAGCACATAGGGTACTTTTCATCCCGGAAAAACGAACATTTCCTTAAGGAATATAAAAAACCGACCACCAACCAGTGCCTACTTTAATGGTTGGTGGCATATTTTATGTATTCCCTAAGAAACTGTTCGTTTTTCCTATGTATTAATCGAGTATATAATCTATCCTCGTATCAAATTTCATCTGAATCCGTCAAGCCATTACAACTTGAGTGAGCAAAAAACAAACGTACAAACTTTCGCGTTTATAATATTATTAAGATGATAAAGCTACCCGCTTGTGTAGTTTTTTGGACGTTGCGTCAATCGAAGTATATTTCGGTTCCATCACCTAAGATTTCCCACAGTGATATTTTTAAGCTGGTTGTTAATGCAAACATCTAGTAATGGGATATGTCATGCGCGCCACCAATTATCACTGCTCTGCAGCACATAGTCTTCTCTACCCAACATGTATGTGATGTGCGAGTTTGGCTTGTTACCTCCCCTTACACACCTGCTGAGAGGGGATGTGGTTTCCTAGCAACCAGCTTTTCAACCAAGTGTCCTCTCTCTCCCCTCTTTCTGTCTCTCAGCCACGCACCTCCCTTCCTCCCTTTACATGCCTTCGAGAGGAGAAGTTGTTTTCTAGCAAAAGAAAAAGCACATCCTCTCTCGGTTGCTACAGCCCTTATACAGCTGGCCGCAGTGCAAGTAAAGTGAGCCTGGCGATCGTATAAATCTTATCAAGATTTTATGTTGCTCAAAATAGTATTTCAAAACAAATGGTTTAACCTGAAAATGTTATGCAATACATTTTAAAAAGGAGTTGCTAATTGGATAGACTTGCAAGACTTTTGGATCATCTATGTCAACAGTCACAGACAACGCCACCTATTTTATATCTGCGGACATTAAGAATTTGGCATTTGCATGGAGAGTTAGGCTAATTCAAACTATGCCTTGTTATCCCACAGCTAACTTTGTGGAAAGGTATAATAGAAATCTTAAGGTGGCCTTGCGGGCATTTCAGACTGGGACACACAGGAATTGGGATTTTGCCCTTTGTCAGTTGTCTCTTGCATTCAGTAACGTCATAAGTGATTCTACTCGTAAAGTACCTGCAGAGATATTCTTTGGAAGGAGTTTATTCCATCCCTTGATCCATGCTTGGAGGTTGCACAATTTCTGTTGGGAGGCTGCCAGTAAACAGGAACTTGAAGAGGTATGGAATGAAGCGACCCAGAACCTCCGTAAATACCACTCTAAATTAGCATCTATGAAAGACTATAATAGTGAGTCTGTGCCGATTAAAGTGGGAGGCAGGGTTTTTGTGGAAACCCACTATTTAAGTAACAAGGCTATTCATTTTAGTGCCAAACTGGCTCCAAAATTCCATGGTCCATTTGGAGTAAAGCATTTTCTCACCCCAGTGACTGTGTTGCTCGAAGATGAGAGTCATCTGGGGGTGTTTAATAAATGTCATGCAACTCAGTTGAAGGTGAGCACCTCTTAGTGTTTTTGGCATGTCCCATGGTAACCACTTGTATTCTTTGTAATTTTGGAGTGTAATTATTATTTAGGGTTTTGATCATTCTTGAGAAGTGCTATTGTCTTGTAATCATGTATTTTAAAGGAATTGTTTTGGTTCTTTCTCGTGGTATGAGCCTGTGGTATGCCAAAGCTCTCTGGAAGAAGGTCTGTCCACTTCATGCTCATTTAGGATTAAGGGTGTAATTCATGACAATTTTGGATTGGTGTTCAATATTCATATTAACGTGTAAGATGTTTTTAAATAATTGTTGTATTAGGGTATTTTTCTTGTATGGAAAAAACAAAGCATTTTCTATTTTTTTTCTTAAAGTTAACGAGTAGGGAATTCTCGCAGCTGCTTGCCTTGGAAGAAATTCGACATCCAAATGCTGAACCAAGCCAGAAATTGACATGGAGTGCTCATAATTTTGTCCTGGAGTTGACTATTTAATGCTTGCGCAAGTTTCTTTGTTTGTTCCGGTTCCGACTGAATGATGGAGATGATCATGCAGCTGCGGATTCCTCACTACCTGACGTCCTGTTGAAGATGAAAGTCGGAGTCTGTGACGAGACTGGCCACCTTGGCAGAGTCTCTGCCTGGAGTCTTTTGGAGCATCCCCCTTTTAGGAGGGGGGATGAGATGGTCTGCACTGAGTTTTGCCGTCTCCTGACTCATTAACCATGTTTGACGACTGCATCTAACTGCTCAAGTACGACGTAACACGACTACGTGCAGTAAAAGAACTTTTTCAGTTTTTGGTTTAAAATATCTTCTGCCTGAACTTATAAACTCTGATTACCTTTTTACCAACCTGGTTTGTGAAAACATGAAGAGCTGCCTAGAAGTTTGTTACAACAAACTTTGGTTACCGACACGGAAGTTCACTAGGACATCGGACATAGCTTTGCCACTTGGAGCCTGCTTTGTTACTGAACTTTATTGATGTGGCGCCAGATTTTCCATTGTTTAGATGGCGCTGCGCATGACCTCCCACCCCTGTGACATCACCTTGGAGGCGGCGCAGGCATACCAATATGATGTTAATTTGTTTGCTAAGTTGGTAGCTGATGGCGCTACTTCTTTCTTGTAATTGTGACTTGTTTGTTGGCAATTGGCTGCTTACCCATTGCCCCTTGAACATTTCCTTTTTAGGTAATAAATGCAGCCATTGGCTGATCATAAATTAATACCCTCTAGGGAGAATTAAACAAATTCCGCTATATATACTGGGAGCGGAGTTGTCTTGAGGTCAGACAGCAGCCTCGAGAGAACTTTGGAATGCCAAGATAACTATGCCACTAGCTGTCATGCTGGCCCTTATGGCGAAACATACTTTGATGTCCTAATAGGCAGAATGTAGCGACCATAATGCCCTAAAACAACCTCGTTAAATCTCAATAAAATGCTTTCGTTTATCCTTGGCAAAACTGAATGTAAATGTTAAATCTTTGTAAAAGATTTTTTTATGAGATGCCGAATTTTTAATTAAATATGAATCAACAAATAGCTAAATTATGGACAATCTGGGGGAAAAGCTCATAAGTTTTGTACACGAGATAAACCAAGTTTTCCCTAAATCCTGGAAAATAATCCTTAAAAATGAACACTAGGGTTCAGGACCGAATATTGTAATTTTGCAAGTTCCTCAGTTAAAATTTGTAGCTGTCTTTTCTGGACTTTTCTCGATGAAACTGATTAAGTTTGGGAACATAAAATGAAAATTTTTCCAATTGTGGATAAGCCCACAAAAGCATGTTTTGAATAGATAACTATATGAAACATTTCTCACTGTTTTGGAGAAAACATGTAAAATATATTCTTTTATTACAATTCAATGGCCTTTGGTAACTAGAATATAGATGGGAAATAATTTGTAACCTTTAGTATAGACTGTTATGATATGCCACATAATATTCTCTCATTTCCTATGGCTTTAGGTAAAATTGTAGATGGCCTGAAAATACATTGTAACATTCAATATAAAAAAAAAGAAAATGCAACTTTAAGACTATAAAGCCAGAATTTTAAATGTTAATTATTTTAATTGGTAATTGTAAAATTCTCATTTGTGAAAGATATTGGCAGCAACAAAAATTTACCTTTTATATGAAAACTCTGTCTGAAAAGAAAAAGATTTAATAAAATCAAAACACAGTATCAGGATTAATGTGTATTTCATTTCAGCTCAGAGTATGTAGAATTTTGCCTACTTGATTGTTCTTCCATGTTTTATTCACTTTGCCTTAACGAGGGTTGTTTTTACCCAGGTGATTGTGTTTTTGTTGGATGGTGTTTTCAAATCCACTTTGCCACATCCTAGGGTCTACGGCGTAGCACCATCTTTTGAATAAATTGATATCCTGTAAAGGTCTCTTCCACACCTTTTGTTGTCTAATGATGGATAAGCACCGAGCCTGAGTACAGCATAACTTGGCACAGGTGTAAGGACACAGTTTCGAATGATTAATTAGTAAAAGACAATGAAGAAATAACTTTTAACTGTTTTATTTATTCGTTTCTGTCTCAAAATCAGTTTTTTTTTTTTTTGCAGCCAGTCGTGAACACACCGCCCAATCAATAATCTCTCCATGCACTCTCAGCTGATTGAGTGCGCATGGGACATTCAAAATTTGTCTTTCATTTTGTGTCATATTTTTTTTATTTTCAGATGGTTTGGAAGTTTTGGGTCAGCTTGCATTTGGTGTCAGATTACGTTCAATTATATACAGTATTTTGAGATGTTATATTTTTTATTTACATGAGTTGACGTGAAATCTTTTTAATGTATTATTTACAGTAAAACTAATTCAGTAATATTTTTTTTACATTCCCATTTTTAGTCTGTTTATTAGCTAAACTTTATTCACAGATAATGTTACAACTCTCATTATACTTAAAATGAAGTATAATAAGGTCAGAAATTATACTTTATTGATGTACATGTCAAAACTGCTTATCTAATAAAATTCCTGCATGTATGTAAATTTTTTGACAGTCCCATGAAAAATGGTAGGTAAGGAGTCAACTGTATGTTGCTTTGTTTCTCTCTTCTTTACAGCTGCAGCTAGAGCTAACTTCCCCACGTGCACACTTCATATCAATTAAAGAGGCAGCAGATATGTCATAGAGTATTTTCTTAATATGTATTTCTACATCAATTTGGTGCAATATAATTCAAACCCAAGTTGTTTTAAGCGAATACAAGAGGAAAAATGTACTTTTAAAGGACATTATAGATAATACTTTTGGCATACAGGAGCATAACAGGTGACTTTGCTGCCATTTGTCGGCCAGTGTGCACAGTGCACTTCGGAAGCCATAGTTACATGAAACAACTGGTTTTTTTATGTGTAAAACATAAATGTACAAATGAATTCCCAGAGTTATATATTTTCTGCAAGCTTTTTATATTTTTTAACATATTTTTGTGTATAGCAATTCTGCTTGCTAATAATCACCAAGCTTTTCTGAAACTGGGTCATGATTTTGTGTTTCGTGCTTCCTCTCCCACTTCAGCAAAAATTAATGTTTTAAATATATTTATTAAAAGCATGCATCAATCTGCAATGGTATCATTTTTAGGGAAAATAATATTTACGTTAAAGTGATATATATTATTGTCATCCAGGCAGACTCTGTACAGCAGTAATTTAAAAATAGCCTCGTAGCATGTACTAGTCATAAACCATCAGAACTCAAATTATTGGATGAGCAGACACCGGTTTTAATAGTGAAATACTACATTATTATGAATGAAAATGTGCTGTATGACTATTTCCCTAAATTTTACATACATGTTGCAACATCCTGACTGCTACTGCATAAGAACCACAATCAACATCTTGTTGA
The DNA here is from genome assembly GCA_029891345.1 of Dryococelus australis. Taxonomy (NCBI): domain Eukaryota; kingdom Metazoa; phylum Arthropoda; class Insecta; order Phasmatodea; family Phasmatidae; genus Dryococelus; species Dryococelus australis. Next base: position 9,864,116 of record CM056999.1, on the reverse strand, counting down.
AGATATTAAAACAAGTTAGCCATATAAAAACAAACGATGCTCCACAGTTTTATGTTGTGCTTTTATGTACATACCTAGCCACATGGCTGTAGTTGTAGATGCATTCAGTGAAATAGATGTAAGAGTTGAAAACAGAGTTCAGTCTTTCGATTAAAATTAAATTTAATTTGTTTGTGATATTGAATTTTAATATGGATAACGTGTCAAATATAGAGTGACCATATAAATGGATGACAGAAAAACTGTAGAATTATTATGAACATATTACCATCGAAAAGTAAACTAAAATAATAATACAGCTAATTTTCCAAGAGTATTATGATGTATTTATGATGTATTATTTCCGTTTGCTGGGCAAGAAAGCTGCAACTTTTCAAACAATATTTTCAAGTAAATACTTATGTTCATTGCAGCAATCAAAATTTATACAGCAAACTCAATAATTTACCTATCTATACATCAGCAGCTTGATGAAATGTTTTGATGTAAGTACTGTCTATCTCATATAAGATGGCAAGATTTTGACAGTTCAACTAATGTTTACTTTTAGTTTATGTATCCTTTCACCATCAGCTGGTGTGTCAGTTGGATGCTACATGAAAACAAGGAAATGGGTTTAGGGAAAAATATGGCATGTTTAGGACATAGACGGACAATTACTGGCCCAATAGAAATTACTAGTAATCAAAATTGCTGTACACGAAATATATATTGCTTTAAAAACCATGTAGAGCTCGCAGAAAAATAAAACTATTTGTATCTGTTTGTACATTTGTTATTTTACATACGAAACATATTCATTTGAGCATTATAGCTGGTTAGGTTCGAGAAAGAACTCGCAGATGGCACGCACGACATGGTTAAGTGTGTGAGCCGACAGATAGCAGTAGGTTCACCGCCTCTAGATCCTGCTTTTTAAAACTTGATTTTTCTCCTATTACTGTCTCGAAATGACACAAATTTGAAATGTATTTCGTCAAATATTTGAAAAATACTTCAATATTATCATGTAATATTTCTGTAGGCTTTTGGAATCAATATCAAGCACATATGGAAAGCATTGATGGACAGTGGGAATACAACATGAAAAGATCTAAGGTTTGAAGTCGCGTTTCATCCGGCTATGAATCGTCTTATTGAGCATTTATTTTGACCAGCTATACATAACTACTTTAGCACGAAGATTAGTTTGTAACACTTACAACCGTTGTTTTGTGACCACATAAAATAAAATATATTAATTAATCTGGGGACTCTTTGTTATCATGTATTTTACACTTGTCTGATGTGCATCGCCAGTGCACTCAGAATAGCAAACTTAATATTAACTTTTGTTCTTTCGTGCATCAGCTGATACACAATTTTGTAAACTGCACTTTGTTTCGTATATGTCAAGTTGCCACTCACTGACTGTCAAAATCTTGCCATCTTATATGAGATAGACAGCAGGTGGGACTTACTGTCTCATTGATACCAGTCATTATAGAAAAAAATATGTTTTGACAGTCAGGTGGAAACCACGTGGCGGCAGGATTATACGTAGTCTGTTGTTTAATGGTTACTACTTCTACACAGTATTTAAAAAAAATGTAATTCTTAGATGAAATACTACTCCAGCAGACAATAAAAAGCAAGACCAGTATGACATCAGTCGGACAAGATCATGGTCCGACAGTCCGACTCGTGTAAATTATATTTCTACTTCTCGTAGTGTCGAGCTTATCAGGGTGCGCAAAATATACAATACAACATTACAAAATAACATTTATTATATATTTTTCTACCGTAGTAAACACATAATAAATGAACTTGTCGCCAAAATCACATTTTGGTTTGTTCATAAATAATTAGTTTTAGTATGAATTCAAATACTGTCAAAAGGAAAGTATGGTTCACTTTATCGTAAGTTTTATACTGTCAATCGTGGAAACTTTATGTGTGACTTGCCGTTTTAGGATTGTCTAACAGCCAAGTACAACACTTGTTGGGCAGATATTGTCAATGGCATTGTGTTGGGACTGTTATGTCGGGCTTGCCTAGCTATTGTGAACTCCAGCTTTACATTTTTGACCATGTGAAAATAGTTTATATTTATATTCACTCTTTTCATTGTTCATTCATTTTAATTTTGAAAAACTGTGGACATTTTGGGTTAACCTTCAACTTACGTAGTAAAAGCAAGGAATATCTGTGTTTAATAAAATATTTTTGAAAGCCCTGTTTAAAATCAGTGTTTACGTTATCGAGGCCTTGTTACATTGCATGCCTTAATGCAACTGCTAGGAAACTCATAAAAAATCATTCCATTAGTAAATACATTCTAGTGTACAAGGCAAAGGGACAACTCAAAACCTATTTTGCCATTGCTTGAAAATAAAGACTGAGACTGCACAGCAAGTAAAAACTTTGCACAACTTGTTTCCTTCTTCATGGTAAAGCCACTTGGTGAAACATAAACATTGCTAGTTGAATTTCATGCTTCAAAATAGATGTTTACATTCCACCAAGAAAGACTTAATTTAGGCCTATATTATATTTTGTTATGGAGCAATAAATAATATCTAATGTGACCAGTAATGCATATCAATGGGCTTTATATTTATTCTCCGAGTGCAATTTGGTGCAATTCAGAACATGTTTATATATGTCCAACAATTATATTGAGCCTTGCACCGCACATGCCTAACACTCAATGTAAACAGGCTTCCAGTTATATTTAATAATCAAACCATTAGCAAATTATTAGTTTATTTCAAACCAATTTTGCGAAGCGCGTGCATGCCAGTCACTATGTCAAAGACAGATAAGAAGTAGTGATTGGTTAGTTTCTGACCAAGAACGTGGTACAGCTGGGGAAAGTTGTGAAGAGGAGAGACAAGAGACGAGATGAAATGATGGATAGTGAAAGAGAATGAGAAAACCACCAGCAACTTGTTGACTTCAAATGAAACTGAATGATACTCTGTAAAATGAATCTACATATGGGGAAAAAAGAGACACGTTCAGATATTTTTCTTTTGCACACAAGATACCGTCCATCCTTACATGAATACTACAGGATGAAATAATAGGTTGTTCAGAAACAATGACTAATGTTCCCCAGTTCACTTTAAGACTTGCTTTGGCAACAAAGGATGTGATCGTATTAACATCTTGTGTACAGCCACAAATCCCTATGAAATAGTTGTGGCCCAAGGTGTAATTATACATGTAATTTAACACAAAAATGCTAAGCAGATTGTGGTGTGAAAGGTAGATAACTGGGAATTGATAAACTTTAGTTGGACAAACATTTAAAATTGGATTTAAAGTACCCACAAATCACACCAAATGAGAACAACTCATTGCTTGGTATACTTACAATGGAATCCTCTGCCTAGATTCTTTGGCATGTAAGCAGTGAAGACTAAATAAAGTAAATCTAAATCTGTATAAGCTACCGAACTACGCTACTATATAACTGTGATGATGCACGTGCACAAACAATATTCTTTACTAAAACGCCCCCAGTATACAACTACGCCAGAAGCAGAAGAGGTCATATCAAGTCCAGTCCATGGAACGCTCTGGCATTCCTACTCCATCTCCTCCTTACAACAAGCCCTTAACCTTCAAAGCAGGAGGCTATGCGGACATCCTTATGTCCTTCTTTCTCTCAGAGCAACCTTGATGCCTTATTTATTAGTAATGCACCATGGTATTCAGACTTTTGAAGGTGGTGTGGATTCTTCATCTTTTAGTTCCTGTGGTGCCATTTTTGAAGTTTAAATACAGACTTTATAAAGAAGAACCAGTTTGTGCCATTCGGAAAAATTATTGTACATTTTCCGCAGCATTCTAAATCCCGTACATTTACCAATAGCTGGACACCAACTATGATATGACTGCCAAAAAAGTAAAGGAAACATGTAGAAAAAAAAATCATTGCTAATTTGAAGGCCTTGTAATACCAACACTTCTATTCAATTCTCTGGACCCGGATTCAATTTCCAGTCTGGCCATGCCACTGAACTGATCAGTAGGAAATACATACCTGTGCAGCTTCAAGCAATGGGGCACTCCTTCTTCATCTGCTACAACATAGATATTTGATTCCTTTCCCACGCCTATCTCGTTGCCAAAAGATGCAATTACACCCCTGCAACTTAAAACTTTCAAAGCCAAATAATCATAACCTTGATTGGTCAAACGATAGCCATCATCTGAAACAAAAAGGTGGTCTTAGTGTTTACATTTCTCGGTATACCACATCAATCAAAAAATTATTTGCATTGTTACTAAATGTTTGTCTGATATACTGAAATACCAAGACTGATATAATTTTAAGAAGTTTGGTTTGGCTCAAGGTGATTTCAACAACCAATTACAACAGACTCTCAAAATGTAATATGTAACTACTACGGTTTCTACTTTTTGACAGCTCTTTTTTGATAAAACATAAAGAAAAAAAAACAACATCCCTTATACAAAATCCTGTCAGCTGATGCATGAACAATTAAAAGTGAATTTCACATTGGCTATACTAATAGCCCTACTGTCACACAACAAAGGAAAATAAATGAGAGCATGGGAGCTTTATGGCATAAATTGTTACTGTAATGCATTTTATTTTACATCATGCTAGAATAGTAATGTTGTAGGTGATTAAAATGAAACAAAACACAAATATTGTTTTGTTCCACCCCATATTTCTTTCACCTATCCCCTCCCTCTCTCCACTCTCTCACCATGTTTATTACTAACATGGCAATATTTATTTAAAAAGGCGGTTAAACAATAAAAAAAATGGCTGAAAGAAAAAGTAAGAAGGGCCTCAAAAGTGCTCACTTTACAGTGAACAGCCTGTAATGTCTTTCACTCATGCATCCAGCCCAATTGTCCAGCCCGCCATTCGCACATTTCACTGCTATGACGCTTGCATTCACAGATTTTCCTCCAGCTGGTCACTCCAGCGTTACTTGTTGCTCTACTAGCTTGTCACACAATCATGGTAGACTCCCGATTCTCATACAAACTCCCTACTCGGAGGCCTGTCACACTTTTATAGTATCGCTGTGCCTTGATCTGGAAGGTTCACCGCACCCTGAGTCATGCTGAGAGAAACTACTGCAGCAAATCACTAGAAAATTCTTCCGATAAATGCAGAATTTTTAATACAACTAAGGTCAAGAGTTTCGTGCTGCAAAAAGGTTATCATGGCACCATGCAGAGGTTTGTGCAACGGGATACTTTGTGTAACAGACACACACTTCAAGATTTCTTGCTTGCCTGTCATTCAACACATTCCATTGACTTGCTGCCTGTTTTCATACTACTACTCCTCTGTCATTCACTTCTGCTTGCTCACGCGGGGGAAAGCATCTCAAGTCTGTTCGTTCCTAACAGATTGTAATATCCAGACCTTCATAGAATGTTGGTCGATGTGAACATCCTTTTGCTTCATCAGAGAGCCTTAAAAACCAATCCAAAATACCAGATCATTGATCTTATTCAAATTCCTGTAGGGGCCTTCCTAACATTTCTGCAGTTTTACGCCTCTGTGGGTGTACAACCCAACCACAACAGTTGACCTCCTCGAAATACCTCGCCCGACATTCTCATGTCATACCACGTCTTATCTTGTCACCATTTATTCTGAGGTGCTGTCGAGCAAAATCATGAATGTCAACTAGCCTGTTACATATTCATTGGCATAATCAGGTGTCAGTCGGTCAAACAGAAGGTCTCTAGGAAGGCGTATCTCTCTTCTAAACAGCATCCTTGATGGTGTTACCCTTGTGAACTCGTGAACTGCTGAGTGGTAAGCAAGGAGAAACAATGGCAACTTTGAATCCCACCAATCCTTTTGGTTATCTGCCACAAACAAGAGTTCTGTTCAAGAGTTTGGTTAAGCCTCTTGGCCATTCAATCCGATTGAGGGTGTAAGGCTGTAGTCCTAGTTTGTTTGGAGTTCTACTCTATGAGTGCATTGGCAACATTACATGCTTCTTAGTTTGGGAGGGGAATGACCTCAGGCCACTTAGTAAAGTAATCTCGGGACACCAGCAGATACCGATTACTTCTTTCCGTGACAGGCAAGGGATCCAGATTATTAACTGCCATCCTCTCGAATGGGGCTCTAACATTGCATTTCTGGAGGTGACCTTGTCCCATGGTCCTTGGGCCTTTCCTCGTAGTGCAGGTATCACACATTTGGCACCACTTCCCAACGATCTCCCGACAAAGAAGCCAATAGAATCTCAATCTAACTCTGTCAAGAGTCTTATTAACACCAAAGTGCCGACTAGCTGCACATTATGAGGTCCCATTAAGACTACATGAACCCTGCATTCTGGAAGGACCAACCATAAGTGTGTTTGTTTTCTATCATTACTTTCCCAGTTTCTGTAAATTACACTATTCTTCAGTACGAAGGAATTCCATTGTGCCCAGTATGCTTTGACTGCTGCGTTTAGATTGGATCTCTCTTCCCATTTTGGCCGACAGCCACCATCTTTCCATTATAGTAAAGAATGCAAAGTTGAATAATTTAGCTGATCTTTCCTAATACCCTGATCACTCCAGGTAGGTGACCCATCACAAGATAAACAACCCTGAATTCTTGTTCTCCGTGCCTTCAGTGATTAGCCACTCTTTTATTTTTGATGTTCACAATGATGACAGAATTGATCACTTGGCCTCTTAGACAGTGCATCTGCATTGCTGTAAAGGTGTCCAGATCTGTATTGTACAGTACATTCCTGCTTAATCGTGCTTCGCTTAACCGGTTTTTGTCTTATCCGTGCGGTGGTCAGGCGATGCTGTAAAGTGTGTTGTTTAACAAGCAGCTGTAAGTTATGTCTATGGCTGAGCCGCGTGAGCTGATGTTTATCTCTTTAATCTGTCAGCCTGCCGCAGAGACCTGCGTGAGACATGCATTTCCGTCCATTGAAGCGCATTGGACTCTAACTCATCTCAGATCATTTCCAAAATGGCAGATTTTGATGACAAAATGACCACGTGACCCAATTTATATACAAAAATGGTGACTTTTTGGTAATTTGGTATTTCACATGTTCTATCTAGCAGCTGATGTTAGCAAAAATACAAAATTAACACATGCATGAATGCTTTATAAAACAAATAATTGTTCATAAAATACACTAGGCATGTCTTAAAAAGCAGGTAACTGTTGTGCTTTGTTTATATAATTTGCAACAAATTTTTTTGAAGTCATTATTGTATAACTTATTATTTTCTTATTTATTAACGTATGCGCAGCATTACAGTGATGAGTATAGAAATATTTTTCACAGTTAATGTAAAAATGTGTCACCACGAATGCTAAACAAGTGATTCTCGACAACTTCCAGAGTGTAACTTCCAAAATGACAAATTACAAAATAACGAATTCGCCATTTCGGTTTCGGACACTGCCTCAGTTATCCCCCTCCCCACCCAATAAGAAACACGTCTTTCCACTTTATCGATCGCCGACCCAGGTCATTGTTCACTCATTTTCGCAACGTCAATTAAGCGTAAAAGGACAGTTTAAACAATCGTGGAAAAGTTAGATATAATAAAACAATTTGAGCAGTCCAATTTTAATTTATAATCTGCTGGTTTATCATAATATGTTCCAACCTTGCTTATTATATCCTATTAAAATTTTGAAAGAACCAGAGGTACCACTGTTCTCATTTACCATAATTCGTCTGTAGTTAGTAATGGTATTGTTCTGTTTAGCATGTTGTCCTGCAGATGGTGCACATTTTAGTGAGTATCTGCCTGGTGGTATTATTTAAATTGAATTTGGTAAGATTTATTGGTGTTCACATATTTGTTGGGTTGTACTTCTCATATGTTTGCAGTGTAATCCGGGCTGAAGAACACTCACATACAATATCTATTAACATTTATTATGTTGCATTAAATGCTACACTATTGCAATAAGTTTGTTACTATTGTACGTTTTCAATGTTTTGTAAATGTACAAAAATTTTTCTGTAAAATTTACAAAAAATTTTTACAGTGTATCTTGGGAACTATTCACCCGATTGCAACCAAATTTGACAAATGAATAGTGTAATTACAAGACTTTTTTTGTATGTTTGTAATATAAGGAACATCTATTTTCTAAATGAGGGCTGTATACATTTTTTATGGCTGGTATGCTAAATCTCCTGAACCATTAGACCTAGTTCAAGAAATCTTAGTGCTCACAGTACATAATGCAAGCAGTAAATGTGTTGATAAACAGTCTCATTTGCTGCCATTTTGGAAGATAAAATCACCCTGAAATAACATAGCATATCCATTATATATCGCAAACTACTCAAACGATTCCTGTTAAATTTGATATACATGTAATAATATTGTATGCCACATAAGTTTATTTGATTTTAGTAGATCAGTCACTTATTTTCAAATTGGTTAATTTAATGTACATATGGCATATCTGCTGAACCATTATACCTATTTCAACAAAAGTGGCTGAGCAGGTAGTTCCTATAGCAGGCAGAAATTATTGTAAGCCATTCAAAATTACTTGATTTTATTATATCTGACTTAGTCTCATAATGGCAACTGTACAAGTATTTTGATATTAGTATGCAACATCTGCTGAACCATTTGCGCTATTTCAACTAACGCTTAACCTGAAAAAAAATACGCTTTTGTATTATATCTCACGAACTACAAGCCTATTCTCATCCTATTTGGTACACACATAATGCTTTTGTAGGCCATATAAAATTATTTGATTTTAGTAGAAACAATATTAAATTTTCAAAATTGTAGCATTACAAATATTTGACAGAGCCATAGATATTAAAGCATATAATTATTTCAACCAAACTTGGTATTCTGAAATTAAATATGCAAATTTACAGACACTCAGATAGGCAAGTTCGGATAAAAATTAAACACTAATATTGGAATCTACCAACATGTTCCCTATCACATGTGAAATACAAATATTACTGTAAACCTGAAATATTTTTAGTAGAAGAGTTTATCTTGTAAATGGTAGCCTCATACTGTGTGTTACATGCACAATTTATTACACCATTGAAAAAATTTAAGTAGCTATTACTTTGAATGCTGACACAAATAACCAACTGAAGCCACATTGGAAAATAACTCAAACGAAAAATAAAGCTCAATTGTCACATCTCGGTAACTTCTAAATCAAGTTACAACACATTCGTCATGCAAGTATTATTTTGTATGTCCATCTAAAATTTTACAGATTAGTCACTTATTTTGAAAATACAGTACACTCCTGATTAACTGGCCAGAAAAAACACGAATAAGCGAATTTGAATTTAAAAACCCAGATAATCGAATTTACATATTTTTACTATTAATGGAACAGTGATATTGGCTCTGAAAATAGTGATAAAACACCGTACCTATTATACTTTTCAAAGCAAACACAAATCACACACTGTATGTACAGGTTTTAAGTACACGATACTTTAACTGATATTTATGTTGCACCAAGTGTAGTTAATTCACAATGTATCGAGTATACACAGCCTTTCGCCGGCATCAGGCGAGTGCACTGGGTGGGCGACCGGGAGCAATAGATAAGCAGTCCGTAGTTGCGTGTGTCACTTTCTCCACGTGCATCACTCAGACCCGTCCTTTAGATGGCAGAGTTAGTTGAAAATACAGAATGCAATGCAATAAAGACTACAGACTATAACGGGACTTTAAATGAGGCAACCTGGCATTTAAACAATGCAGTACAATCCCCATTAAAAAGATAACCCTACATACAAAAGTTTATTACAATTTTACCGACTTACAAAAACACAAAAAATTTAAAATCTCTGAAATGTTTAGTTTTTTGTTGGGCCTAACATTTAAACACTTGATATAAAAAAATGTAAGAAAAGTTAAACCATGCCTTACTTGAAAAAAATGCTTCAATTTTCTTTTGTTTGGCACTGGAATTGTTGTTTTTGTTTATAACATACCATGCTCAAATTGTTTTATTATTTCTAACTTTTCCGCAATAGTTTAAACTGTCCTTTTAAGCTCTATTGACATTGGAAAACGAGTGAACAATGACCCAGGCCGGCGATTGATAACTGGCAAGACATGTTTCTCGCGTGAATGAGGGGAGTATCTGAGATCATGTCCGAAACCGAAATCGCAAATTCGTTATTTTGTAATTTGTCATTTCGTAAGTTTCCCTTCAAAAGTTGTCGACTGTCAATTGTTAAGCATTCACAGTGACACATTTTTACATTAACAGTGAAAAATATTTTTATCTAAATCTATTGCTTAAAGCAGACATAATATTTCTACAATCATCACTAGAATGCTGCACATACATTAATGAATAAGAACATAATAAGTTATACAATAATGACTTCAAAAAAATTTGTTGCGAAATATATAAAACAAAGCACAACAGTTAACTGCTTTTTAAAACATGCCTAGTGTCTTTATGGACAATTATTTGTTTTATAAAACATTTGCGCATAAGTTCATTTTGTACTTTTTTTTGCTAACATCCAATGCTAGATAGACAATACAAAACACCGAATTACCAAATACGTCACCATTTCTGTACACAAAATCGGGCCACATGATCCATTTTGTCAACAAAATCTGCCATTTCGGACACGGCCCGAGATGAGTCAGTCCGACGCACTTCAGTGGACGGCAATGGATGTCTCACGCAGGCCTCTGTGCCAGGCTGACAGTTCAAAGAGATAAACATCAGCTCACGTGGCACAGCCATAGATGTAACTTACAGCTGATTGTTAAACTGCACACTTTACAGCATCGCCTGACCACCGCACGAATAAGTCAAAAACCGGTTAAGCGAAGCACGATTATGCGGGAGTGTACTATAGTGATCTTTCTGTTTAAACTTGTACTGAAGTAGGCCTATCTATTTTGTGCCCTATACACACTAAGAAATATCTTCAATCGTCTGGCATTTTGGAAGATAACACCAACAAAATTTATGAATATCTCATATATCAGTAACAACTACCAAACACAATCAAATGTAGCAGAAAAGTACTGTCGAATTGATAAAAAAATGCTGAGAAGCTTATTACAATTACTTGCATAGATATGTAAAGGAAAGTACGCTTATTAGTAATACTGAACGTCTTGTTTACGTTGGTGTGGTGCTTCAAACACGTTTACTGCATGGTTGCTACATTCACAGTCATCGATACAAAATGAACAATGATTAAACACTGGTATTTATTTGTGAATAAATTACATGTCACTTTATTGAACCAATAATAGTGACATACATACACAGGACACACATATAACTGTAGAGACGTAGGGTATAAGTAAATACATAAAGGTGACAAACAGGAGACAACAGTGTAACTTGACATAATTGGCTAGTATGAAGGTAAGACAGATATTTGAGTAACACTACAGAACATAAACTGACATGACAGGCACCACAGCCCTTTAAAAACAAGTTCAATGCACACACAGAAATAAATCAAATAGAGGTAAAAAAGTAAACAATTCCAGTGCAACTTTTTCTGTGTGAAAAAAACTTTTATCTTAAGAAAATGCAAACAGGTGAAACTATATTTCCTAGTAAAACATCTCATTTTTTCTCGTCATTGCCTGATAAATTGATAGTAAAATGGTTTTGCTCTTCAAAATTGCATTACAGTTAAACTTTTATTAGTAGACGTGAGTCTTTTGTACTTGCGGAAGAAGTGTATATGTGTGTGATCAAGCTTGTGCTACATTACTGAACTCATGTTATTTTTTGCCCACACTTTAAAATAGAAAATAACGTTCATAGTTTGTAAGTTGCCTTCAAAAAAGGCTGTTTTATATACTTTACGAGGATCACTTTATTGCTCAGATACATTTCTGCTATCCATAGTATGAAACGCGGACACTGCAATGATTATCTTGACCCCACATAATATGGGTGCGCAAGGGAGCAGGGAGTATGTCAAACAACGATAGGCTTCCCGTCCTTCCCCAAAACACACACATGTGGTGAAGACTCTCCCTCTAGTATCTTTCCCAAACGCCTTCATCCCAAGCCATGTTCTCTTCTTGCAGTAACAGCTGTCCTCGCTTGAAAGTGCTTCGTCCTATGCGGTACTTAGTTCAAATTTAACAGCACAAGGTATACAAATATACACTGCCTTTTGAGATTTAATGTTGTAGCAAAATGAAAAATTGGTACGCTCATATTCTACGTTAAATTTTCTATACACCTCTTTTTTAATTTTTCCCGAAAAATGAACAGAAACTGTTGAAATGACATGCAAAGTCAGCCAAGTTGAGGCCCTAGTTTCGCATCTATTTAAGCTTATTTATATAAATCTAAAAAAAAAAGTTGGACAGATTACATATTCAATCCATGAATAAAACCAATTACAGCATTCTAGGTTCATTACTGCCTTCAAAATGTCTCTAAAATAAAACTACGCTGATTCTCTGGTTTATGCGGGGACCAACCTCCTCTTAATTCCAAAAGAAGTAATATGTAGCATAAGTAAATATTTACTGGAATGTTATACTAAACTGTGAGGATTAATATGAGGAAAAAAGATGTATGGAAACTGGATTGAAGATAGATCCATGATACTGCAACTGAACTGCTTTGAACATGCAATCACAGATTAAAGTAAACTGCAGACTAGAAACAACACAGAGGAAGCTGAATGACATGAAGCAATTACTTCAGAAGCAAATACAAGGGATTTCATACAGTCAAGTGGAGCAAGAGGAGTTTTGCCCATGTAGGAAGAAGAAAGCAAATGACCAGACCTGGTAAATAAAAACTGCCAGAAAAAGGAAAGACAGTGATGATACAGACTTAGCTGAACACACATTAAACTCACAATGTTTGCCTCTCTCGTAACTGAGCAGTCGATGTTTACACAATTCTCTCAGGAGTTTATGAACACCTCCATGTCTCAGGTTTGCTATGGAGGCTGCAAGAGATGCTGGCACAACTTCGTGATTCTTCATGCCCATTTCAATCTGTGGAAGACAAACAAGCTGAAATGTTACACACAGATATAACAAATTAAATAAATTAATTAATATAAGAGAGCATTATGAGCAATTAATTTGCCAGAGAAACATTAGGTCACATTCAAATCATGACTTCACAACAAATGGGGCACAAACTAATACTGAATATATGAGGGCTGATTCAAAAGTTGTTTATCTCCAGGAAAAGACACAACACAGGAAATGTACTATATACAGTAGAAAGTGTACAACATGTATGTTTTAAAGATGACACCACATGGGGTATAGATCCAGGAATGCCCGGCAAGGAACAAAGACAAACATGGCTGCTTGAAATCTCAGTTTAATGGATATATTCTCACACAAACTGTATACACTCACTCATGTGAATGAATACCTATCATATGTGTACGAGCTGTTTAACATCCTTTAAAGCAGTCTCTGAGGTTGTTCATGGTTTGTGCCAACGATAAGGCAGACATTGATTGATGGATCTCATGCAGCCGATGGTATTTCCCATCTGCCTCATCACTGGCAACAAACCGTGCACAACCCCGGAAGGATGTTAAACAGCTCATGCACGTACACTACGTATTCGTTCACGATGAGTGTATACAGTTTGTAAGAGAATATAGAAATTAAACTGTGATTTCAAGCAGCCATATTTGTCTTCGTTCCTTGCCTGACATTCCTGCATCCATACACCATGTTGTACACATTCAACTGTACATGGTACATTTCCTGCATTGGGTCATTTTCGGGTGGTAAACAATAGTTGCAGTGACTTCTGAATCAGCCCTCATATTAATTAATTTTTCAAATCAAGTGTGTAAAGGAAAATCAAGAATCAGCAATGCTAACATACCTACAAATTTCTGCTAAATTTGTGAACATGTGTGTCGCCATAATAAATGCATTTCTGTTGAACTATTACTTTTATTATAGTTTTAAACATTACTTTGTGGCAGAAGCTATGGCATAATATTTGCTTACAAAGTAGGCAAAAGCCATTTCTCCTCAATAACTTAAATTAGATACTTAATTTATATGCCTCTTAAGTTTGATCAAAACCGTTCAGACCAGTTCACTTCTCGATACCAGGAACATACGTTAAAGTGTTTATGAGTGTGACATTGGTTATGAAGTTCATCATTATGCAGAGTCAGTTGAATGGAAAAGGTAATGGTTGGTAACTCTACAGTTAATCCCAATATGTTTATTAGAAAGTGACTGCATTTGAAGTATATATTTTCAGTTCAGGTAATGCACATTTAGATAGGCATATTTAAAATGAAAGACAATGAGATGTGTTTTGTAACATGTGGGACCCACCTGCTGCTTACAGTTTCAGGAGGTGAAGAAAACTACTACACTTCAGACTCAATGCACGCCTGAAGTAGTTGTATTGTAGGCTGTCATGCAGTCTACTTTTCAAATCAAGCATTTGGCAAATACATTGGCATCCTTCTTGGATACACTGATAATGTGTTTTGATAATGAGAATTAGTGTTGCACTCACAATTGTTTTCAACTGGCTCCACAAATAAAAATTCAATACATTTACACCTGAAGAATGCGCAGGCCAATCAATAAGTCCTGCACAATATATCCATTTGTTTGGATATTTTACATTCTAAAACTTTATTGCAATTCTGTAAAATGTGGTGGTGCATCATCATGCAAAAGCCACATTTACGTACATCACGGAGAACATATTACAAAAGTCCATGCAACTGGTTTGTAATGAAATTTACATAAGATTGACCTGTTATTTTCCCAGCAAGTAAAGAGGTACAATTACATTGTTGCCCAGAGGTGGGCATGTCACGGTTGGAAGGCTGGAAATCCCATTGAGCCTCCCATAGCTCCTTTTTTTTTACGTTACTGATATAACTTTCCAATACATGGGTGCAAATAGTAGATATAAAAGGCGGGTGTCCTGGACCACCACACATTTTCATCAAGCAAATTTACTACTTCTTTCCAAATGGTGTGCAGGCTATTTGCCACATTAAAACCAAGAAAAATTCTTGATTTTCAACCAAATTTTCAGTTTTTTTTTTTAGAAATGCCAATTTTGCAAGCGAGCAATCTAAATCAAGCAAATTTAAGACAAAGACAAGGAAAATACGCAAAAATCAAGTGAAAATATTAAAACTATAATTTATAGATTTTATCCAACAAAAATAAACCACCAATAAGATTTTTTAAAGTCTAAAAATAAAGAAAATTCTGAAGCATAGCCATTACTGATTCCATAATTTCAACCATCACAACATTCCAAATCATAAACATTGTCTTTAAAATTAGAAAATTTATCTGATCTTAGATCATTTTTATCGATTTTTAAAACAATTTTGAAATTAACAGGGTCCAATTCTTTATCAACGGAAAATGCTGATTTTATAATTTTATATCCAATATCCCAACGTTCTAAAAGTTCTATAATTCGACCCATTTATAATATTGAAAAATGTATAAAAAGTGAGAAAATTTTAATTAGAAAAATTATTTTTTATTTGATCAAAAATTCATAAAACTTAAATGCAACCACTCAACTACGAGTCTAAAATATTGTATTAAAATATTGAAACAATTTCTTGTTTCTGTAAAATTGTTTACATCCTCCATTTAATAAAATTAAAAATTTATAGATCTTCAGAGATTGAAGAGTGAGGCTGGGGAGGGCTACATTGCAAGCTAAGTAAGGGGGTGTTTATAGGAAGAAGAAACAACAGTGAGAAACTTCAGAGGATGTGGAGGAGAAACGGAGCGGGGTAGGTAGTCCATGCTTGTGAGGTCTGTGAGGGAGTGGAATGTGTGGAGGGAGGAATTGGTATCTGTGGGAGGGGTTGGTAAATTCATGAAGGGAGTGGAAAAGGAATTGGTTGGGTGAAGGAGAGGTGAGAGAGCTCGCCACCGGGCGGTAGCCTAATTGCGAGTGTATGTATTTGTGTGTGTATGTATGTGTGTGTGTGTGTGTGTGTGTGTATATATATATATATATATATATATATATATATATATATATATATATATATATATATATATATATATTCTTTCTTTCAGGTAATCATAAGTTAAATTTCGTTCACTAACTAGAACAACATTACAAATTGTACCAGTTCCAACAGCTTTATTAAAATCAACACTAATTTTTATATCTTTTTTTTTTTTTTTTAACTAAGTTGTTTTTCTATATGAAAAATCAATGACATACAATGGTATTCGCCCCCAAAATGAATAATAACTTAGATCACCATTCACATTTACAGTTGGTTTATAATAAAGTTCATTATTTTGAAATACAGTAACCAGTTTTGTTTTCGAATTTCTAAAATCGTTATAAGCAAGATACATTTTATTGCAAAGGTCATTTTCTATATCCAGATTCCAGTTTTCTTTTGGAAAAATTCCATTTCTTCCATTTTTCGCATAAATATTTCTCACACTACAGTGATCAAACACAGAATTATGTACACTCTGATCAGCTTGATTTTTTCTATTAGTTTGAAAGCCTACAATTACAAAATCGGGCATGTCTAATTGTCAATTATTAAACTGATCTTTTATATCAAAGTTAAAGATAGTTGTTCCAGTAGGAAGTTCTTTTCATAAAAATTGCCAATAATCAAAGCTAATTGGCAGTTTACGTTCTTTGTATATTTTTTCTTTAATTGCAATGGCTTTGTTTGCTTCATATTCAACAACAGGCCACATAATTTCTCATTTTTGAATAACAATTTTGCCTGGATCGGCATAATCTCTATCAAGTGTACCATCTGCCTTTTTATTTTGATAAACATATAAACAGTTGTTGTCAGATGAATTACGAATGAAAGTAATTTTATAGCCACCTTTCCAGTAAATTTCATTGTTATCACGAATAAAACCAAACAAATATCGTAGAGGATACATTATTTAATTTATTCTATCATTATGTACAGACTTTACTCGATATAGATTATCAACATAAGACATCTCCATGTAGGTGATCTTAACAAAGCATTCATCATTGTTGAAGTTATTTCCGGATTATCAACAGCCTCAATAATGTGTCCATGTTTTGAAATTTCTACTCTAGAAAATTGAAAAGGAAAAAAGTTAGAACAAACATCAATGTTATCTAATTTTTTTGTATTTTACCTTATCTCCTTCTTTACATCTCTTTACTAATCTATACTGCTAAAAAAAACCTAAGCATTGTTTGGAAAAGAAAAGCCATCTCCTATAGGAATATCAAAATCAATTCTGTTATTGTACACATTCAAATTTCCCCTAGTCTGTTCAGTTCAGGAAAAGTTTTTCTCTCAAAGCTCTCCATACTTTTATAACACATTTAAGTTATATATAAATGAAAGAAACAAAGGATATTTCTTGAGTTAAATTACTCATCTAAAGATATAAAAATTATAAAAAGCACAATGAGGCAAAATATGAAAAAAAAAAAAAAAAGAAGAAGAAAGAGCTGCCTCTAATTGATGGACTACGAAATATTAGCAAAAAAGTAGAACATATAAGTGAAGAAAACAAAAATTTAATAAACACATTAGTTCCAGTAGCAGTAAAAAATTTAGATTATCCACCAACACCAGAAGAAACATCATTTGAAAGATAATTTTTCTCAAAATCTCCAACAAATGTAGAAGAGTGAATGGGCATTGTACCATTGAAAAATTTGTCGCCTATAGCAGGTGTTTTTACTATAAATCTCGGAAAAGGAATTTCAGAAACAATATATGTTATTGATACTCAATATGGTTTACGGGGAGATGGACATAATTTTTACATTTGGTATACAAAAGTGAAGATAGATGATGATAAAATACCTCTTAAAAATAAAGAATATGAATTAACAGAAGGGCTTTCTAATTTGTTAACAAAAGAAAAAGAAGATCTCGAGGATAATTTCACTGATAATGACTATGAAAACTACACGGAAATTGTTTTCGATACCAATGTTGCATTCCAAGAATATAATCCAAAAAAGAAAATAAACTCAAATAGAAGTTGGAAATACAAAAATATAATTAAACCATTTCATGAAAAATATATAAAAAATTCAGTCAAAATCATTACCAAATACACCAGAAAGAATGATTTCTCCAAGAACTCCTAGATCTGGAGAAGGTATGAAAAAATTACAATAGTTTGCCAAAAGAATATATTTGGATCGATGATGTGGAGAAAATTAATTGATAGATTTTTAGTTATTCATGGTGAAGAAACTGCTGGAAATAAAAAGTATTACAATGAAAATGTTAACATAATGAATATGCTAAACAATAGATATTCTGATTTTGTTGTTAGTAACCAGAAAGGAATTCCATATCTGATAAGAGTTTTGAATGTAATTACGCACTCATTTTGGAATTCTGAACATCATGGAAAAGGTATTATAAATTGGGCATTCAATAATTTAAATTTACCCGAAATGCATTTGCCTGGATATAATTATTGTGGTCCATTTACAAAATTGAATGAAAGATTGGAAAGAGGTGATAAAGGAGTAAATAAATTAGATGAAGCATGCAAATATCATAATATTGCATATTGAGAACATAAAGATTTAGAATCTAGACATGAAGTAGATAAAATTTTACAAAAAGAAGCTAAAGAAATTATGTTAAATAATGATACTCCAATTGGAGAAAAAAATTGCTTCTGCTGCTGTTGCATCAAATATGTTTACAAAAAGAAAATTAGGTTGGGTCTTAAAATGTTTTATTGATTATATATATATATATTTTTTTACTTATAAATGAAGATAACAAATATAACTTTCAATATTCCCTTTGAGGAATTAAAAGATTTGGGTACACACAAATTTTTAACAGATGGTCAAATTGCGAGGATAAATAAACATTTGAAAGAAAGCAAAAGTTTCAAATTAACTTTATCATTGCCAACAGTCAAAAAGATGGTCAAAGAAAAATCTGGAAGTGGTTTACATAATGGAGGAATTATTCCCATCGTACTTGCTGCTTTGGGTGCACTCAGTGGTTTAATAGGAGCATGTAGTGAAATTTCCAGTACTGTTGATCAAGTAAATTAAAATAAAGAAGAATTATAAGAACAACATAGACTATATTTAGCAATGGAAAATAAAGCTGGAAGTGGTGTAGTTGCAAAAAAAAGAAGAGAAAGGTAAAAAAAAAATTGAATATATACCCTATATCTAATGTCAATATCGAAAATATATACGCGTGTGTGTGTGTGTGTGTGTATATATATATATATATATATATATATATATATATATATAAATAAATTAAAAATTTCAGAAATGTTTATATGATTGATGAACTACCAAAAAGTATGCACAAAAATGAATGTGCTGTGGTAAATTTTGATATTTTAACAAATCCTGGTACTCATGGGGTTTGCTATTTTAAAGAAAATAATGATGTTTACTATTTTGATTCACTTGGAGGAAATATTCCTAGTAATTTAATTAATTATTTCAAAAACAGAAATGTTTATTACAACAATGATAGAAATCAGAATTTTGATTCAGTAATCTGTGGACATCTATGTTTAATTGTTTTATATCTTTTTTCGAGAGAACTCAAGTTTACCAAAATAATTCCTATGTTATTAAATGACAGATATATGTGGGAAACCATTAATCAAATCTTTAAATAAAATTTTTGACACTAGTGGTTATGCTTTAAAATCGTATGTAGATTCACAATACAATTCCAGTGTTTCTTCTATACAAAGTGAACTCTCCAACTGTTTTGACTATACAAAATCATATGTTTCTTTTCTAGGACGAAGAATTGTTAATATAAGCAAACCTGTAGATAATAAAGATGCGGTCAATATAAATAAATAAATAATATATATATATATCATAGAGATAAATACTGGAAATTTGAAAGGAATAACTCATGTGAATAATGGTTACAAATATATTATGACAATTATTTACGTTTTTTCAAAATACGCATTTGCATTACCAATCAAAGATAAAACAGCCAAGAATGTAGTAAACGCTTTAGAAAACATTTTTTGAAAAGAAAACCAAATAATTTACATAGTGATAATGGCACATAATTTTATAATAAAACATTTAAAGAACTTATGCAAAAATATAAAATCAACCATTATTCTACATTCAGCTAACTAAAAGATAGTGTTGTTGAAAGATTTAATCAAACTTTGAAAAATTAAATGTGGAAGAAATTTGCTTTGAATGGAAACTATAAATGGGTAAATATATTGGATGAATTAGTGAAAGAATACAACAATACAAAGCATAGAACTATTGGTATAAAGCCAATTGAAGTTAATATATAAAACATAAAAAATTTTTAATGCAAACAAATTTCATAGACACAATTACTAAACCGAAATACAAAGTTGGCGATGTCGTTCGTGTAAGCAAACTAAAGAAAATTTTCAAGCAAACAAAAGAAAATTTTCGAAAAGGGTTATACTGCTAATTGGTCACCAGAATTGTTTAATATTTGTAAAGTTTTAAACTATGAAATACTAACTTACAAGCTGAAAGACACTAAAGGAGAAGAAATAATGGGTAGTTATTATGAATATGAAATTATGAAAACTGACTATCCAAATGAACTTTGGTTGAAAAAGTCTTAAAAGCTAAAGGTGATAAAATTTATGTAAAATGGTTGGGTTTTGATCATTCTCATAACTCTTCGATTAATAAAACAGATATTTTGTAAATTGCTTTACCACTATAATAGTTGAGTTGGGATCCAGCACTAAGTGTCTGTGGTTTACTGACACTTGATTCTGATAAAAATGCTTTATATTTTATTTAAAATTAGCTTCTTACTCAATTTGATGAAGATTATTTATGTCATCGATCAATTATTGCCCAGTATAATTATTTTCAACCATATAAAAATAGTTACAAAAACACTCAATTTGATCAGTCAATGTTTCTTTCATTCTTTGGTAAAAAATTTATAGAATTTGGAATATAATCAAATCTGAATAATTATTCCAATTTGGATGTCTTATCTTCAATTCTATACAATTGTCTTTGAACACATTTTCTTTGAGTTCTTATGACATAGTAATAATATTCAAAATCATCATCAAATAATTTGAAAAGAACGAAAGTTGTATTTAAATTCTGATCTTGTGTTTGTGGTATTTTTCTGTATACCTCATTTATGAGATTTATTCCATCTAAGGCCCTATCTACAGATTCCATTTAATTTTCAATGTCATCATGCTGAATTCTATTTATATCTTTTAAATTTTCAATATGATCATCTTTAATTTTATTTATATCTTGTAAATAATTAACTTTAATTTCGTTCATTTTTATCTGCTCTAATTTACCTTTGAATAATTGCAGTATATCTTTTTTAATCTTATATTCACCATGTTTTCTAATTTATAGCAAAACTTTTTCAATTCGCCAATCTTGAAATTGTTCAGGTTTTTTCATATTTGATTTTAAAATTAGCTAATATAATCCAGGTTTGTTGTTAAATATTATATGTGGTTGCATATTTTGTAAAAGGGGGAGCGATTCGCTCCTCCCTACATCTACAAAACTTTTTCTATGTTTTTCTCTAACATGATCTCTAAATGCTTCTCTTGTATTTTTAAACTCTAATATTTCAGCAACATCTTTGGCTTTACACCAAGGATTATTTTCATCAATAATCATAAAAACTTGTTTGCCACTGTAAATACATATGTTGTTAATTATGTCTAGAATTGAATCAATTTTTTATATGTGAGATTATGCGAACGTGAAATTGGCGAGTTGTAATACGTATTTTTATTAATATTTTATTTTATGAAGAAAATGAAAAATTGAAGAATACAATTTAATAAAATATAGACCAAATTCATTAACACATTTAATAATATTTTGTATATTCTCAACTAGCGGTGTTTCACCGCTAGTCAAATCTCATCAATATTTTTTAAAATTTAATAAATCTCTAATTTGATTCCTATACTTCCCATTATTCATTTTTCTACTCAAATCTATTGTAATAAAGCCATAATCTTCGTCTCAACATTTTGAACAAATTTATATAAATCTTTCATAAGACATATCACCACCAACAAAATCATTACAAATATGTTTTAAATTAGTATCATCTTGTCTAAATATACACAAAAAATTCGCATTGTCTCTAACCAATTGTTTGGGCACTCTCGAATATGTTTGAGCAAGATAAAATACATCAATATTTTTATGCTGACCTCCAGTAAAGTCCTTGTGGACGACATTTTGTTTATCTAAAATTACATAATCAAAAATAACTAAAAAATTATTTTCACATTAGTCTAGTGGAATCATTTCCTCAGTATTATTTTTAGAATAAGCTATATTTTCATTAAACTTTTGGGATATCACATCAAAGTCATCTTGTAACTGAATATAATTGGGTTGATTCATACTTTTTGAACAAATATACCTTTTATTAAAATTTAGCCATCCTGTCTGATAAATAAAATTAATCATGAAATTCATCTTTCCGCCATTACTAGGACCAACTGTTTCAAGGTGCAATAGTGAATTACACACTAAAGTTGTTAATAATTTAAATTGATTTGTCTTTGGAACTACCTTATTTTCTGGGCAAAATGGAAGATCTTTATGTAAATTTTGAATATCTTGTGGATACTCTAAATCAACTTCTAATATATAACCATGTGGTGAATCATCTTTCAAATTTAATATTTTTTCACTCCAGTAATATAAATCATATAATGTATAGTAAACCCATTTGAAACCTCCATATGGTAAATATTGGGACATTGCCCATCCATAAAGATTATTCACATTGAGATATGATAAATAATATGATTCTTGATTTGAGTTAAAATCTTCTAAATATTTGTTATTGGCTTTAACATATCGCTTTCAACATTGTGATATTCCACCTCTCATTCCCTTTTTCAATAATTAAAATCTTATCATAGTTATGTAATAAATCTAGTGGTTGTTTAGAAATTTTTAACATTGCTTCCCACAATAAACCTGGTGCTGTAAAATACCACGCTGGATCTAAAACATATGAATTTATACATGTGTTTCTAAAATTTTCGAATATATCTACTAACAATAATATATCACTTTTTTAATATAAATCATGATATTCCCAAGATTTTTAATATTAAATTGATTCCATACACCTTTTGCATATTTATAAGATTAGTTTAATTTGTTATAAAATTCACTCTTTGGTGGAAGTTATATTTCATCAAATTTCTTCCAACTATCCATATAATATGGATAAACACCCTTCCTTATAATTAAATCAACTTGATCTTTTGGAAAATGTTTTTGCATGTGTGTTTCATTTGATCTTTAGTTAAATTAGATGATAATTTAGCTAAACTGCTAGTCATAAATTTAAAAGTGTCTATAAATCTCTTTTTTCAATCTTCTGTGTTTTTCCCAAAAGTTATAAACTCTTCTTCATTATTTGCTATTAAATCTATATCTTTTTCCCCATATCCTAACTCTTTAATAAATAAATGAACATCATATATAACTAAATTATGGAAATAAATTGATACAAAATTTAGTAATTTTAATTTTAGATTACAAACATAACATACAGGATTAATGCATTTTCCACTTATGTGATCATGATGACGCACTTTTTTATGGTCATCTGTATATTCACATTCTCATATGGTACATTTTTTTTATTTCCTATATAATATTTTTTCTTCTGTTGTTAGTGGAAGCATTGGTTCAATTTCTAAATATATTTCACCAATTTCTTCTACTTCTCTTTTTATTGATTGTATAAAAATTTTATGCATGTTTGATCCTTGATATACTATCGGCGGCTTATAATTACCATAACTAAATACAATTAAAATAACAAAAACCAGATGCTTCATGTAATTGATATTTCATTGTATATGATTCATTGCTTAGCTTTAAATCAATATTATTTATTTGTTCATTAGTAAGATTATATCTTTCTTTAAGTATTTCATTATAAAGGCCATTATCAATATCATCTTCTGTTAAAACGGGATATTTATTATTAGTTTAAATTTATAAATTTCTTTTGGATTTGGTTTAGTAGTTGATATTTTCTTTAGAACTGATTCAAAATCTGTATATATTGTGAATGGAACCTTCATTGTATGTTTATAATTTTTGACAAATATTTGCTCTCCTTTCGAAGGTAATTGAATTTTTACTGCTTCATTTTTTGAACAGTCTTCTATGTGCATATTTAATTTCTCTTGAGAATAAAAGAATTGAAGGCACATATCGCATATATAAGTTTTACTTTTCTTATTATTTTTTTGTGCTGCAAGCAATTTCGATAAATCTTTAATCCAACAATAATGTGAGTTTTCACCATTATTTATATAAAGTACATTTATATGCTTATCCTTTTTATTTTTCGTAAGTTTTAGTGAATATACCATTGATTTCTTACCTTCATCTTCAATAGAGTATACATTTATAGATGTATCAATTTGGTTTTCTATTTTCGATTATCATCAATTTTAATTGGATATTCAAATTGATCTATTACTTGATCAATATCAAGCCCCTCATTTTTATATTTGGTTACTCTATCTGAATGGCTGTCTGCTGGAATTAATTCAGATTTTACAGCCCAAAGGAAGCATTTTTGCTCACTATTTTCAACATTAATGAATGCTTTCTTATTCTTTATAAATTCAGGTAGTTCAATATATGATGCAGCATTTAATAGATTATACATATTTATAACGGCTGTTCACGGTACAGTGAGCACTTTTTAAGGCCCTTATAAATTTTTCTTTTCATCCAATTTCAATCTTCCTGCTGCTTTTTAATATAAACATTGCAATGTGACCAATAAACACAGTGTATACATTTCACCACCACCAAAATTTAATGCCTTGGGCTGCAATAAGATATATAATATATAGCGGTTAATGGGGAGGGCCTTAAAAAGTGCTTACTTTATAATGAACAGCCAATAGCTAATTGTATTCCCATTATTCTATCTAAAGTCCGTCCTGAACCTCTTTTTTGGAATCCAGAAAATTGTGTAATTATTTCTTGTATTAATGCATTCACTTTAATATCTCCTTCATTCAATATTGTATAATTTGGTGATTGGAATGTGAATAATTCTAATTGATTATTTTCTTGCTTATGAAAACTGATATATAATTTAATGCTGGTTTTCAACCCTCTAAACTTTACAAAAGATGATCATGTATTTTCTCAAATACCTTTTTTTAAGTCAAAAAATGAATAGGCTGTACTAAAGTAAAGGTATTTTCAAAGTTATATGTTGATATCCTACTTTTTAAAGTTTATTAACTAAGTAATTTTTATTGGTAACTATTTCTTTTGTTAATGAATACATTAGTAGAAAATGGGAATATTTCTTTTAATTATTTTCTTTCTTCTTTATTAGGTTGTGCAAAAACCTTAGTAGAAAATGGGAACATTTCTTTTAATTCGTTTATATCTTCGTTATTAGGTTGTACGAAAAGATTTGTAGAAAATGGGAATATTTCTTTTAATTCATTTTTCTCTTGTTTATATATATTATTTCAACTTTTGAAAAGGGTCGATTGTAAAAATTCGTTTTTGTTTGATAATTTAATATCTTTAGTACAATAAATGAAATTCAATCAGCATTCCTTAGATTATAACAATATGGAATTTGTAATTTTTTACCCAAACCTCACAAATTGCGAACTGTCATTCTGTTTAACACATTAGCTATCTTAGAAGCCTCCATATTTGTTTATTTAAAGGGAAAACCTTTTTAATTACAAAATGAAAAATAAGAATAAACATAGATTAATAGCATCAAAATAGTGTTCAAATTATTAGGAAATCATATTTAACTTCTTGTTAGATGATAATGCTTAAGATATTTAATAAAACATTTTTTACATATACAGAAGTTGTATGTTGACCCTTACAAGATTTATTATAAGATAATAATTTTATAGATTTATTCTCATTACATACTTTACATGTTTTTGTTGGATAATTAACATGTTGAATTTCATTTAAAATACCTACTATTGTATTGTGTGATTTACTATTTTTATGGTTTTCGAGCTGTAGATTATAAATATATTTTCCACATTTGCATAATACATTCTCTATTTTTAACTCATAACGATTTTTGGCATATTCATTCATAAATTTTTTGCATTTTGTTGTAAGTTTGTCTATTGTTGCTTTATGAGGATAAAATGAATCTATAGATTTATTCTCATTACATACTACACATGTCTCAGTTGAATAATCATGTTGAATTTCATTTTTATTGTGCAACTGATTATTTTTATGCTTTTTGAGAGATAGCTTAGAAACATATTTTCCACATTCGCTCTTTTTTTTTTTTAACTCATATTGATTTTTGTCATATTCAGCAGAACATTTTTTACAAGTGTTAATTAATATGCTTATCTTTTGTGTATTTATGAATGTGAAAACATTGTATGTTTAATACTTTGCCACATTTTTTACATTGCTTAGATTTGTATTTATTGAGAAAATTAATTTATTAAGCGAATGAAAAATTATTTTTCTTTGCAAATAACACAAAAATGGAATCACTTCAAGATGTTGAATAATTCATTAGAATAAATTAAACTACCGGATCTAGATATTGATAAATTGTATGAAGCCAAGGATTTTCAAATTCATGAATGTAAATTTGGTAAAAAAAATTACTTGCATTCTAGATTGTAAGTATAAATTTACATTACCTGATCGATATGTACAGCATTTTGACAAAAATACTTTAAAATTAATAAATGATAAACAAGTTTTTATAATGAATAAAGGCTTAAAAAAAAATTAAAAATGGAAAATCTGTACATGATATTGAATTCTGTTATAATATTTACATTCTATTAATTTGTATCTTTATATTTGATGTTTTAGCTTAATTTGCTTGATTTTGATTGCTCACTTGTCAAATTGATATTTAAAAAAAAAGTGGAAATTTGCTTGATTTTAAGGTAGCAAAAAGCCTGCATTTTTAAAAGAAGTAGTAAATTTGCTTGTTTTTTTTTCCTTCTAATTTTGGGGTAAATTTGAATTATTTGATGAAAAAGGGTGGTGGTCCAGGACCCAGCTTTTACATTTACTACAAATAATTTTTAATGAAGTTCTAGAAAGCTTGGATAGCAAGGTAGGACAATGTCTTGTTAACAACAAAATCATTAGAGATGAAGCCAGAAACTTACACAACAGTAGTGAGACCATTGTAAATACATATGAGACTTAACTGGGATTGAAACACAGAAAACCTTGTGCCATAAGCTAGCTTGCAATCAACTGCATTACAGAGGTCGGATTCTGAGCATCAACTTCGGAAGGTATCAGTCTAATGTTTTGAATGATAGGGTTTACAAACCTAAAAAATTTACAAGGCCATCATTTTGAAAATAAATGTCTGAGCCACTTAAAAAATAGAAGTTTACATGAATTACCATAGCACTACTTGTGTAACAAATTGAGACATCAGTTTATTGGTCCCTGAGATATCCCATAAAAAATAGAGATGGGTCAAAATTCGAAAACTCAAGCTAAGCGGAGTCAAGATTTTACTATTTCACTCAGCTTGAAACTCAAACCAACATTACAGTCTTGTTGAACCTTGGCTGATAATCAAGCCACTTTTAATGCAGCTGCTCACAACTTGGAAGTAAAGACACTTCATCTTTGTTCACATGTTGAAACGAAGATAAATACAGTGAAACCTCACTGTTGAGAATCCGTTTATGTCGATTTCCAATATCAGTCTTTGTTTTTGGATGGTCCCGACAAATATCCTATATAAATAATGTTTTAAAAAACCTGCATGCTACAACCCTTAAATACAGCTTCATTAGTAAATAATACAGTTGACGAAAAAGATGGATTCCAGATGGACATCTGCAGAAACCAAATACAAATTTTACTCCTGGATGAAAATCATTGTCAGTAAATGCTTGTACACAAATATGGTAGTGATAAAGCAGCTGCTAATGTAAAACTCTCCAAACTGTTGCATCTCCAATGTTCTCTACTGCTGCTATTCTTCTGGTACTAGTGCCAGCATTTCTTTCAAGATGCTGCAAAATCCACTCTTCGAAATTAACAGTATGAACACTCATAGTTTTGCCACAGCCTACACTAGCTTTTGAAATGAGCATATATCCTGTAGGCTTTCAGGTCATCGCTGGAATGTTTCCTTATGTGGCTTCAATTCCACAATAAGGTCAAATAGGCCATATGTTTACATGAACTTTTTTCATTGTTTGAGACTTTCCTGCACACCAGTTAAGTGGGTTGCACATGTTATGAAACATCTTGTGTTATGGTGAATGGCAGATACAGTAGCAGTGAAAAAAATGCCATGAGGAAGCTTCAGTAAATGTTGAACTGTTGTATGTGTTGTGTATACATACATGTTCGGAATGAAACATGATTAAGCCTATACAGAATGTTCCGCGACTCAACAGACATACTTCGGCAGCATGTTATGGTATTATACAGATAATTGGCAACAAAAAATGTCATATACACAAGTAGGCCATGCAGCCCCATTACAGAGTTACAGGGAAGTAAATGCAACAAAATGCAAATTGTGGAATTACTGAATGTCTTTAATGCAAATGACTACATTCATGTTGAATGCCTCACATGAGCTGTTCAAAATGTGCACCAACTGACTATAAGCAGGCTGCGATATGTTGTAGCCTACCAGGGTGTGTTGCCACTGCATGCCTGCAAGTTCATTTCTGAGTTGATTAGTGGCGTCAGTTATCACCTGTAGCAACAGGCCTCGTGTGTCTGATCGCTGTCTGCTGTAAACCTTATTCTTCAGGCAGCCCCAGAATAAAAAGTCCAACTGAGAGATGTCTGGAGTGTGCACCGGCCATGGGACTGGCCCACCTCTTCCAATCCACCTGCATGGATACTCAGCTGCTGCACCATGCCCACTTCCATCACAGTATCCGTAAACACACATCATGTCTGCATACTCTGCACATGTAAACATTCCTGGTATTGTTGCACAACTACTCTCCTCGACACACTAACAAAAACTGGACACGCCAGCCACATTAGCAGTGTGTGTTTACAGGCAGATTGGGCACATTCTGAATAGATTGTGTGGAACTTACAACATAAATGTCATCAATTGTATTCAAGATATTCAGTAAATCAAATTTTTGTTTTTATTGCATTTAAATCCCTGTAACTCTGAAATGGGGCTGGATAGCAAACTTGCGTATGACATTTTTTGTTGCCAATGATCTGTATAACACACCGCCGAAAAATATCGGTTGAGTTGCGGAACATCTTGTATAAATGTATGTACATATATGGATGAATGAATGTGCTGGGCGTGACATTAAAATGTAGGCTCTATGTTATGAAATAAAGGAAATGGTAATGAAGTAACGGTAATTCTCTGTACGAAAGTTGGTGTAGAAAACTTAAATTGTGGTGTATGTACCATAAAAATGTTACCGGATCACCAGGGGGGAAGTTGTAGCACCAGTGTATCAATGCAGGGTACTATGTATTGTCTAAGCAGATGGGCTGAAGTGTACTATGTAATAAGTAATCAACTGGGTATCAGAGCGAGACACACACATTATATATATATATATGTGTGTAATAAATCCCCTAAATGTTAATGATTTAGTCAATGGGAGAATTTGGTGTGCCACTGACTGTTGATATAGCATTGGTAATTTTTTTTTTGTTGCCTATAATTCATTAACTTTTCTTTACTGGGATTGACTGTAAAGATAGTAGATGGGTGGCCAGATAAGGTGACATCTGGTCTTCGCTTCGCTTGTCAAGTCAGTGGAAAAGACTGGACTTAGTTACTCCGTGACCCTCAGTTCAGAAGTGTGTGTGTGTGAATCGTTAAAACTGTGAGTACAGTGAGAACCATACTACTTTTAGTTTAGATCAGTGATGGTTTTAAAACGAGGCATAATCCTTCAGAGGACTCAAACTGCACTCTCTGGTGTAATGTGAAAATCAACCTGTGAGTATATGTGAGGGTGTTGAGAGTGATGGTCGCTCTGTCTTGCTATGGACGGTTACTCACAGCTTCTCTACGATAGCAAGAGTTAGAGGAACTGTTGTGTCAGAGCATTTTTGGGAGGTATTCCGGATGTCTCCATAGGTACAGGGGTACTCATGCTCCCTGGAACTCCCACGTTGCTGACAAGATGACCGCAAGACCACTCCTCCCTTTGGCTTGACCCTCTGAAATGGTTCCTGTGGCTGAAGACGTTCCTGGTGGAGCAAATGTGTAGCCGTGACTTCTGCCCAAGTCCTGGTGGACTTGACATGTCCTAGTCCAATAAACTGGCCATGCCGAACCCAAAGAGGCGTGCAGTGGGTGCTGATCTCCAACGGAAAATGGTCTCACTACTACACAAGTATGTTGAGTGTGTGTGAAAGACTTCTATAAACTGAAACTGTTTTAATGCCGGTAAGGATTGACCAGCCCAGAAGAAGATTTTCTGCACATGTGTGTTACCTGAACTGTTGCATAGTTTCTTTTGTTCCATGAAGTTCCAGGTAGCTTAGGTCTTTCAGAGTTGGGTGGGTTATTGTTAACAATGTGCTTGCTTGGAGACTTACCATTTTGTGAAATTGAGATAACAGTCGGCACCTTGCTTTTACTTTAGACTATCCTAAGTTGTTGGAAATGGTCATTGCTGCTGGAAAAAAAAACAGTAAGTGGGTACCATTGATGGTATTACGTTGTGCCTGATACTTGGCCCCTGTGATGGTGTCTGCAGTCTTGGAGACTCCGGAATCTGTATGTTTGCTGTCTTTGTTGGGCATGGAGGCATCTCCATGAAGCAACAACCACCAG
Organism: Dryococelus australis; assembly: GCA_029891345.1. Lineage (NCBI taxonomy): Eukaryota > Metazoa > Arthropoda > Insecta > Phasmatodea > Phasmatidae > Dryococelus > Dryococelus australis. The sequence continues at coordinate 9,833,307 of CM056999.1, read as the reverse complement.
TTAGCCTGTATGAGTGCGACCGACCTAAAGTTTGATAGCTTTTCCTTTTCATCTTTGTTATATGTAAACATGTGTATGGACCGACCAATGATAACGATTATTTGTAATTGTATTAGTGGACGTAGTCGAAGAATGATTATTAAGAACAGAAATTACAATGGTAAAAGTAACATAATAAAATGAATGGGAAAAAAAGAAAACAAAACGTTGCATCTTTCAGTCGATATGAACAGTTAGTGATTGGCCTGATTATGAGAAGACCATATGGATTTGGAGACCCTCACTAACCAATATGTAATACTACAAATATACAAAGACAACTATAATGTTTTAATCTTTGAAATAATAATTTCCAAATGTGTTTGTCGGGGTCCACAAATCATTACGAACGTGAAAATATTACAAAGGTAAAAATAGGCATGACATTTTTTTTTGGGAATTTTTTCCATATTTTTCCTTTTTGTAATACTTTTCCTTTTTTGTTCAGATCTGCCCCTAATTTAGTTCAGTTTTCCTTCAGCTAGACCTACTCCTCTCCTTTTTTAGTAGGAAGACTAATTTCCTTGGGAAACCCTTTTATTTTTTGTTAGGATACATCTACTTTAGAATTTTTCATTCGGATATTAGGATTTTAGGTTATTTGTTTTCGGTTAGGGTAATCACTTTTAGTTTTGGATGCAAATCTTTCTTAGTGGACTTTCCGTAATAATTTAGCTAGCTGCCCTGGCATGCTCGTGGCATTATAATGTATTCCAAAAATATAAGTCACTTTTTTTGTGATAAAACAAAATTTCCATTGATCTCACAATGACTTATAATGTCTACAGTGGAACCTCATTAGTAAAAGTCCTATTAATGCGAAGAACTCATTACAAAATGAGTTTGTGTTCCCTTGAACCTGTGTATGCAATTTCAAGGTAAAAAAGCTGTTTAAAACTAAATATGGATAATAAATATAACAAAGTATTTTTTACTTTAAGTATAATTATTATCCTAAAATACTGAATGTTTAAAACAAATACATTAAAGCAACACATAACCCAACTATGTTTTTGTAACAGTTCAGTACAATTAACCTTCATATTTCACAATAAATTTCTGGTAGTGTTAATTCTTCAGTCTTGCAGGAAGTAATTTAAATGACCACATTAATAAGAAAATTCTTTTTCTGCAAAAAATATGCATTCTGATATATGAACGCCGGACAGGTTATATTTTTTCATGAAATAAACATTTTTTCTACAATCACAAAACTTATTTTTATCTCATAAATAGTACAATAAAATAGCTTGGCAGTGAGGAAATAAATTAAAGAGTTCTTCACATATACGATGGAAGCGCTGCACCATGATGCACATTGGAAACTACTGGTTGTGCGTAACTATGATCACAACTACATGTGCTCAGTTACAATGTAACCAACTTGTGAGAGCTGATATCGATAGTGTTTGGCTCTCTTGTGACGGTACTCTTTGTGCATGCATGGATGAAAATTTATGATGTAGTTAACCTGTGGAAACGTCCCGTTTGTTTGCAAGCATAGAAAAGGTTTATGTGTTATGCAGACTTGTATTTTAATTTTATATCTCGTAATAATTTTTGCATTTCCATGTTGTAAACATGGCAATGAATCGCAAAAGGCTATGCATCTCGTTGGATGTAAAGTTAAAATTATTGATGAAGTTGATGCAAATAAAAAATGTAAGACTGAAATTGCGGGAGACTACGACATTCCTTTGTTGTCGTTATCAAATAATCTGAAAAAATCGGGATAAATTACAACATGCATGGGATTTTTCAGTGAGATTGACAAAGCGAAAAATATTACGTGGGCAAAAATATCAAGAAATAGAAGACCAGCTTCTTTAGTGGTATCATGAAATTCCTGCTGTTAACTTACCTGCATCTGGGCCAATTGTGCAGCAGAAAGTAGACAACATTGTTTTGCGGTTGGGAATTACTGATTTTACCTTCAGTAATGGCTGGCTGCAACGCTTCAAGGAATGCAACAACCTCATCTCTGAAACTGTTTGTGGCGAGTCTGCTGCTGTTGATGTTGGTACAGCAGAAAGTTGGCTTGAGTCTGTGCAGTTTATTCTTCAAGAGTATACACCAAACAATATTTTTAATATGGACAAAACTAACATCTTCTATAATTTATTGCCAAACAAAACATTGGCCACAAAAGGAGAAAGAAGTCATTGTGGAAAAAACAGCAAAGAGCGAGTAACTGTGCTATTGTGCTGTAATCAGGATGGCAGCATGAAAATTTGCCTACTCGTCATTGAGAAATTCAGCAAGTCTAGATGTAAACAAAAATAAATAAAACTGCCACGCAACTACAAGAATAACAAATCTGCCTAGGTTACAATAAAAATATTCCATGCATGGCTTTCGAAATTTGAGCAACAGATGGCCTGCAAGGACAGGAAAATTTTGCTTTTGCTGGACAGGTATGCAGCTCATTCTGCTGAAGGGATGAAGCTTACCCATGTAAAACTCCTGTTTTTGCCACCCAACACTACCAGCCACCTACAACCTCTGTATCAAGGTATTATTTAAAACCTGGAACAGATTTACAGAGGTCACAGTGCTCAAACCAAAATAGAAAATTTCTTTAAACAAAAACCTTAGTATGTAATGACTGTGGAAAATGCGTAAAAGTAAAATCTTTCTGGGAATAGTCTTTTGTTATTTATGTAATGGAAGGGTTGATTTTATGGTATGTATTATGCACTTAATCAATATGATATTTACTGAGAAAAAAATTTAGTTAAAAAATTAACTCTACAGGAGATTTTATGCTGTATATGACACTTTTCTTTTGAGACTGAACTATTCCTGAAAAAATTTAAGTTTTTTTTAAATTGACTAATGTAATAATGTTATGTAATGGATATATATTACAGTGTATGACAGTGATGTATCATTTTAGTGTTGTAAAAATAATTAAAATGGTACCGTGTTTCTTTTTTGCAAGTACAAACTAATAGTTCCTGAACTTACACTTGTCTGCATCCAATTAAAGTAATTAAATAAATGTATTGCATACTTGGTGTAAAAATATAATTACCGAACTAGTTCATCTTTTTGTTGACAGTATGGACTATTATAAGTCTTTCATACATGACAGACACCTCATTCAAGAGATTCTACTGTACATTCTCATAATGATGCAATTTAATTTTATACACATTAATGCCACATTCAATTGAATGTTTAAGAAATTTACTTCACAGATTATTGCTCTGAATGAGAGCTACTTCTTTTGTTATTAAAGCTAAATTTTGTATACAAATTCCACATTTTTACGTTTTGGACTTGTACTAAAATAAAAAAAAAGTCTGCAGTTTCGACTGAACAAATCTCATTATAACAAACCTGGTTATTACAAAGTAGCTAGATTTTGGTGCCTTCAGGTTTGCATTAAGGATGTTCCACTGTATTTGGTTTATTTTGGGAAACAAATTTTTGTATTGGTTTGTTTATATTATATTTCTTCATTGAAATTTGTGAAATGGGGAAAAAACCCATAACTACAGGTTTTTGCACCAGCTGTGAGGGTTTTTACCCCATTACATGAGGCTAAACCCTACAAAAACAGGTTTGTGGAAAAATATAATTGCTCACTCAATATTTATCCAACAGTGACACTACTGTAAGTATGTGTGGCCAACATCAAAATCTATCAGTTACATCTGTGTTCGGTGGCATATTTACCCACTAATGCCCACATCATTAAAACTGTGAGTTTTGCCCCCACCTACTCTACATATTTAGAGTTTTCAAATTTTCATCCATGGCTTTTCAAAACTGAGGTCATTAATTAGAGATGGAGCAAGCTGGGTGAACAGTTACAAGCCGGAAGGATTAAGTCATGGCATGTAACAATGATCTGACACCCAGATATTGATTGAAGAAAATCATGGAAAACCAAAATCTAATCTCTATTACTCAAACCACAAAATTATATAACTGTGCTTTTGCAAACACTGTAATATTTACAAAAAGGAAACATACAACATTCTTGTTGTAACTTACTATTACTTTACGAAAATGCATCTGCTAGACATGGCTAAAAATAAACAAACATGTACCTGTTTAAAAAAATAGATGGGTAGCCTACAATATGTTAATCAAAATTAAATCCTCTAGAATATTAAAAGAGCACAACTCGCGAAGCACTGAGACCACATTTTACAATAATTGTTCTCTACAGGGCACCAAATGGCCACTAAGGTCTAAAGAGATAAACATGACTTTGAACAATACATTAAAAAATTTCACAAGTACGAGTATGTGAGTTGCCAAAAGAATGCACAAGCTAAGCGAGTCAATGCGGTCCGGTCAAATGCACCATCACTTTTCCAGGAGACTCCACTCAGCAAATATCAAACTTGAAATATGTAAAAACTGTTAAGAATTATTAACACTTGAAAATACTGGGATCCGCACCGAAAGATGTTAAACTAAACTAAATTTCCTATCTCAAGCATTTCAAAAACAATAATTTAGAATGCTAAACTAACAATGCAAACCAAGCAACTCGGTTATTATTCACTGCTCTCCAATTATGTTATATCAAACGGTGAACCCACCTGTTGTTGCCCTTTGGCCATCCCCTATTTCATCAATCATGTCTGCTTCCCTGATGACAACTGTAGCAACTATCTTCAAACAGAAGTCGCATAGCTGGGGCCGGAGCAGAATGTGGTTTCTATTGGTAATATCTTGATGTTCCTAGTAAATTTGTGTTCTGTGTAATTAGTAGAGTGGAATTATACCACTCTCTGGAGTTTTTTTCCTCTCCAAAAAAAGCCCCTATTCTGGAATTTTACCAATAAATGTACTTCCAACTATGAATAAAATTCTGAGCGTTTTATAGACTTCGGCAGCATATTTCCCAGATGTATGCTTATAAATAATATTAGAATTTAAATTCACATTTATAAGTTATTAGCACAAGCTCCTTTGAATTGTATTTTTCTTTCTCTTGTTATCATTGTGTATATATTTGAAACACATGGTAAGGTAGGTATTTCGAGGGACGAGGAAAGAATGCCAGTTTCTGTGTAATTTCCCTTTACATATGATAAATAAGTGAAAAAAATCCCATCACTGCTCTAATTTGTTTACAATCTTCCAATGAGGTGATAAAGCAATATCCCAAGGCTATTGGTGTGGTATGAATACGTGTGAAATCGAGAGAAGCTGAACAGTTAAACATAACCTCAAGGTACCGAGGTGCAAGAATTTATATATTCTTGCAGTTTGGTCTGCTCTACAATTTGCACTCAAAGTGTACAACGATGAAAAATGGAAATTTTATTGGCATATTTTTATGTATTATTTTTTGTTAAATACAACACACACCTGTTGTCTTGCTGCTCTGCCAAGCAACCAGTGTGCAACAATATTTCTGCGCCGCTTTTCATTTCCCTCCTGTAAATAATACACGCCCACTAATGCTCCTATTAATTCCTCATTCCCTGCTAAAGCCATGTTTCAGCGCTTAAACTCGTAAGGTTTCAAGGTGAAAAACCACAACACAAAAATAAATAACAAATTATTTTTGGTTGTTGGTTTACTTTATGCAGAACCTCAATGGTAACATATTTATAACACCATGCACAACATTTTTCTGTTGTCAAATAGTTTATGATATTTCCACCAGAATTTTACTAGACCGTGAGACTTCCAAGACGGCAGACCAGATTGACAAAGCAGGAAGTTCTGGTCCAAGTTGGTGACTGCGGCCTTCAGCTGCCTACACCATTGGTCGACCGCCTGGCTACCTTTCAGATTCACCAGTTGATAGTTGATAACACAGAGGTTGTACATTCTATCGCTAGTGCAGTGGGTTTTTGCTGTAATCTGAATTTGATGGTTTCATTCTGATTGGTTCGTAAGGAAAGCATGTGATATTCTATAGGGTTCTCACAGACCTGGTAAGTCACTGAAAGTCAGGGAAAACAAAATTGATCAGAAAGTCAATGATAATGTCCTGGGTATGAATTTAAACTGCCCCTCCACAGCCTGTCATTTCTTTTCTGCTATGGAGGCTTTTACTTGTTCATCTATTCGTTTTTCTTTTCTGTCTCTCTCTTATTTTTATCTATGAACATATTTTACATATTAATGATGTACTTAAGGGGCAAGAATTTTCTGTTTTAGTGTATGTATATATATTTTTTTCAGGTTGTCTAATGATTCCATGTGGCAACTTTGTTTACTTATTACAGTGTTACTAACTGTTCCTTTTCCCTTTTTTTTATTTATATTTTTCAGTGTTCAGTGAGCTCTAAATAGTATAACATGACCTCAAAAAGAACTGTTTTCAATGAACTATGGCTCGACTCCAAACTGAGTCCCAAGTTTTTTGGATGGTTGTGGAAAAGACCAGATGTTTTTTATGCTTACTGCAGAGCTTGCAAGAAGTTCTTTGAACTAGGTAATATAGTCCATAAAGCAGTAATATCACATGCTAAAGGAAAGAAGCACATGAACTTAACAAAATGTGTAGATTCCCAGACATCCTTTAAGAACTTTTTGTAATAGTGAAGTGAGTGTCTCATCCTCCTCATGTAGAGAACACAGATACAAGTGTGGGAAGTAATATTATACAGAGTTGTTCAGCATCAGTAGGGTCATCCTGCTTGAAGGATGATGTTGTAAGAGCAGAGGTTTTGTGGGGTTTGAAAGTTGTGAATACCGAAAAAATGTCATTGCATTCAACCGTATATTTGATATTTGGGCAAAACATTTTGTTTAATGAAAGCTTGACACCTTCGGAATAATGCTTCTGAGCTCGGAAACAAAAATCTGTTTTATATTTTTCTGTCACAGCCTGCAAAACTTTACTGATGTCATTAAATACAATTTCAGTAACAGGAAGTAAATGTTCTGAGCTGAAAAAACCCTCAAAGTTTTCAAGTTTTAGTGTTCTGAGGAAATCTTGTATGCATATTCTACCAAGTAAAATTCTCACTAGTGAATTTAGACTGACTCAACATGTGTATTAGGGGCTCTTCCTTCTGGAAATTCTGTCACTTGGCTAAAAACAGCAGCACTGAAGATAACAAACATGACTTCAGCCTTTAATGCAGGTTTCTTCAGAAGTCTCACAATTTTTGTGTAGCTTGGCTTTACAGTCAAATCAGACTTCTTTTTTGGGATAAAGGCAAGAAAATATTTTACCTCCACATCCCACTGTTCACGTAATCTCTCCGGTGCTGGCCACCTGCTAGGGACATGTTTAATGAATTGTTGTGGTGGAATGTTCAAACTGGCTTGAACATTGCAGTCATTACCCCAACGAGCTGACCAGCCATGAAAAAAATGATAAATTGCAAAAACCAGATCAGAAACATAATCGCCAAGTTGTTCAAGTCCTTTTAAAAAATTCATTATGAACAACATGTGTGGGAGTGGAAAAGGAGTTGGTTGGGTGAAGGAGGTGAGAGAGTTCGCCACCGGACAGTAGCCTAATTGCGAGTGTATGTATGTATATGAGTTATGTATTATTACATGTTCCAATATCTATGAACGTTTTCCTTCTATATACTAAAAGCTGATTATTTATGAGACGGCCTACAGTTTGGTTAACATTAGATCCATCAGAACCAAGCATAAGGTTGGTTGATGGAAGACTTGCATTGGCCATAGCATAATTTATCTTGTCTACCAGAACTGCAGCAGTGGCTATAATAAGATAGAACATTTCCAAGTGCTGGAAAACAATTCTTTTGTGTTTATTCGACTAGTACCTAATACCAGTCTGCAACTCCTTCACACCAGCAGCATGTGTGGTTTCATCATAAAACAGCACAATTAATACTCTATTGAAAGTATTTTTGAATAAGTAGCAACAATTAATAATTGGTGAAATACTTCGTAAAAACACAATACACAAGTGATTAACAAACAAAGAATTTCAAAAATAGTGGCAAAAAGTGACCAATGTTAAAAAGTGACTTCTTACGAGCCCTGCCTACAGAACTTCTGCTCTACAAAAAAATAGTACGTACCTAGTTGACATCTCCTTACTCAACATGTCTAATTTGATTGCACTCAGTTGTCTAGCATCACAGATGGATCAGTATGTGATGTACACTGAAGTCTCGGTATACGACATGTGCAGGTCAATTCTCAGTTGTTGTGGGGGTACAGACCAGCTGTGTGCATTAAAGATTCAGTACGCGAGTGCAGGTTGGAGTATGGTTGTTGTACATTGAAGGTCTGATACGTGGTATGACTGGCTGTAATTACAAGCTTCAGCACACAATTGTGTAGTTCACTGTCTGGTTGCAAGTAATGGTTTTGTTTCAGTTGGTTCATAAGGGGGATGTTTGACCCATACTTCAGTACACGAGTGCAGGTCGGAGAAAAAAATTGGAATTACTACATCCTGTGTGTGTGTGTGTGATGGGCTAAGTACGCAAGTGCAGGTCGGGGACTATCTATAATTGTGAACACTATTGTAGACCAAATGGCGACTTTTATGTAGACTTGTATTACCACTCTCTAATGGAATTGAACCTGCAATACCTCGAGGATGGTTCAGGGTACATGCATTAGTTCCTTTCAATACCGGTAAGTACGTTGACAAGGGAGGTGGTTGGAATGTAGTACTTGGTTGGTATCAATCATGCATAGAAAGGTGGGACCGGTCATTGTGGACTCTGCTTCCAGCGAGGTCACGTTGTCAACAGCAAGATGTGCTCACGGCCTACTGTTATTCACTGCTACACCAGTTAAGGTAGGGGATAATTCATTTCGTAATAATAATTATAAGAAGAAGGTTATCATTCTAGCATGTGTTGATTTATGTGCAGTGACTCGGCTGTCTAGCGATGAATGCGTATTCATTGCGAGTGACATCTTATTACATACTTACATCAAAGTCTCTGTATATGCATCACGAGTGCAAGGCCGGTCTACCCCTAGTGGGGTGGTACTAACCAACTGTCTGGAAGTAAGTATGTGCATTGAAGGTTCGGGTGTGTTTGGCAGTCAGTGGGGCTGCATGATGTTGGTCGCCTATGACCACTTATAGTAGTAGCATGGTAGTAAGGAAAAAAAAAAACAAACATAGGTAATGCCTTTGTTATGAATTTGACAACTATATCTTATGTCGTTCAGAACGTACAGCCAGCTATGATTATAAGACATCTGATATACTTGACCATATGTGAACTGTAATCCTGAGTGCGAGAGTCGGAAAGGGTGTTTGCTCTCTGTTACACGAGTGCTCGGAGGGTCGGTACGCGCTGCGACGTCACTGAAGCTTTGCCAGGTGGCAGAGACAAGCTGGAGCACGTGAGGAAGTATGTGACCAGGGATGATAAGGACAGGCGGTGGAGGGAGGACAAGAGCTAAAGAGTGCAAGTACGTGTGGAAGGTGGCAAGCGGAGTTGGCGACGGGGAGAGCGCATGAGGAAGTGTGGCCAGGCGGTGGCACCAAGGGGACAGAAGAGAGAGGTTAGTACGAACGGGGAGGCAGGCAGGCCGACATATGTTCATGCGTACCTTCTTGTTGGGGGTTATGCATGTGTTATGATTTTGGTAATTGTATCTCAAACACTTCAGAAATTACAACCATCTATGCTTATGCATAGGTCGTATTTGCTCTGAGCCTGGCAGGGTGTCTTGGAATGGGGTCTCCCCCTTCATACTGAATGCGTGAGTGGGACATGCACACTTTCGGTAGGAAGGAATGCAACAAAAAAAACTATAATACTAATATCGGTTGGGAGCACCCAGAGACCACCGACCGGAATGTTAGAGTAGGAATTACTGTCAGGGTGACCCCACACCTACAATTTATGCCTATGTTATGAATTTGATAGCTATAACTTAAACGGTTCAAAAATTACAGCCAACAATGCTTATAGGTTGACATAGGCCATACTTGACGCTGTGAACCTTCTCATAATCGAGGTTGATGTCTATGTTATAAATTTGGCAGCTATAATTTAACTGGTTCGGAAATGACAGCCAAGTATGGTTATAAATGTTAAGCACACATACTTCGGGAGGAGGCAGTAGTGCATGATATCCAAAATGAACATTCGTGATGACTTGATGTTCGCCACTGGCCACCAAAATGTTCGACATCAACAGCTGGATGCCAATTGTCCTGAGTAGACATAGGTCATCGACACCAAGATGGCCACCGGGAATGATTTCTCAATCTTGCAGGAATTTCTCAATTTCTTCACAAATCATCCACATTGTGCAAACTGCTACCACATTGCGCAAACTGCTGCAGCATTGTACTAACTGCTGCCGCATTGCGCATAGGCACTAGCTGATAAGATGGCCACCATCAGCATGAGGGAAATTCGGGACATTTTGCGGGGAAAAAGGGAATTTTGACAATAACCTTAGGAGAATGGAAGGTGTCCGTGTGTCCAGGCCCGACACCAGGTGGGCCAGAAATGTCTATATTATACTACTTACAGCTTCAGCCAGAATGGCAGAAGAAGAGGGCACATCAGAAGACCTGCCCCTTACAGCGCCAGCAATCCCAGTGTTGCCTCATGCTGAGCCGGACACATAGGGCATCTCATCCACCTGGAAAGTATACACGCCGCCAGCCAACATGGGGGGGAGGGGCACCTGCCAAGCCTCCAAACACAATTCCATTCGCTATAGAGGCAGTAGCACCACTAGAACCACTGCCTCTGGCGGCCACCTCGCTGGCATCCATGATGCCCACATCAACTGCCGGTCAGTCCAGGACTGTGGGCATGGGAGAGCCTGTACCACAGTTCCTGCGACGCCCACGAATGCTGCTGCAATGCTCCTGCCAAGTCGGTACCAGGTACCGCCATGGAGGCCGCCAACGAAGTTTGCGTGACCTATTCCAACACATGTCGCCATGAGAAAACGGGGCAAGCCTGTAAAGAAGATGTGAGGTAAGCCCTGCTCACCCTACAACGTATGCCAGTGAGTGAGTGCACGACGAGTAGTACCTCCCACCTAGACAGTGTCAGCCTATCATCGACGTACGTAGACGGGGCAGTGTAGTGCGTCAAAATAAAACAGCCACTAGCATAGCGGAGACGTGACCTTTAGCCTGTGTTCCTGTATATATAAGGGTAAACCTGTGTTACTGAAAGGGACAGCTGTGAGTAAGCCAGCTGCCGGCATACAATGTATACAAGATATAGTGTAAAAATTTCTGTCATTATGAAAGTGCCTGTATACCTATAACACATGCTTTGTTTACTTTCGCCTCTGGTTAATGAGTAGATGACAAAGTTCTGTAACGTAATTCACTTTTGTTGGGAAAAGTTTTACAAATAGTTGCCTAAACTATAAAAGTTGCTTTAATGCAACTGATAATTCAGAGCTGGTGTATATGGTAAAGATAAAAGCCAAATTCAGTAAGGTTTTAATTTTGAAAACAAATTGTAAATAAATTTTCTTTGTGCACGTAATGTAAATCAGAAATGTCAGTGAATCTGTTTGTAGATAAAATATCATTGATGTCAGAATCAATGACACGTCAAGTTTGAAACTAACAGTTTTGTCAATAATTGGTTTTGTTGAAGTACCTATACCAATCAAAAGTGTTAGTTAAGTCATTTGTTTAAGAATACTGTGGATGTAACAATTATATTGTGAATATTTGGGTCTTATTTTGTTTACATGTAAACATTCAGTCAAGTGAAATACCACATAAAGACATTTAATAACAGTGAAGAACGTGGTGAGAAGAAAATTACAAATCTCAATTTGTTGAAAACTTGAGTGCACTCTTTGTTGCATGTCAGGGTTCTGTATTTTTCTTCTCTATGTTGATGTAAGATGGTAAAATGTGACTGTCACGTTTGCCCATACACTCGCTTCCCCACTTTAGTGCACATACAAGATGACGGAAGGTCTTGGCTGTGAGAAACCCGGTATTTTTTAAAATCTAATTCTGCTGTGTGTTAAGATAGGGAGGCCAAAGGCACGGCCTACACACTCTACTGCACCATGCGCCCACAACAGTTAGCTAGAAAACACGCCTCGCGAGTGGGGCTTTGGGGCATATTTTCTTTTAATTTTCTTATATATAGAATATTGTATAAAAATTAACTCCTAAGGGTTGAAACTTATTCCATGTGCCGGCCAATGTGTTTGCCCTTTCCTTCGATTCGTACAAATCATATTGTCAGTAACCAAGCCTTAAAACTGTGATGTAGGCGGGCACACAATAATCAGTAGGCCACGTATTATCACAGACACTGGATCCCCCTTGCGACACTTACACTACACTTGACATTGCTGCACGCCGCTTTAAGTTACCAGCTGCGAAAGAGAAGAGGGAGAGAGGAGGAAGACAGCCTTGTGTGTGACACTGAGAGAGATGATTTTGTCTAGCCAACTCCGCCCCTGCAAGAACACATCCAACCAGCACCTGCCTCATGGTGCCTGCCCACAAATCAGCGAGTAGTGAGAGCAAGCCGCAACCGGCACAGAGCCGGTGCCCGTACAGAAGCCCAAAGAGAGGGAAATAAATTGCCGATGTGGGGACGGTTCTACATTCCCACATAGGGATTTTTTTCTCTTTTCAACTCATTGTTCAGATGAGTCTACATCGCAAGGGGAGAGGGGGCTAAATGATGCATAATGTCTTATTCAACAATAATAAATTACTGCTACTAATCTGTGCAACTGCATCCCTGGCAGTTTGTCTACAGAGTCACGATATTGATGCCGCCGCCTACAAGATTGTTGTATCTACCGGGCCAATAATTATTTATTATTTCACCCAATAAACCACCGAGACCATACAAGAGGTCCGGGGCAAGTACAGCAGTGTACCGTGAGATGCCGCCACATGCAAGATGCCTCGATCCCACCCACTACGCCGCACGCACAAAGGAACTAGGCACTGGGCTTGCACCTGCTACCACCTTCTCCAGACACCCTATGTCAGTGAAGGAAGGGACGGCCAAGGAGTATATAACGAGATACATTCTGGCCTCCGGATCGTCAGTTCTGCTTCAGTTCTCAATCGCCTCTCCTGAGCTCTCATCGCTCCAGCTTTTGGTGCTGAGGCTCAAACCTCTCCTTGTACTTCATCGCTCACCTCGTGGGGCCATAGATCCTCTCCAGTGGAACAGAAGGAAGAACCAGCGGTATAGACAGCTACACACTTAGATATGTTTGGTCCCTTAAGGACAACCTGAGAGTAGAGCTCGCCCCGAGGTTAAACACGTACCAGCTAACTGTCTATCCCACTAGCTTTGCACAGGGAACCTTCCCCTGTATTACGATACAGTGTTTACCTACTGTGTAGCCCATGGGCAATTAGGAGATAGCACTTCTGCCATTTGTGTTTATTTCCTTTGGATAATAAACACCAATCTTACCAGTTCTCTTGACTTTCACTCCGAGCTCCTCCTTTGTGTCATATCAGAGCTGGAGGACTTAGCAGGAGACCGGGTTTTGCTTTTCCAAACTCGCATGCACAACACACCAGCACAATCTTGGAAGGCCACCCATTCTCTGCACCGAGAGTGAAAGGTAGATCCAGAATTACTAGGATACCGTACCCTGGAAGTTGGCTTGTCAGCTCAAAGTCGCCCCCCACCTCACCGCTCACTTTGTGGTGCTGAGGAGGGGATCTTCTTGGAGTCCGGGGAGACCAGTGACCACTAGACACTCACCTCACCGGTACTGGAAGGCCACCCGTTCCTTGCACCAAGTGAGAGGAACGGTAGAGCCACGGACACTAGGTAGGCTCCCGGTAAGAAAGGCTTGCCCGCCAGGGTGCTCAACTCTCACCACTCACTGGTGGTGCAAATTGGTCTCATTAAGGTGCAGGGAAACTTACCCTCTCGGGACAACACCATGTGGTTCCCACAACCATCACCCTGCAGCTCACACAGTCTCTACCTGTTAAAGGAGTCACGAGTGAGGCAATGTTGGCGGCAGTAATTTGCACCTAAGTACACGTGGACACATACACGTAAACTGCCTAACTCCTGCAGCCCTGATTTTTGTGCCTAATGCCTTACACCCATAGGGGTGGAGTTGAGGGAAGGGCCAAGAAGAAGAGAGCTATTTCCAAAAATCCCCAGGGGCTATGTATCCTTCCCAGAGGGTTCGGGTTGCTTAGTCCATGTGAGCAAGCTGCATTACTGAGATGCCTCACCGTACCTGCACCCACAGTCACGCCCGTGGACTTGTTCGAGCCACCCACCAAGGTCGTGGAAGGATACCACCCTATAGTGCAGGAGGCACTGTTGGTCATACGATCCACCAGCACAACGGAAACGCAGCGAAGTACCACAACAGCACATACCACCCCTCAGAGTGGTACTCCGATAGAGGGGACAGAAACCATACCAGCACAAACCGAAACCCCTGCTGCCCTATTACACCACCTCCTAAACCTGCACGATGTCGCACAAAGATTGTCGAGCCCAACTTCGTACCGAGTCGCCGACCCACATCAGGCGGGCCCCCGCACTCACACCTGAATAAACCGCTTTGAGACGCGACTCGCCTAATGTCGAGTAAGTCACCCAGGGCAGGGACAGTCAGTCAGCCGGGACTGTCACGCGTCAGTATATTTATTCTACAGGTAATTTGTTCCGTAGTACTATCTTCTCGTGCATATAGACCATGTCAGCCTTGTGTAATTTACCAAAAGTACATAATGTCTTGACACTGCTTGATAACTGTATTTATAGGCCGCTCACAATTAAGTGAGCACTTTTGAGGTCCTAGTTACTTTTTTCTTTCACCTAATTTATATCCTTCCACTGCTTGTCAATGTAAACCCTGCCATGTGAGTAATGAACATAGTGTATACATTCACCATACCCAAAACCAAAAGTCCGAGGCCACAATGAAATGTATTTATTGGTTATTATGTTTAATGAAACAGCTTCAAAAAGTGCTCATTTTAAAGTGAACAGCCTATACCTGTATAACCTCAGCGCTGCGGCATAAATATACCGTGTAAACGACGTTTTATACATTAAAAGTTCATTTCAAAAGGTATTCTCATATTTAATACAATTATACGACCTGATATAAATGTATTCATCAACATAAATTATAAGTGTTTAAATTGCATAAACACAGTATTCTTCATAACCCTCCTCACTATCACATTTAATTTCTTTTGTAGAAACTACGTGAAGCCCCACTAAAATTACTCAAGTGTGATTAGTAATAATCATATCCAACATCTCCACATATTATTTTCCCGGTTTTCGAAAAAGCCCTTATTCAGGAATAATAGTCATTTATTCCAGTGAAAATTATTTACACATCCTCTCCATGGAAAAAGGTGACATAAAACTGTTTAAATACAACAGAACAACATTTTACAAATACTTATTAACTTTTAAAACTTGAGAGCTTTATAACTACAAAACATACACATTAATTTTCACAACTGAAATAAATATGGCGAGTGGTGACTGCCATAAGTATGCAAACTTCGTGTATTTGCCAAGTATAGAGCCTGTGTGTACTATACTGGGGATTCGGACAGTGTTAGTATATACATGGTGACATCACAGGTGGTGCAGAGTATACGGAAATGTATATACTGGAAGAGAATGCGGATGCAGCCTAAATTCTCCACAATATCCGTACCTGGTCCTGCATGTGACATCACCATGTGTATACTCAGGCTGTTTCCGAATTCAAAAGAATTGCATATTTGTGCGTACCTGTCCCCGGAAGTGACACAACCATGTATATACTAGTACTGTCCGAATTCCCAGTAGAGTACACACAGGCTCTATACTTGGCAAGTATTTAAAACTGCATACTTGCATACTTATGGCAGTAGCCATATTTATTTCAGTTGTGAAAATTAACGTGTATGTTTTGTGGTTATAATGCTCGCAAGTTTTAAAAGTTAATAAATACGTCCTTACAAAATGTCGTTCTGTAGTATGTTTAAATAATTTTCAGTTAATGTGCTCCCCATTTTGAATAAAATTCTGAGCATATTTCCCAGGTGTATGCTTACAAATATTATTACAATTGCAAACTGCATTTCCAAGTTATTACAAATCCCATTGAATTGTATCTTTCTTACTTTTGTTATCAATGTGTATAATTCACACACATAGTAAGTTAGGTATCGAGGGACGAGGAAAGAATGCCAGTTTCTGTGTAAGACCCCCTTTACATACGATAAATAAATGCAACAAATCCCATAACAACTGCCCTAATTTGTTTGCAATCTTTCACTGACATTATAAAGCAATTTCCCAAAGCTATTATGGTACGAATACGGTAAACTCCTGATTAACTGTGTTAATTAGGACCAGAGAAAAACAAATAAGCGAATTTGTTTTAAAAAACCCAGCTAATTGAATTTACTAATTTTTTTGTTAGTGGAACAGTGATATTGACTCCAAAAATCATGACAAAACATAGTACCTATTATACACTTCAAAGAAAAAACAAATCACACACTATGTGCAGGATACATGGTACTTTAAGTGATATTTATGTTGCACCAAGTGTAGTGTAATTCACGGCACATTGAGAATACACAGTTTATAGCCTGCACCAATGCGGCACCAGGCTGGCGACATGGAGCGAGTAATAAGCGTTACTTAGCATTTGTCTGTGTGTGTTGCTTCCTCAACATGCGTCACACAGATCTGTCCTTAAGATAGGCAGAGTGAGTCGAAAATTTGGAATAGCTTCCACATGTTTAAGACCACCCCCCCCCCCCCTCCCTTCCACCACACAACACCTATTCCTGATCATATGTTGCAGATTGATCAATTTTTCCAAGCCTTTGTTTCCCTGTAAGGCAGACACATTTTTTTTTTTTTTTTAGAGAAGGGTAGTGTCATATCCGAGCACAGGGAAAAAAAAAGCACGTCACTGCATAAAAGAATCAAAAAGAAAAGGATGCCGGCCACCGACCCCACATGTTGACCTTTTAAATTACCTGCACCACTATCTGTTTGACAAGCACTTTCCATTATCATTCGTTTGTCTGTTTTTGTTGATATCCTGCACAATTTGTACCCCAATTTTTAAGTCCAATGCTAATTTCGCAGCTTTCTCGCCATGCTAAAATTTTTTTCATTATTTCTAACTTTTCCGCAATGTAAAAACTGTCCTCCTACAGTTGGCTGGCATGTTGCGAAAACGACACTACAAATAGTGATCAACAACTGTACCAGAGCAGTCAATAAACTTGCAAGGCGTAATGTTGGGGTAGTAACTGAAATGAGTATGGTCAGATATGCGCTTCAACGGGTCAGTTCAGGCCGCACAGCGCTTTAACGGGCAGAAGTGGATGACTCTTGCAGGTGTCTGCGACCAACTGACAGTTTAAAGAGATAAACATTAGCTCACGCAGCACAGCAATAGACATACATGGTACTGCTGCTTGTTAAACGAGCATCGCCTTACCACAGAAATTACATTAGACTTTTAAAAAAAAGCTAAAAAAGCCACACAGATAAGTAGAAAAACGGTTAAGCGAAGCACGAGGAAACTAGAGTGAACTGTACTTGTGAAATCGAGAGAAGCTGAATAGATAAACACATCCTCATGATACCGGGGTGCATACATGGACAAAATGTGCAAACACGCGAACCAGGTTCGTGGGAAATATTTTAAGCCAGGAGAAATCTTTAGTGCTGGGCCGATGCAGATACCTGCCGTTCTTGTTCTAAGCACTAAACTGACAGACTGGCACTTAACAACGAGGAAGAGTGGTGGGAAAAGCTAACCTGCTGAGAGAATCATCTACAGGAAGTGAAAGGGAGAGAGCGAGATGCCATTCCCACCCCACTGTGGCCGACTGCTGTGACAGGCGCTGTAAGAGATAATCATCTACAGCCTGTATTACGGATCGCCGAATAATAGTGATTCATATGGTTGGAATGGGTGGGGATCATTGTGTACAGTTGGAGATGTCACGTTGTTGCACGGAAGTGTTGCAATAAGCGGAAATTAATAAGCGCCGTGCCAGGCCTTGGTGCCAGGCGGCCCAAGTAGGTTCTAAGTGGTTAGTAGCGAGAAAGTGAGGATTCAGGAATTTTCTGAAGTTCAGTTTTGTGTATTAGCAATATATTATAAGGTAAGTTTCTTTATTAAATTAGGAGTTTCATTTCAATTTGCAGGTTTTAAGTATTACTTCAGGATTTAATGATTTTGATGTTTTTTCCAGATTTGTTATTAGAATGTATCTGAAGCGAATTAATTCTTCAGAGTAATACCCTAGGAAGGTTTATCGTAATATTAATTGTTTAAGTTGCCTTAACTTAAGATAAAAAATATATTAGTGAAGTATTTTTTAGTGCTGCTTTTATTCTCTGATATTGAAGATTTATGTGAAATTAATTTACCTATTGTTTTGTATGTTTACTTAAAGCATCAAATTGTACATAGTGTGACACTGACTTTAACACAGATTTCAATCAGCTGTCCACAATACTTTTTTTTATGAACTTAAGTGAACAAAACATTGCATGAGTGAAAAGATATTCATTTGTTAATTTTTTTTATGTTTGTAGAAATAAAGTTAAAACATTAAAATCTACTGTACGTTGACAAAGTTGTGTATATGTTTCGGGGGTAAAATTTATTTTATGTCAATAACGTGTTTTTAAATAACATAAAATTGCAAAGTGTGCCTGTGCAACTATTTACTGCAAACTGTAATGTATTACAGTGATATGTTCATCAACATCGTAAAGGAGTTCTTACAAAAAATATGTTTTTATATTTTTGGGGAAATTTTTCCATGCTAAGGATTTTGTCCAACTCTGCCGAGGTGCAAGACTTTCTATATTCCTGCAATTTTTTTTTCTGCTGTACAATTTGTACTCAAAGTGAACAACAACCAAAAACACAAAAATTATATTGCCATATATTTGTGTATTAGTTGTAATGGCACAGAATTCTACTGTTAACGATTATATGATGATTACCCAAAGTCAATATTTCTGTTTTTATTCAGGTCTTGTTTGAAAAGTCCTCCAGAAAGATGTCTACAATATTTCAAGAAAACACATGATAATTATTTAATTATTTTCTTACTTATATTTTCTATTAAAAAACATAATCTCACATAGTTTATTTATAAACTAATTAATAGCTTTATTTTATATTGCTGTTACTATGTCTGTATGAGTAAAACGTAATTAAGTTTTTACATGCTCATATAACTTAATTCAGTTACATATGATAATGTTCTTTATGCAAACTATTTTGTTCTTGTGCAAACTGATTTGCAAGTAGTAAGTAAAATTATACCTTTTATCTGTGATAAGAAGTTGTACGAGTGGTGTGTGTGAATTATAACAAATAATAGAAGCAGAGGAGAGTTTTTTATTAGTATGCTGACCTTTCGAGCTAGATGGACTGAGAAGCGGCTGTGACAAAATATTGGATTTTGATGGAAACCTTCGCTATACATGTGAGCTGAGGTATCTAAGGAAGGTTCCACGACTATGTCGAGGATTGCAATAATTTGATTGAAGTTTTTCCATGTGGGAATGATGGATATTTCCACCGCTAAAGGGTTGCGTGACAGACATCCGACGCGTCGCTTCTTCTTCAAGTAAGGTCGTAAATAATCATATCATCATCAACTAAAGATCTTACGTGAGATTTTTATGTTGTTTTGAAAGAGCATAAATATTGTGGTGAAACATTTAGTTTATTAAAATGATGAAAGACTGCAATACGAATTTTGGATTTTTACAATATTTGATTTGGCTACCATCATGAACTTTCCAGAAGTCCTGCAAGAGTTGCTCGAAAACCGACTGATCTAGTTGAGGAATAATAAAAATAAGCAGACATTGAAGCAACATATAATTATCTGGACTTTCAAATATTAATTTGAATGAATCAAATAGTAAAAAGTGCTCATGTAGATTTTACTGTTGTTGAAGGATTTTGAGATGTATCCATTAAAACTAACAGTACAGTCTATCCAATATTTCTACTGTTTTTTTAAATACACCTGGCAGCAGATTAAATAAAGTATTTTATAATAAGTATGTTCTCAAGAAATGTCAGGCTTTAGTTTTTCTTGTTGTGTACTTTTATTTAATTTCTCATTTTGTGTATTCTAGAATTGATTATTTTAATGAATTTTCATGATTATGAGGTTGATGTAGTTATATTCTAGCTACAACTGATGATAGGTTGCCTAAAACATACGTGATTACCAGTCACATCTTCACATGAGTGAATTCCTATTTACCACTTACGGAGACTTTAAAAATATTTATAGAGTCTAACAATTAGATGGAAATGTTTATTGTCATTTGTAAGTTTCTTAGGCTGTTGGTAAAACAAAGGCAATTAATAACGGTGTTTTCTCGTTCTGTATGCTAGGCGCCTGTTTTGGAGATTTCTCCATGGTGTTTGTATGTATGACTCATCACACATGTTTTACTGGAACAAATTAATTTCCTTTCGTTTCCTACATATTATCATAATATACACACACTCACGTCTTTAATATTGATTAAATGCTGCCACCAAACGTGGTAATATTGAATGAAATAAAGGTATCATAGGGAATTATATTTTTAGTCCCTAGATAAAGATCTGTAAGTAAAAGTGTGCAAATGTCCTGCAGAGCTCGTTCATTTAAACATTCTCGCAGACATTTTACTTCAACATAGTTTTCATTCAAAACAACACACACCTGTTGTCTTGCTGCTCTGCCAAGCAACCAGTGTGCAACAATATTTTTGCGCCGCCCTTTCATTACTCTCCTGTAAATAATACACGCCCACTAATGCTACTATTAATTCCTCATTCCCTGCTGAAGCCATGTTTCAGCGCTTAAACTGTAATGTCAGGAAGAAGAAGAACAAGAAGAAGAACACTCGTGCAGTTACATGTTCACTCGTGTTCATAAACAAAAGAACCTTCATCCTGCACGTATAAAATGTAAATATGTTGGAGAGCCCGTAATTAATGATCGCGCAGGAACCCAGCATCATACAAAGCGGGAAAACAAGACACCAGGGATTGCGACAAGCTGTAGAGAATAAACAGTATGACAAGACACTAAACAAAGTGGCAATATAGGCCAGCGTAAGGCTTGTCATGTGGCCTCACACCAGCCAGATGCGTGAGACACCACCAGGACATCAGTCAGTGGCCGACCACCAAAGAAGGGCCATGAGAGGGGTGCCAAAAGCATTGATACCGATACGTCGAGGGGACGCAGCCTTCTGCAACTACATAAGGTGAACTAGGTCTAACGATAGGTCAAAAGGACCTTAGATAGATATTCGACAGAGTGGCTTGCATATTAATTAATAGTAAACGTAATTGCTCTCCTGTTTGGACATCTATATATATATATATATATATATATATATATATATATATATATATATATATATATATATATATATAAATGAATGTTTCTTTGTTTGTCCCGTATGCGTTCCTATACCATTCTTCCGATTGTGATGAAACTTTGGTAAGTTGTTGTACGCACGCCCGCGAAGGTTTCTGAGTTGGTAAAACCATTTTACAGTAGGTGGCATGTGAGTCGTTTCAACAAATAAGTTGATTCTAGCTATTGTCTTAAAAAAGACAGATAATGAATGAAGATGACGCACCTAATCAAAATATGACAATTTGTTCCGTTTCAAATCTACAATCTACGGGAACAGATCAGGGATTTGATTATTGATTGACTTTTAAGCTAAACTAACTTTGTTTAATATTACTTTCATAAACAAGACTAATTACTAATTTATAACTTCACATTACATTTAAACTGTACTATCGTTTGAATATAGTTGAATTTGAGCAGACAAAAGATGTTTTATTTGTTCATCATTTAATACTTTACCTAATCGCATTATATATAATTTCTAGGTACATTGCCTTGACGAACCCGGTATTTATAGAATAATGAATTAATTTATTATATTACTATATTTCATATAGTTTAGCGACAGTTCGTGTGTGACATAAGTGGTGTTGATTGTGAATTCATAATTGTCATCACAAAGCATTTCTTTCGCTGTGAAATCAAATATGCCACCCAAACGAAAAGCAATTGGCCGATCTACACCTCAAGCAAATAGGAAAAAGGCATCACGAGCTTCAGAAACCGACGAGCAATGGGAAGTAAGAGTGGAAACCGTTCAGTATGCACTGTTCAAGTCCGTTTACTTGAAACAGACGTTCAACAGGAAGTAAGACTGGAAACAGTTCGAGTAAGCACTACTCGATCCAGACGAACACTGCACGCTGAATTAAATCTTGGTGCATTCCATTACAATGCTAATTATGATTACAGTCTTCATCCAAGTGTGGTTATTGGAAAAATGGACAATCGCTACAAGTGTGTCGACTAAATTTGGAAAATCCATGCTTTTCACATGGACAGCTGTATGTGGCCTGCTCACGCGTCGGAAAACCTTCTGACTTATTCGTGTATGCACCAGACGTAAAAACAAAAAATATTGTGTATCCAAAAGCACTTCAATAAACAGATTTAAAAAACAAACACTTTCTTTCTTTGCATGACATTGCAAAGCATGCCGGGTACTCGCTAGTAAGTATATATTGTATACTTACTAGCGTATACTAGAGTATGTATTGTACTCTTGTGAGTTACGAGGTTCTATATAATGATGTTTAAGGAGAATCCCGTCTTTATGTTCTACAAGCCCCTAGTCACTTAAAGGCTCTTGTAGCTCAGGCGGAGTCGTCTGAATTACTGTTAAGAGTATTTTATATATTGACTGGAGTACGAATCCAGTACACTGGTTGGAGGTGCCTAACCATTCCCCCTCTGCACCAAGAGAGTTAAGAACGAAAAAAAAATTTCCATAAATAATTAGCATAACTGAGTCAGTAGTAGAAAATGTGAGTACGCAAGGAAGAAAAACCACCTACCCCATCTATAACAGACAACCCCCCCATGCCTGCGAAAAGTTCATTTATAAAATAAATTAGCAAAACATGTATACATTTCCTTATATAGAGAAGAAAATAACTATCATGCCACAGGCATTAAGGTATTAGAAACAAAAATTTGAAGCCACTGTGTGCGAAGGGCATGATGTCAAATAGTGGGTATTAAGGTGCAGAACATAGTTTTGTGTGCGTATATATGAGAGAGCAGACTATAATATTAATGAGCCACAGCTTTTACGGACGCCATATGGTAGGCTCATGTGCGGCTACATGAGACCACAGCTACGCAAGCACTAGACAATGCAGCAGAGTCCTTGCCGCGCAAGCACCTTGTCAGCTGCCATACTGCCCCCATCCATCGTCGTCACGCATTTCATTACTCACATCACGTACATATCGGACAAATCCCGACATTGTTTCGCAACTGAGCGCAGAAACAATTGCACGCATGTCGGAGGAATTGAACCAACATTGCGAGCCTGAAATTCAAGCCACTGCCATCATGGAAATTTCCAGGAAGTATAAGGGCGGACTGGAAGCAGGGGATTTCCACTGAAGGGCATGTGAATATGTACTACACAATCCTAGCCAGGGTGCCACAGGAACAGTGCACTTGGGACCCGTAGAGATAATTCAGGGCCCCGATCAGTCCTCACGTGACAGTAATTTCTACTCGGTTGAGGGAATAGGCATAGAAATTAAAATATAGAATGTTTAATGTAGAAGTTATGTTATGCTAACATTCATTATTAATAACCTAAGGAGTTAGTGGGAGTCTACTAAGTATTACAACTAAAAAGGATTCAGTAACATGATTGGGCTCTGTATAAAATTATTTTAAATAAAGGTTTAGGTTAGACTGAGGATTTAAGTAGATTATTGCAGCCTGCATATAAAAGTCGGTAATTTAAGAAAATAGTGTAATGAAATGAATGAACTTAGAAATGTAACGAAAAATACAAATGCCATGTAGACGGTCACAAAAAGGATTGCATATAATATCTTAAAATATATACTAGTAAGAAGTATGGCTCAGTTAGTAAAATTATCACATAAAAGTAAGTGCGAGTTGTACACGTAAATTAAGATGATAAAATAAGGTTGTTCATTATGAACTATATTCATGGGGAATAATATTGTTTTATTTTGCCAACAAGTCTGGAATAATGAGGTAGCATATTGATAAGATGAATTAAATAGAGGAAGCCATCTGTGTGCGTTTAAAATAGTTCCTAATATAAAATATAGGGTTTTACGCACAACATAAACACATAAGTATAACATAAGCAGAGAGTCATAATATATTTTAAATTTAATAAGTAAGGGGTAAGGGTTACTGCTAAGTTTTGGTAATTACAGTTGTAGTATACATTGATACGTGACAACATTGATATGTGACAACAGTGATGTAAAAGTTATGAGAAAAAGGGGAAACAAAATAAGCTGTGCAGTAATAGTGTTTTATACTGCAGTGAATATGGCACGTAAAACTAAAAAAAGAAAATGCACAATCGCGTACACCAAAGTCCATTCAGGCATCATGGACACGGCGAGCCACCGTGGCCTCCTCTCCTTTCGGTGCAGACCCGCCACATTCCACAACCCACCTCACTCCCCCCCCCCCCCGCTTCTTGCCACTTGTTCACAAGCCGTACCACACAAGAATGCCCGAGGCGACCCGCAGTTGTGTAAAGTTATCACAACACTGCAATGTCAAGCGCGCATCATTGTTTTACTAACATGTATTTTGTGCACGGTCACCTTGTACAGCCAACAGCTGTTACTGTCAATTACAGAAGAGAGTACCCTTAACCAATAAAACAGTTAAGCTGAAGTTATTAGTAATGTCAATTAGTACAAGGGAAAATGTGTCCAAATATTTTATTGATAACCAAGTGCAATTATTACTTATAAAAATTTTATTACGTTTTCCCAGACCCGTATTAAATTGACTACAATTATACTAGGATATATCGAGACAAAAAGGGTCCATATGTAAAACAAACTTGTTTTATTAGTTTGCTAAGACATAATGAAAGTGTTACAGGAAAATTGAATGTCAGCTGAGTTGCAACCATGACGTTGCACCCCTCCAGAGGGGGTTACACGGCTACAGCAGCACGACACAGTAACACAGCACCTGCCTGGACTGCAGAGAGATGAATCAGCCACCCTCACGCTCCAGGTTCCGGGCGCGCGCGAGGGATGCATTATGGTAGGACAGCGCAGCAAATCATAAATTTTGAAACACGGTAACACTGTATCATTTTTCTTCTTACTTCACTACACTGACACACAGCCCGGCCGGGACGAATACGAACACACACAACACTCAGACACTCTTTAAATATGTGCAATAAACAGTAAGCAGGATAGAAAGATATATTGTTTTGCTGAGTTGAGTTTGGTATAAAAACAAAAATTTTCTCCCATGTGAATAGTAAGAAGAAAAACACAAATTTAATAAATGCTATAAAGGCTTTAATGGCAAAACTGTTCATTCTTCAGTATGTAATCATGTTCTATGTAACATTCTTATGATATATATACACACATATATTGTTATATTAAATTTTATTTTACAAAGTTTTATGAATTTAAACATAAGTGCAGCAGTCGCCATATTTGTTTTGTTTGTTGTCATGACTGTTCTTCGGAGATTATAAAGAGCGCTAACTTGAAAATTGATTAATACATACACTGTTGAGTTCAGTATCTATACTGTAATACGAAACATCTTTAAATTGTAGGTAGGTACACAATTTTAGGTCATCATTTGTTTTGTCTCCCATGAAGCGCTTGCATAGTTAGTATAAAGTCTGTAAGTAAGGTACTTTGAGTTGATACTTGTGGGCTTCTATATGAGAAACTAAAAAACACAGGATAATTAGAATTCTAAAGCAGGTTTCACACTATGCAATGTATGCACAATTTCTTTGCAATCTGCTAATCTTGTGTTGCAGCTCAGACACTAAATTCTCAGAATTTCACACACAAAGGATAGAACATGCTCTATATTTCTGTGCACGACCATACAAGTTGCACAGAACAAGCAACGTGATTGGCCATTCTTGAGTACATGCATGATGAGTGTAAACAAAAATGGAATAGATATGCGATAGTGTTTTGGGTTTATTTTACGAATATAAAAAGTTTCCTGTGCTCTACAATACAAAGTCGCTGAATCATCACAACAAACATTTGCGCGAGAATGTTTTAAAAGGTTGTGGCAGTGACCGTGATTATATGGAGAATAAAAAATTTTTGCAGCAATAAATGTGAAAATACCGTATTTACAACCTAAAATAAAACACGTGGTTCCTACGTGGTTTACAATTATTTTCTTTTACTTCATTAATATTTCCATCATTGTCAATTCATATAATGCCTTGAGCTTTTGATTATCCATTTGTATAATTGTATGGCGGGAAGGAAACAGACTTCATGTATATTGTGTTGTTAAACTGCGCCATGTTGAAGGGGGCATAGAGCATACGGGAAAAATTTCATTTCAATTCTTATGCAAGCAATTGTGCAGGAGATAATAATTGCATCATGTAAAACCTGCTTAATGTAATAATTATTTCTTTGGCCCGTTACTACAGAAATGCAAAATTAAAGAATTGAAACACGCTCGTGGCCCATGCAGTACTTGTCTGGTTTCTCGTACTAAATGCCATTGCTGCTAGAATTTACACTAGCATATTATTATATGTCGATATATACATATACACTCGCAATTAGGCTACCGCCCGGTGGCGAGCTCTCTCAACTCTACTTCACCCAACCAACTCCTTTTCCACTCCCTTCCTGAATTTACCAACCCCTCTCACACATACCAATTCCTCCCTCAACACATTCCACTCCCTCACAGACCTCACAAGCATGGACTGCCTACCCCGCTCCGTTCTCCTCCACACCCTCTGAAGCTTCTCACTGTTGTTTCCTCTTCCTCTAAACACCCCCTTACTTAGCTTGCAGTGTAGCCCTCCCCATCCTCCCTCTTCATTCACCACCCGGCACATCCTGACTAACCGTTCAACTTTCCTCCTGTCCTTCAATGAGCTCCACCCCATTTCTTACATCACCACTGATGGCCTATAGTTCCCTTCTTCCTCATCCTGCCCCTGCCTTCTACACCTACCCTTCACCCATCTTGCTGCCTTTCTCTGCACCTTTTCCAGTTCTCGCACCTCCACCTCCACATACGGGTCCCATACTGCTGCAGCATATTCTAACATTGGCCGTACCATAGTGCCATATGCCTTCTCCTTCACCTCACAGCTGGCTCCATTCAGCACCCTTCCCAGCATACCCAGAACCCTTCTTCCCTTTGCAACCACCCTCTCTATCTGAGGTCTCCCTGCAGTACAATCCCTAGATATTTATATTCTGCTGCTGCTTCTATCTCTTGTCCCTCCCATCTGTACATGATCTGTCCCAATAGCCTGGGCTAGTACATTTCAGAGGCAGGGTAAGTAAGCACATGTAAGCATTTAAAAGTGTAAACTGACTATTCAAATACAGCCTTAACCTACGTGTAATTGTGATCAGTATCAAAATATTATGCCTGTACTTACAGCCGTCAATACTCGAAAATCTTCATTAGTAAGATACCTCAACATCGAAACATTTAATTTCCCCATAACGCACAGTCTGTTTCACGTGGTTTTCACGAACGGTGTAAACTGTTTACTTTCTCAGCGCAAAATGAGCCTCGGCTAAATGATACGCCTGTAAAGCCAGATAAAAAAATCTCGAAAAACAAGTGCACAACGGAAAGTCATTTAAAAGTCTAGTAAACTCGATGAATAATCAAAAGACACAACTCAAACACGCACCCACTCACAGACTCACAAAAGGACGTCGCACTCCCAACGAGGAAGTCCAAAATATTCCAATAGTTACGGCAGCTACAGAAGAACTGGTATATATTTTATGCTTTTTTTAATCGACAGTTCCCAGTTTCCAACTGGCCACAGATATGCAATAATAGACCAAGTTACATAATGGCTTTATGGAGTTATTATTTTTATGTTTTGTTTTATTGCATCCGTAAGCACGGTCATAAAGATAGGTCTGAGCTGACACTTGGCGTTGTTTTGCGTCAGCTTAGTGAAGCTCGAGTAGAAATAGTAATAGTAGAAGCGTGACCTAAAACAATTGGTAGAGGATGGGGTTTCCCCCATAAGAACACATGCACAGTAGGTGTCATAAGTGTAAAAAGTATCGTAATTTCGTGTTTCGTGATATTTATTTGTAATAATTTTTGTGTTATAGTATTCCGATTTAACAAAAACAATCGTGTTTGTTCCGAACATAAGCACACTACATAGGCTAGCAAGTGTCAAATGAGTTGTAATTAACGTAATCTCACATTTTATATTCCTTAAATCGTAGTAATGTTTGCGTGACAAATAAGAGAAGGTTAAATTTGTGTAATTCAATGATTTTTGTGGCATAGTATTCCGATTTCATGTAAACAATCGTGCTTATTCCGAATGAATACATGCAGGCTAACAAGTGATATACTAGTTAAATCGTAATTAGCGGAATTTCGTGTTTTTTTTATTTTTAAAACTGTGATGTGTTCTTTATGTGACATTGGAACACGAATAAATTTCCATAACGCAAGAGTTGAGTTGTAATATTGCGATTTAATGTAAATAAAAGGTACCTTTTAGAGATAACCTATAACCCATTAAATTACCTAATGTCTTCCTATCTACATGACACGTTTTCATAGCAACTATAGTTAATATTTGGTTTTTGTCCAAGTAATGTACTTGGAATCGAGTCAAAAATTGTTACCAATTTATTAGGGTACCTAATTTTTACATTTTGGTGCATTAAAAACCAAAAAGGTAAGTAAATAATTTAAGTTGTTACAAATGGTTACATAACATTTTTTATTGGTTACCAACATCCTTCGTTACCAACATTACTGGGTGCATGTCACTCAGTGCACACGTTTAAAGTATATGCAGGCAGGACAAGTGACTTTATCGTGAACAACCTTTAAAAGTGTGTTTGTGGGTGTACGTGAGTGAATTAGAGCACAGCTCTAGAGTAGTGGGAGAACAAATGTTCAAACTTACATATTGTAGAAATACACCAAAATAAAAACTGACCTGAAGTAAAATTTCTGTGACATGGCATTTACATAACTGGTAACTTTGAGTAAACTTTTAAAATGCAAATATCGGTGATTGCTGGAGAGAAGGCCCTAGTACTTTTGCAACCTCGTTCAATGAAACAAGACTTCAATGCCATATTGGTGGAGGGGAGATAACCTATAACCCATTAAATTACCTAATGTCTTCCTATCTACATGACACGTTTTCATAGCAACTATAGTTAATATTTGGTTTTTGTCCAAGTAATGTACTTGGAATCGAGTCAAAAATTGTTACCAATTTATTAGGGTACCTAAAATAAGATAAAAAATAGAAAATAACATATTTGAAAAGTACAGAAATTGCTCAGTTATGCCCCGACATTTCGTTTTTGAATTAAGCTTTAATTAAAGCCAAACATTCTACATAGTGGGGATAGTTGCAAAGATCAGGGAAATTATGAAGTAAAACGTTAAAAAAATATAATGGAATGCTTTATTTTAAAAATGCCGAAATTACAATTTATTGCCATCCACACTAAATGGTCCCCCTTCTGAAAAAATGTGTTTACACTTAAATGAATATATTCTATTTTCAAATACTCATACTTACAAAGCTGTATATAAAAAAAAAAAAAAAAAAAAAAAAAACATGATTAGGTACTGTTAAAAGAGAAAATGTTCACCTTATTTCAGTGTTCATTCTCAAAGTAACATGTTCGTTTAAACTTATCTAATGTGTGTGCTAATTTACGAGCCAAGGGACCTTGCTTGCCTGGCTATGTGTTCCTGAATAGTGCATCATGGCTGTGATGTTGAATTGTCACCACCAGAATTTGTTGTAAGGGCATGAATGTATCTTGAATATCTCATTTGACTAGGGCCAAGAGCTATGTCCTCTACACATGCCCTATGCTGTAAGTTTAATTGTTCATAACAATTATGCAGCTTATCCCTGTTGTTAGCTAAACACTTGTTCGTACAAAAACCAAGACAACATAATAAAATGTCTTTAGTTCCATGATTCTTCAATCGCTTATGCATTGGAACTTAAAAATTTCAAAATGAAGATGGATATTTGAAATTATATCCACTTCCTCAAAAAGGGATCAAGGGAATGCGTTGAACTGTGGGTGCTGAAGGGATTAAGGGTAAATATGCCCGTTCACGGTAAAGCCCTGCTTAAGATATACTTGTGTGCACCTTGTATATTATTCCACCTTATGTAAAATTAACATTGCCAAGGGCCTCATCACTTTGTATATGCGTTGGTGCAGTGAAACTGTGGAATTACTAAAAAGTAAATATTTTACAAATCTGCTAATTTTTACATTTTGGTGCATTAAAAACCAAAAAGGTAAGTAAATAATTTAAGTTGTTACAAATGGTTACATAACATTTTTTATTGGTTACCAACATCCTTCGTTACCAACATTACTGGGTGCATGTCACTCAGTGCACACGTTTAAAGTATATGCAGGCAGGACAAGTGACTTTATCGTGAACAACCTTTAAAAGTGTGTTTGTGGGTGTACGTGAGTGAATTAGAGCACAGCTCTAGAGTAGTGGGAGAACAAATGTTCAAACTTACATATTGTAGAAATACACCAAAATAAAAACTGACCTGAAGTAAAATTTCTGTGACATGGCATTTACATAACTGGTAACTTTGAGTAAACTTTTAAAATGCAAATATCGGTGATTGCTGGAGAGAAGGCCCTAGTACTTTTGCAACCTCGTTCAATGAAACAAGACTTCAATGCCATATTGGTGGAGGGGAGCCTAGATGATGTTTCTTTCTAGATACGACTATAACAGTGGTATAACAGGAGCGACTATAACAGTGGTAAGACCAGACATTCTTGGGCCTTCTCTCCAGCGATCATCCGAGAAGAACATGGATCACTGCTATTCAACATCAGTAATGGACGAGACCACACCAGTCAAAGGCAAGAAAAGGGTACTCTTACAGCTCGGTACATTTAGATAGAGTAATATATATATACATAGCAGAAATAGAGGACAAACACATTTTGGGTCTTGATGTTTTACATAAGATGGGATGCTGTATTGATAATCGACTGGGGGTGTTATGTGTAGGTAATACCGAGTTGGTAGTGACAACACGACGAGATTTGTCTTTGCCAATGAGCTGCCAAGTAGTATGTAATCAGTCAACTGTGTTCCCTGCTTCTTGCGAGGTTGTTATTCCAGGCAGATGCAGGAAAATGTGTCAGGCGATTGGACATAATTGAACAGGCCCAGGAGGGTGGCATTTTACCCGATGGTGTCATAGTAGCCAGGACATTGATTTCTTCAAAATCGGACAGTTTTCCTGACCATGCTATTCGGCTTGAAGAGGGGGCCACAATAGGGTTTTGCAAGCTGGTCTCAAAGGTACTTCCAAATGTTCCAGAAATTTCACGGCCACAACCTACTGAATGCCCTCTCCCAGATGCTCTAGGTGAATTGCTGACAAGAACAAAAGAAAACCTCAACTGGCGACAGGAGAGGCCAGTTTCAGGATTGTTACAGAGAAATAGAGGTGCTTTCTGCTGCGAGTCCAATGACCTTGCAAGAACTAATGTTGCATGCCACCACACCGACCCAGGGGATGCCAGACCCATAAAGCAACCATCCAGGCAACTACCACTAACTTCATATGAGGTCGTTGATGGTAATCTGAAAGAGATGAGGGATTTAAATGTGATAGAGCCATCAGTCAGTCCAGTGTCTTCTCCCATTGTGCTTGCTAAAAATAAATATGGCTCTATTAGATTTTGTGTTCATTACTGCCAATTTTATGTGACCAAGAAAGATTCTTACCGACTCCCTAGGATAGACGATACCCTGAATAGCCTAGCAGGTCCATAGTGGTTTTCTATTCTAGACATGAATATCGGGTATTGGCAGTGCGAGGTGTCCCGGGAAGACAAGGAAAAGACTGCCTTTGGGGCCAAGGGAAAGGAACCTGGCAATTCAAGGTTATGCCCTCTGATCTATGCAATGCCCCCACCACATTCGAACGACTAATGGAGAAAGTTATGCCCTTAGATATTTGTCAGGTGTACCTAGACGACTTTGTGGTGATAGGAAGAACTTTTGAAGAGCACCTGGTATGCTTAGATTCTGTGCTTCAGAAAGTGACTGTGGCCAATCTGAAATTGGTTTCCAAGAAATGCTACCCTTTCCAAAAGAAAATTCATTTCTTTGGTCATGTTGTATCAGCCCATGGGATTGAAACAACCCCTGAGAAGATCAGAGTAATAAGAGACTGGCCTCTACCAAATGATAAAACTGAAAATCGAAGTTTCCTGGGATTATGTGAGTACTACCATCGATTTGTGCCTGGGTTCGCCACTATCGCCAAACCCCTACATGAATTGACTTAGGGAAAAAGAAAATTTTGTTGGACCCCAGATTGCGAAGTTGCTTTCAAAAGACTAAAGGAAATTCTGATATCTACCACAGTACTGGGCTTCCAGAGTAGAAAGGGTGGATTTATTCTGGATACTGATGCTGGTGTGTTGGAATTGGGGCTGTGTTATCTCAGATCCAGGATCGAAAAGAGCGGTCATTGAAATACTTCAGTAAGAAATACTTCACACAAGCCCGAGAGGAACTACTGTGTGACATGCGGGGAGCTTTTGGCAGCGGTGAAGGCAATTGCACATTTTCATCAATTTATTTATGGCAGACGATACATCCTAAGAACTGAGCATGCTTCATTAGAATGGCTACTAAATTTCAAGAACCCCGAAGGTCAAATAGCCCGGTGGATACAAGACCCTGTATCTGGTGACGGGTCATAAACATGGTATGAAAAGGACATAAGAAATGATCGGTTAAGTGACCCCACCTTGCATCCAATATTGGAATGGAAAGAAACCGACCGTCGACCGAGATGGGAGGAGATATCTAGCCAAGGCGTGACATTCGAGGCATACTGGACACAGTGAGATTCCTTGTTATAAATAATGGTGTGCATTACAGGAATTGAGAAAGTAACAATGGGAACAGTCATTTACAATTGGTGCTACCAGAGTGCCGAATCCCAGAAGTGTTCAGAGAATTGCACAACACAGCAGCAGGTGGTCATTTCGGTGTAAATAAGACACTTGACCGAGTCCGAATGAGACTATATTTGCTGCATTGTCCGCATTATGTTGAGAAGTGGTGCCATCTGAGTTATGCATGTACAGCAAGGAAGGGTTTGAGCGACAAGGGATGCGATCCCCTCCAGAAGTACAATGTTGGGGTCCCATTCGAGAGGATGGGAGTTTGACATTCTCGGACCCCTACCAATAACTGAGAGGGGAAAAAGATACCTTCTGGTAGCACAAGACTATTTTACAAAGTGGCCTGAGCTCATATTGGTGCCAAACCAAGAGCCTGGCACAGTAGCTGATGCTCTTGTAGGGCATGTTTTCTCCAGGTTCGGAGTGCCCCTGGAGCTTCAATCGGACTAAGGACAAAATTCTGAAGCAACTCTTTTCCAAGAAGTAACGAAGAATTTAGAAATGAAGAACACCCGAACCAAAGCATTACACCCTCAATCGGATGGAATTGTTGAGAGGCTAAATCGTACCCTGGAACAGTATCTGGCTATCTTTCTAGAAGACAATCAGATGGATTGGGACTCTGAGGTACCCTTATTTCTCCTCGCATATCGCTCGGCGGTCCACGAGTCAACAAGAGTAACATCTTCAAGGATGCCGTTTGGATGAGAACTCCACTTGGTGACCTGCTCTTCGGACATTTAGAAGAGGAATAAGCAGCCAATCCAGAATACTATATTAAGTTATGTCAGAAGTTAACCGACATTCGTGAGTTTGCCCAGAGGCACCTTAACGTTAACAGTGACAGAATTAAAACATGATATGACCAAAGAAAGCTTGAGGAAACATTCAAGAAGGGCAGCTGGTGTGGTTGTATAGCCTTCAAAGGAAGGAGGGATATTTCCCGAAGCTACAGAAATCTTGGGAGGCTCATACAGGATGTTGAAGTGGATAAATGATGTGGTCTACAAGATTTGCCTACAGGGCTCTCGGTCAAAGCCTAAGGTTGTCCACATCGACATACTGGCGCTGTACGAAGTTCCTGATTCTGTAGATTCTGTTCGAGACAAACAGTCTTAAGGAGGGGGCAATGTTACGTGCTGCAGCTGGCGCCGAATCCGCTGCCCCACACCATAATCGGAAACTCACCTCGCACTCCTCTCTTCCTGGAACAATGATCTCATTAATGTCTGGCCCCCTTATGGGAATCCCGCGAATGCCGACAGTGGCGAGACTTGCTGGTGTCACAAACCTCCTCTCGCCTGCTAGAGTTTCCAATACGTTTAGCGACGACGAAAGAATGTTCTGGTGAGACTGGCTGGTGCCTCAGCCCTCCAAGACGTGTCATGCGAGCTGGGGAAGATTCTAGGTGGCGTCCTAAGACACTATATATACTGCCGCAACCCAACAGCCGGCAGTCTTTGACGGAGGCCGCCTGGCGAGTGTGCGCGAGAGAAGTCAAATGTGGACAATTACTGGTGATTGTGGTACGACGTCGAATGAGGTGTTCGTGGCTTGAATGGACGAGAGGGTGTGAAACCGACTAGTAAAACCTACTGTGCGTGAGGGCGCTTGAAGGACTCTAGAACATTACGACTGGCGGTACTGATGTGGGACTGAATGGAAGTGTAATACTGATTTTATTGTAAATATTCGAACTGTTTAATATGGATGCATAAATTACCAATTAATTGAATAGGTTGATACACTCTCTATTGGGACTGAACTTTAATTATTTTATTGCATTGATTTCTTTGTCATAATTATACATTTTATTAATTGGTGTCAGTTGTGAACAGTAAGTGATTTCAATTTATTGTGTGAATTTGAGTTTAGAGAATTTTGGTGTTGTTATTGTAAATAAAATAAGGAAATTGTAATTGATTATTTTATTTGAATAAGACCTCCATCCCTTAACGAACTTGGTATAGCTCCCTTAATTTCTATAGAGAGAAACTGTAACAGTATTCTGAAAGTTTGAAAAGTATGCAACAGAACTTAAAATTTGAGTACTGTCTGAAATCATCATGGATACTATTCAGGCAGACACAAACTCATACTAACAGTTAAGAAACAATTTAAAACAGGACACAAAACTGTTTTCATACCATTTTGATAGTGTTTTCACTAGGGGTAGCTAGGTGCCACAGTATTCACTAGCAGAACACCATTCTTGTACTTTGATATTCGTTCTTATAGTCAAAGTATCTCTCTATCTGTAATTATTCTGTAACTGTTTACAGTAAAATGAATTTGAGAGATAAGTGTATTTTGATAGTGTGTCATTCAACTTGTGGAGAATCAGGTCTCAGTAATGTTATATCTAGTGCCAGTATTCCCGTGTCCTATATTCATGCATGCTTGACAGAAATGTTCCTCCATGAACAGGTCCTGTTACCCATTCGATAATGGAATGCGCTAGTCAGTGCATGTCTCTTTGTCATGTAGAGAAAACTTAGTAATTATGTAAACATGTTTTATTTAATCATATGTAGTTTAAGTCTACGTGCAAATACTAGAATCAGCATGTAAGGCATCACGTATTTGAGCAGACTGCCTGTTGTACAATGTGTTATAGCAATTAACAAGTATTACCGGATGTAGCGAGCCAGTGCATTATGTGGGATTATTTTCAGTGTTTGTTTTAACTGGATTGTTCCAGTCAGAGTGTGGCCCAGTTGGTCGGATCCAGCTGGCCTAATGCGTTGCACACGAATCGCATCATTGAGGGTGATCTACTTTTGTTCTGATAATTATTGTGTGCCATAATCGTTTAACGTTAGTAACCTGAACTTTGTTTTTGTGTAACATTCAGTGTTCACAGCATACCTCCGTCGACTCACAGGCTTTTTATTTTTAATTTTGTTTAGTTTTGTGTCAAGTGAACTTGTTTGCGCCATTGCAGGTTATGTGAGCAAGAAGAGTTTTTATTCACCTGTACATGTGTGTTTTTTATACATATTTATCCAATAAACTATTTACTGTACTCCAAAACATGTTATCCTCAAACAATACCGAACCATGTCAAATGCAATATCACAATTCATGCAGATAAGAAGTCAACTATAAGACTATATTTATGTTCCCCACAACAGATCAAGAAATTATCCACATTGACGGTATATCGTGGTCTCAGGAGCAGGAAGGAGGGAGGATGGACTTACGATACCAGGTTTTAGAATACAGTAGAAAGTCGATTATCCAGACTTGTTTGAAAAATAAAGAGATTAAGAAAACACGAAAGTATCTTTTGCCACAGTGTTTCCCTTACCCAAGGAGGAGAGACAAGCCTTTGTGCGTGCTCTTGTTATGTGTCCTTTCACATGTTGTTCACAGTAAACACGTCTGGGAGGAGGGTGGTTATTGTTAACTAATTTTTTTTGTACAGTTTTACACTGTGTGAATTTTTTTTAATTTTTTTTTTTTTTTTTTTTGCAAATTCTTTTATCTTCATTTTCAACATATTTCCATGATCCGAATTTTCGATTACCTATCCGAATTACCTTTGGTCCCTATTAGTCGGGATAATCTGCTTTCTACTGTATTTTTAGAGTTGTGAAGGGTTCCAGAGCACAAGAGACTCGTCCAGGGTGTGGGCCGCTTGCCCAAGTGGCTCTCCTCAGTTTACCCTGTGATGAGGTGATGTCATAATGATGCAATAAACATGTTATGCCTATCTAACGA
Organism: Dryococelus australis; assembly: GCA_029891345.1. Taxonomy (NCBI): domain Eukaryota; kingdom Metazoa; phylum Arthropoda; class Insecta; order Phasmatodea; family Phasmatidae; genus Dryococelus; species Dryococelus australis. The sequence continues at coordinate 9,796,548 of CM056999.1, read as the reverse complement.
GAATGTTGGCCCTCTTGTATACCACTAAATGTTGAGTGAGACTATTGAATGGCCATATCACATGCCTGACACACACAATAAGTTAAGACACTGTCAGGAAGTTGCAGTGATGCAGCAGGTAGAAGACCCAAAACAGTTATACTACTGCAAAGCGAACTGCAGTGAAATAATCAGTGGAAAGTAGTTCTTACTTTCCACTGAATTGATCTTTACTCACTGAGTTCCCTCCAAGGAGTCAAGTACTTTATCATTGTTTACATCTTATTAGTCTCATATATATCAGTAAGTTACAATAAATTCAGATGTTATAAATACAATTCTAAAAATAGGGCATGGAAATCAAACATTGTTCCCAAAGGTTCCATCCCTCGCCGTCTGTTACATTTATTCTATTTTTGATATGCTAGATATAAATTAGCAGTATTCCAACATGCTACTCATTGTGGATGATACGTACTAAATTTCTATTTAAAGATGAGAATCTAACAGCACTTATGGTGTCATTAAATGAGACTATTCATAACTAGATAATTTGTTTACAGCAAATAATCTTTCTTTAAACTGGGATCAAATAGTTTTAATGTAATCCCCCACATAAAAACAACAGAACTAAGACTTTTTAATAAAATATAGAAACTATGATTAAAGAAAGCCATCCTACAATATTTTAGTATTACGTATTGACAGTCATATTTATGCCAACATAGTCCCGAAACTAGCCACAGCATGTTACACTTTACATAGTTTATCATATCATCTAAAGATATCCTCCCTTAAACAAATTTATTTTTTCATATTTTCATGCTGTTATGTTATATTGTATCATTCAGTGGGCACCTTCTTCTCAAACTATCTAAAGTTTTCAGATTCCAAAAAGAGCCATAAGAAACATTTAGAAATATTTTGTGTAGGTATATGTTTGTTTTAAACATTTTTGACTAATGCAATTTTCCAGAGCTCCTACACATAATAGGATCGCTGGAGAGATTTGATAGTAAATAAGTAAATAAATTATCTTTAGCAACAAAAATTCTGTATAAGCAGTTACAAAATTTCCTCCATTTACACAGTTCCCTGCTGTGGAAGTTGTTGGGTTTTTTGACTGCAAGAAATTACCATACGTACTGGGTCATATCTGTTTGTGTTTGACAATGTATGTGATTTTCCCTGTTTTGTGGACTAACGAGCAACAATTAGCTGAAAAACAGTTTTCAGTTCAAAGAATTAACTGTTAATGTCTTGACATGTGTGAATACAGAATGGAGGCTACAAGTTCAAGAACTTCGCCGGTTGTGTACCAGCTATGCATTTATGAATTTGGTGGTGCTATCCTGGCCAGATATTTTTGAATATTTGATATATTAGAGGTTTTTTTCTCATGTAACGTGAAGTGTGACTCATATGAGAGCTGTTGAATTGGGCAACGACAGACTATTTTTGTCAGCTGTCTGTTAGAAATGTATAATAGTGTGCAGTGTAAATGTGCATATTATTGAACCATACGGTACTAATTAACTGTATGGCGAATCACTTGGTTTGCTTAATTATTGTACATTGGTAGGTTTTGTACATGTCCCATTCTTTGCGTATCCATGACAAATTATGTTACATTCAATACTACTGTACATACATTTATTTATATGTGTAGTGCCTGGAAACTATTTACATACGAGTATACACCACTTTGATTCCCCGAGCTCAAGTGAAGACAGCATAGAGGGCGCACATATGAAGTACAAATTGCACCTACCCCTGCCAAGGTAACACATTGCTGTACTCAGGAAGCTAATTGGTGCAAATTTGAATATCATCAGTTTTCTGGAGCTTGACTTTGGTTTTCAGGTTTTTCTTTGGCCATAACTGCTCCGCTGCTATCTTTAAATAGATATCTTTAACATAATATTTTTTTGGTACAAAGTGTTTTTTCACATAGCCCTATTGCTTTGACTAATTACAACTCGAAATTGTTTTTGCGGTATCGCAGATTGCCACTTCGTTCTTTAAGTGGATCATTTGGAACAATTAAAAAAAAAACGAAAAATGTGAAGGTTCAGTATAGCGGAAATATAAAAATACAGTTATAGTGAAACAATAAAATTGTATCGGGGCTACTATGTTGCTAATGAATTTAATAACTATTTGTAAATATTGCCACTACCCTAAATATGGCATATAATAATACTACATAAAATAAAATAGTTATGCATCATGGCTTGAGCAATGCATTATCATCATACAGTACATTATTTTGGGGATCTGCAACTATACTAACAAAATATTTGTAGCTAGAAAAATGTCAATTAGAATAATCTCTATAGTAAATAAGTATAATAGAAGTTGCAGGCCTTTATTTAAAAAATTACAATTATCATTCACATCAATCTACATTTTTGAACTTATTAATTTATTCCCTCAAACGCAAATGAATATCTTAAAAAATTTGGATTTCCATCAGTATTCCACAAGGAATATAAATAAGTACATATAGAGAATATTATTACCGGACAAATTTGTACAAGAGAAGTACCTATTAAGTTGAAACGAATACATACTCACAATAAGCTACCAGACTCGATAACCTCAATAAACTTACATAACTTTAAGAAATATATTAAATATCTTCAGCTGAGTATCTTCTATTCAACAGTTGTTAAAAACATTTAAAACACATTTTGTCATATGTGCGGATGTGATGACAATGCAGTAGTATATATTTGTACTAGGTAGATATTTGTATTTTTACTTTATACTGAAAAATATTTTTATACAATATTTATTGACATGTCCTATGATGTTGCGCTGCTAGTCACGATGTACGATATTACCGAACAAAATAACCTTGGACTTGTCGAACCATAACTTTCATTACAATAAACAAAAACAATAAACATGGTGCAAGAAAAATGTGATGCAGAGGTGGTATACTGCGCCAGCAAAACATTATCGTAAATCAAACCAACTTCAAACACACCTAATTATATCACAATTATTTATGCCGAATGTACATGAAAATGAAAATGGGTTATTTAATATTATCAAGAAATCTCCGAAACTCCCATATACCGCGATGTTAAAAGCGGGTAGGCCTGCACTAGTGCTATTACTTTGCTAGCAGCCGCGATCTTCACTAACCATACACGTTACATCAAGGCAAATGAATACAAGTTGCCAGACCTATCTTTATGACCATGTCCGTAAGATCTTTTTCCAATACATAGCTGTACAAAGATATTGGACGAGTCAAATTACAGTATACAAAGTTTATACACTGAACATAGTAAAAACACACATAATTATGTCAGACTACATGTACATGCATCACATCTTTTCCTCATAATTTGACCAATCTTCCTCCAACATACTGTGGGGCGTCGCCGTTTTGCTGAATCAGAAGAAAAGAAAACGAGAAAAACTGGAACAAGAAATGAGTACAAAGACATGTTATGCAATAATTTCATAAGTTTTGTAGTTTAGATATTCATCTACACTATAAAATGTTGGTTTAGAAAAAATTCTTTTGGCTGTTTTTTAAAGAGTTTTTGGTTAGAGCAGCTAATTTCTTGAAGGTGTAGTGGTAACTTATTGAAAAGTTGGCTACCAAGGTAAGGTAGTTTTAAGTTAACTGAAGCCACATGTAAGTGTTTTTTTATTATAGTGTCATGCCTTGAAAAGAGGCCTACATGAGTCTGACTTTCTTTTGCCATTGCTTATTCTTACAGCTCTCTTTTGCATGTGAAACACTTTTTTGGTGTCAGTGGAATTACCCCAAAAAGTTATACTCTAACACATGATGGAATGAAAATATGCCAATTACATACAATTTTTTGCTGTATTTTTGTTCAAGACCTTTGCACACACTCCGCAGGGTGAAACTTGCTGAACTTACTTTAGGTAAAATATACGCAATGTGAGATTTCCAGTTAAATAAATGGTCTACTTTTAAGCCAAGAAATTTAATCTCTACAGTTTCATTAATTTTGTCTCTGTTACTGCTAACATATGAATTAATGTTTTTTCTGTTCTTTGTGAGGAAAGTCATAAGAAATGTTTTATCTAGGTTGAGATTTAATTTGGTTGAAGTAAACCATGCATTAAGCTCTGTGGCAAAATGTGCAAACTATATTTTTAAAAATTGGGAAAAAAAATTCTCAGAAATACTTCTATGCAGCCAATAAAGCTATGCGCCATTCAGTGTAACTCTGTTGTACTCTTTTGCATTAAAAGACTAAGTAGCAAGATAAAATAACACTCGAAGACCAAGCGACAAGGGTTTGACAAGAGTGCTGTTTGGTCCATTAATAAAAATTAAATAATAGTTATTAGTGTCTTAATCATAAGTCAGACAATCTGCTTTACACCTTAGACTGGTAATCATCATTGTTGGATGGTGTAAGAATAGTATTGCAAGATTCATCATCAAGAGGTTAGAACATGATGGTAAACGTTGAACCTTATAAAAAGGCAAGAACATTGAATATTTTGGAAATGAACAAACCAGCCTATTGTCGCTTATGGTATTCTCGTATTGAAAATATTTACACGTATTGTTGTTATGTAGAATTGGTATATAGCAATATTACACAAATATAATGGTTGATAGTACTGAAGAGATGAATCTCAGCCCAAAATAAATACGCTTTATATATGTCTTAAACATTGTTAGCAGGTATAAACAAAATTAATGTAGCTAAACTGAAATGAAAACACTAAGTTTGATTCTTTTGCAGGTAGACTCGCCAAGAGAATTTTCGTTTCCTCCAGATTCTAAATATGACATACAGGTAAACAATACAGGTGTTTCAGAAGATCATCCTGTTGTTGTACTTTACAATTGTTTAGCTGACTATGCATATCATGTAAACTGCTGACGAATAGATTCGATACCTTGTCATGTAAAATCCTCTCAAGAAACTGTTTCAGTGTCTTATGCAGATTGTTGATTCAGATTGTCTGCATAATCAAGATAATACACTAGGTAAAAACAAAGAAAGTTTTAATATGCTCTTAGTGAGTGACAACAAGAGTTGGGCGGCTCTTAACACCGTAGTCTTGACAGCCTATGAGGACTGAAGCAAGGTTAAGTATGGAGCATTGCCAGATTGAAAGTATGGGGGTAACAGGAGTTACACCCCCCCCCCCAGAAAGCCATAAGGACCAGCAACATTACCCAGGATGATTCCCACATGCGAAAATCTGGGAGCGGCTCCAACGGGAGCAGTCTAAATGCTACACCACAGCGGCCTTGTAATATATCTTTATCAAAAGATAAACATTATGTTTAACTTTGAATATTTCTATTCATGATGAAGACAGCTCCTCAACAAATGGATTTACTGAAACAATTTTGTTTGCAAGACTACATTCTGTTAATACAGTATGTAGGCACTGATAATAACTGTGGCATCCATGATTCGAATTATAAATCATTATTTTACACTAGGATTGAAGACGGAGCAGGGAGAGGGGCTCAATAGATTGGTTCGTACATACAAAAACATATTCTTCATCTCATGCCTCCAGAAACAGAACACCTCATTCTATGGCTAGACTTGTACAGAGGCCGGAACCACATGATCAAAATAGTTTGGTTACTTAAGACGCGTACCACGTTTTCCAGCCCTAGACCATTCACCATGTCTGAGAGAACTCACCAAATAATCTCGGCACCACCATCTACACCTGAGTACAGCCAGTGTAGCAAGTGCGGGTTCAGAGTATGAATCGAATTGGTATGCTGTAAAGTATGTATACTAGTGTTTTTGTTTATGTTTCTCTCGTGGCCCTAAAGTATTCTTTTTTTGTTTCATTGATTTTGTCAGTGTTAAAAAGTGTTAAAATATTTTTGATGTAATTTTCTCTGCCCATGCAGATGCCAACATTATTGTTTGCATTCACATGACCATGTGGTCTCGAACATGCCACACAGTGTGCACCAGTGCGACATCAATAGTAATTGTCATTGTGTTTCCAGACAGTGTGTCACCCATGCGATTTTGTGTTGTGTATAGTAATATTATTTGAGGGTTTATTATGTTTTATTTATGGCATATAATATTTATATCATGAGCGTGTTTACTTGCGCAGATTGCGCAAATGTAAACAAACCACACAACCACATGTTAGAACTCTACGCATGTGGAATATTCACGTGGTAATTTTCATAGTTGTTTTATTGTGTGCACTTGCTTAATATTTTTTAATTTATTATTATTCTGAAATGAACAGTATCGGAAACAATATAATACTGGACAAAAACAGTATTCCAGTTACATGAATTACAAACCAGGAAACTTCGTGAAGTAACATATTAGACAGACAAATATTAATAAGTGTTTCTATTATGTAACTTTTTTGTATAGGGTATTTTGATTAGGTTGAGAGTATTAAATAAATATTGTGGAAATGAATGCAGAATAATCCTGGCGTGAGTAGGACCATGCACGGAAAAACCGTAAGCACCAGTGTGAGGTTAGGGTGCCTTATGTAATAAGTTTATGTTTATGTTTTATATATTATTTTTTTCTCGTAATATTGATTTATGCCTTATAATGTTCTGTTTTGTGTGTATCATATCCAACTAGGGTCACTTCATTCCTTTCATTTTATTTTATTATTATGTTGGAATAAATTGTTGGTCACATGATATGGTGGCAGGAGTTGGAGCAAGGAAGGAGGCAACCCACCTCCATGTTAGACAGTCGTATCTTGGTCACCACGTAAGACGGTCGCATCGCGAGCCCTCCCTGGGCATTTTACCATTTGTACCGATCATGTAGTCTTCAATAGTTTTAATGTAATCGTCTAGAACCTCTGTTCTGTTTTTAGCATGAGGAGTGAGCCATTTCAGAGCCAGATCCATTTTTTATATGGCTGGGATGCAATTACTTAATTTCATGTAGGCACTTTTGCCGCCTTTTCACAGCTCTAGCAAGTACCCTGCTTTAACTAAGCAAATGTTGTTTGTTCTTTTCGGAGATCAATTGGAATAAAATAAATATGTTCGCCGAACCGACTGCTTTATTATTGAAACTGTCGTGTGTTGACCGTGATGTGTGACAAGGGGTCCCAGCCCTAGACCGTTCACCATATCTGGAGGAGCAACATGCTAAGCCAGCTGACCACCACCATCCGCAGTGTGTACAGCCAGTGTGACATGTGCGCGATACAGTTTGATTAAATATGTGTGCTGTAGAAAGTGTATATGTAGTGTAGTGTATCTGTTTACATGGCCTTATAGTGCTAGTTTTAAATTGTTTCATTTCTTTCAGTGTTAATAAGTGAAATACATTAGTGTAATTTCCATGCCATTCTTCAGAGTTAATATTATTTGTTGTCACGAGACTACATGGTTCATATCATGCCACACCATGTGCACAAGTGTGACATCTGGACGACCACGTGTTTCATATTTGTGTATTGTGTTTATCGCCAGTGTGATAATGTGCCTACATTATATTATTTAATTTAAACGGTTTTGTAGTATTTTTATTGTGTTCTGTGTTTTTATTGAATGAAGCATACAGACATGTGCAATGCACGTAAACATACACAACCTCATTGCCATGTGGTAAGACTCCACACACGTAGAATATTCATATGCAATTTTCAGTGACCTTTTATTTACTTGCGTTTGTTTTATTTAATTGCTTTTATATATATATTTTGTAAAGAGGACAGTACTATCCAGTACCAATACTATACAGCCAGTATTTTTTGCTATGTCGGCTGCAAGCCATTGGACACAATACTGTAACATAACACATACGTGCCAAAATGCAGCCAAATATATTAGGTGTTCTTTTTTAATTTGTCTCCACTTTAAAGTGTTGTGTCATTATGTTGTTTACATAAAATTAATAAAGTGCAAATGAATGTAGAGGAATCCCAGCACGTGCAGGGCGGTGCATTGGGGAAATGTAAAGGGCCAAGTTGAGGTTAGGGTGCCTTATGCATTATGGCTAAGTATAAGTGTTTATATATTTTGATTTATCATTATTCAAGTCTGATTTGTCATGTAACGTTTTAACTGTTCATCCACTCCATTTAATTTATTATGTATTTTTCATGTAATTTGTGATCATGTGATACTGCACGGGCATTTGTGCTGGGAAGGTGGCAGCCCGCCGCCATGTTTCAGTAGTCGCCTCTTGGTTACTGTGTGGGATGGTCTTGCCACATGCCTTCCCCGGGCACTTAACAGCTTCGGTACTTATCATGTAGCTTACAATAGTTTTAACTTAACTAACTGGGACCTCTTATTTATTTTTAGTGTGGGGAGAACACCGCTCCACAACCTGGTCCATTTGTACATGGTCGGGACATGGCCACCACTTAATTTTCACATAGGCATTTTGCCTCCTTTTCTGCATAACTGTGTACCCCACTTTAGCGAGGAAAGTTTTGTAAGTGCTTCTGTTGAAGCTCTAAAGAAATAAATTTTCATGTCACGTGAATTGCCGGACTGTGTTTATTTCTTCGGTCACCTCTTGACCAGATAACTCGATTGAATATTTTCACAAGGCATAATGCGGACTATGACAGCCTGCAAGTGAGCATGGGCGTATGGGAATAGCCCCAATAATTCCCACTAGACGAGGCATTGGATATGGATATTGCAATAACAGCTACAACTTCTACAACTGCAAGACTGAGACGTCGGACATCAAGGAGAACCCCGCTCAGGCTGTCGACCACATGCCCGAACCGAACTAGTGCTCTTTACTGAGATGCTGGCACCCCCGGACAACATTGTGGTAATTTTTTAATCCTTTCCACATAACCTATTTTCTTCCTTGATGGTTCAGTGTAAGATCAAGAGACATGTCAAGTTCTATTTCTAAAAGACGCAATTGTCTCCATGACATCAACCGCATAACCAGTATACGATTTTTCATAAGGCGTAAGGTGGCCTATAACAGCCTCGGGGGTGAGTGAGTGTATGAGAGTAGCTCTAATAACTCTCACTAGACCAGGTATTTTGGAATACATCAAGGATTAATGCTACAACTTCTGCAATGAGAAGTCGGATATCGAAGGGGGCCACATGTAGGCCGTCGGCCACATGCCCCAACTGTACTCATGCTCTCTGCTGAGAATGCTTGCGCCCCCTGGACAAATGTGGTAGTATCTTTAAGTCCTATCCACATAAACTTTCTCCTCGATGGTCCAGCCTAGTAAAATCAAATGGCTGTCTGACACATGTGGCTTATTTTATTATAGCCATTTTCCAACTTAAAATGGATTTCCCAACTTGTGTGTCTATTCTGAAAAGCCAAGAATGTGGATACCTTTCCTGTCATAAATCCTGAAAATTTTTATGCACCTTATGACACGTGTTTTTATCTGAAACCTGTAACGTCACGAACTTCTTATCAGTATTCATCCTTGTAATCAAATTCTAATATTTCCACGCAAAATTTCCTTTTTCAAAATCACCTTTGTGCACCACATCTGATCATGTGTGTCCACAAATTATTTTCCACTGACCGCAATGGTCTCAGTATCACTACTGGCGGTTTTCCTGTAATTAACACGTAAGACCTGTGAAGAACGGATGAGAAAAGGGCATTCTGCTACGATAAGAAAGGAATTTGGCGCCAAATCGCCACTGGAGGAAAAGTGTGGAAAGTCAGTTATCTTGGAACTCATATTCTCCGTGTTCACTCAGCCGTTATGTCAGCTAACCACCATTCTGGACATGTGATAGACGAGGGTAAGTGCATCACCTGCCGCAACCCCTCCATCTGTGCCGCGCCATGCCACAGGAACTACCCCTACCATGCCATGCCACGTGGGAGTTGTCACGAGCCGATAGCCACTTGGCCAGGCAATAAACATCAGGATTTTCCATACCAACTGCGCCTCACATCCACGCCGTTCATCCGACGAACAACATGGGGTTTTATTTCTACATGCAAGCTGTCACGTGCCACCAGTGTGGAAAAGTGAAACGTTCGGACTTCTGCATATTTGCTGCCCGCCAGCTGGTCTACAACTGTTCGTCAGTATTCCTATTGTTCTGGCATGTTCAATCAAGAGTTACTGTGCACACACTTTACCAAATGCAAGAAACTTTCAATGTTTTCATGTTACCATAAATTCAGATACAACAGGACAAATAACCACTTCTCCAAATTCACTAATCATGAATGCGATTTGTAATCGCGTTTTACAAGCTCAGATAGAAAAGATCGGAGAAAAGGATACGGCAAAAACATACGAACATGCTTGTTATTTCGAACCTCATTTGATACAAGCTTTTTACAATGTGTTTGGCTGTTCCAACAAAATGCACCCTTTGTTTTGCTCGCCAAACATTTTCTTAAATTCAGTTTGGTTAAATGAGTTTAAACACTTTATTCATATTCAAAGAGACAGATGATTTCTGATGGAAAAAAAAAAAAAAAAAAAAAAAAAAAAAAAAAAACAATTTTTAAAATTAATAAAATTTATTTTAAAAATAATATAAATATAAAAAGATAAAAATATTAATATATATAAATATTAAATATATATAAAATTAATCAACTCCAGACTTTTCAAATTTCCACTAATCTGGACCCTGGCCACCCACCTTGCGATATCTAATTCTTGTGTAAGGCCTTGCTTTGAAAAAATCATCTACACTTTGTGAGTAAATAATGTAAACACTTTTTTCCCACAACCCATTTACCCCCAGCACAAACCCCAACACAGCTCACATTTGGTTAAGAGCAGTGGTTGGGTTTGTGGTAGGGGGGAGTGTGTTGGAACTGCCGCTGTTGAGTGGAAATTAGAGAAGTCTGGATACATTTAAAACATTTGTCTGCATATGCGATTGCCCTTATATTGCATATGATTAATTTTGGGATTTCAAATTGGAGTTGTTGGGTCTGGAACTCCTGCTGGGGTTGGAACTCCTGCTGGAGTTGGAACTCCTGCTGGAGATGGAACTCCTGCTGGGGATGGAGAGACTTTTGGAGGAACTGAAGTCTATACTCCAATGGCTGCCGCCAGAGCCACTGCCTCTGGGGTGGGGGGGGGAGTTGGCATTTCAATCCCCTCACCTTCTTTCCGAGCATTGGCTGGTGGTGGACATGCTGTTAACCAAAAAAAACATGTTACAACCTGTTTTACCCTAAAATCAAACAAAAAAAATCTGAAAAAATTATAATTTCACACTTAAGCCTTTCTTTCTTTTGCTCTAAGGAAAGAAGATTATTAACATTTTTACAAGATTTACTTTTGTGCAATATTACACTGGTAATGTTTTCGTGATTTTTTACTATTTCTTTTTCGTGAAGTTTTATATTTGTGCCATTCTTCCCGAAACTTTTGATACTCCTTAACCAACTCTTTCCCAATTTTTTTGAACCTCTAGCATTTTTTTCCAATTCTTTCTTTGCTTCTGTATGTTTTTCTAATAGTAATTGTATTTCTTTTTTTATACTACGATGCCTCAAAAACCAATCATAAATATTTCTACATTTATCCCCCAATCCTTCAAATAACCCGCCTAAATCTACCTTATTCGCTCCAACGACCTTATCCATTCTTGAAAATATTGAAAATTAGTGACAGCTATCTTTACAGTCCTAACTTGCTATCCCTAGCACACTGATTCTAGACCAAAGTGCGTGGTGTTTTTATACACACCAAGTAAATTTTTTATTTTGTATTTCAGGGTAGGGGGAAAGGATTACTCTTTAAGTGAGTTTTTTTCTTTTTACTTTATGCACTCATATATTCATGTTTTTTTTTTTCTCATCGGTGTATCTGATATGCACTCACTTGCTCAAAGTCATGACTAGTGTTTGTTCGTATATGGGCCGGCGAGGCGACTGGCATACATTGTTTAACTTGGCCTCATTATTATGCCAGTATTATCTCTAGGCAGAAATATTTTTTTTACGATGCAACAAGGAGGTTCCCCTCATATTTCCCCCCACCACTCCACCTTCTAAATTTTATTTTTTCTCATAGTGTCCTGGGTAGGAGCCAGAGTATGTTTTTCTCCTAGTGTTCTGGTAAGAGACAGAGTATTTTTTTTCTCTAAGTGTTCCAGTCGAAGCCAGAGTATATAAGCAGTGGTCTTTGCGACAAACATCAACCATCAGCCAATGAACCGACAGTGCATTGTGTGTAGTGGCAGCAAGTCGCAAAGATGGCAATCTTTGACATCAGTTATGCCGCCGTCTACGCCGAAGAGGCCATCAACATCGGTGACGAAGAGGCCATCGAGGGGGCAAACACCTTCGACGTTGAAGAGGCATACGCCTTCGGCGTTGAAGAATTTGGCATCTTCAACTTCGAAGACCTCGTCGCCCTTGAGGCCGAAGACACCATCTTCTTCAATTCCGAGGATGTCATGCTATTCGACGTCGAAGAGACCATCTCCTTCGACGCCGTAGAGGTCATCCCCTTTGATGCTGAAGAGGCCATTCCATTCAACGCCGAGGTCATGCTCTTTGACACTGAAGAGGTCATCTTTCATGCCGAAGATCTCATCGCCTTCGACGTCAAGGATGCCATTTCCTCAGACGCTAAGGATGTCATCTGCTTCAACATCAAGAATGCTATCTACTTCTCAGAGGAGGAGGAGGATGAAGCCTGTTAAAAGAAGGAACCCACCTTCAGTACCTTCGGAACCATCGGCACCGCCACACTCTGCTGGTGCTCATGTAATGGGAACGGCACCTCTCGCACCAACTATGATGCTGCCTGGAGGGTATATGCAGATACCATTACAGGTAACTTTGTCACCTCCAGGCATTTCATTCTGTTTTAAGACTGTTTATTTCAATAATAGGACTGTTAATACAGTAATGATTACTAATAAAAATAGATAATAATTTTTCTATCGTATTTATTTCTTTTACAGCTAATATTATTGATTATTATAGTCGTGTTGTTGGTTTTAATAACTGAAAAGTTTTTAAATGCACCCAAACATGAACAATTTGTAAAACCTCTAGAGATATCTAATCAACCTCCACCACCATTGCCACCTCCATCACTTCAGTCGTCGCCAACAACCGAATATAATTCCAGCCATAAAATATCTACTTATTTTGGTTTCAGAAAGAACTTTGTAACCCATCACTCTGTCAATTTTTGTTTCGATTGTAATGCGAAGTCTGTTAACAAATTTAAATAGAAAGAGCTTTCGCGAAACTTGTACGTAAATTTTAATTTTACTAGTACGAAACACGACATGCTGTCTTTTGCATTTGATGATATTTCGGTAAAGCTATTCAATTTATACAAAAATTACTACATTATATATTCTGCCCTAATAAACATCGTCGACGAGTCGAAACGGACTTTGAATTCTGCCTTTACGATACTTCACAATATTGCCAAACAACTCGCGATCGATAAATGTGTCCGGAAACACTGCGATTCTTCTCTACAAGAGCGGCGTGTTTTTCGTAATGGAAAAACCAAATAATATGGATCCTTTGATGAAAATTTTACGAGTGAATAACGTGTTTACACATTTGACTATAAGAAATACCATAGCTTGGTGTGTCTACACTCGATTTCGGCCACTTTAAAGATTCCATCGACGAAAATGGCGTGTTATTTCAGTTATGCAGCAGCGGCCGAGTCTTGCTGGAACTGGTAATAATAAAACCTTCGGCTCCCCCTACAACGAAAGTTATGAGAGTGGCGATGTGGAGGATGGTAATTTTATTTTATTCGCTAATGATTCCGAGATTGGCATACAAGACAAAAAAACAAACAATGTAATTATTTCTAAGAAGCAAAACCCTCTGAGAAAAATCTTTATTTTATAACTAAGGTAAAAATACACACACACACACACACACACACACACACACACACACACACACACACACACACACACACACACATATATATATATATATATATATATATGACGAAATTGACGAAATATCAGTCTTTTGACTGTCGCCTACCATCATTGCGAGTTTTTCAACAGTGTCCGTTTTTATTTTATCCATATATATATATATATATATATATATATATATATATATATATATATATATATATATATGGATAAAATAAAAACGGACACTGTTGAAAAACTCGCAATGATGGTAGGCGACAGTCAAAAGACTGATATTTCGTCAATTTTTTTTTGTAAATTGAATGTTACAAACAGGTGATCAAAAGACTAGACGATATGAGCGAGTCTATAGATTTCGCTTTAAACAACTTATACTCTCACGAATTTACGAAAAAATATTTAATTAAAGACGAGTTTACAGATTTGGAAATTGATACGTTTCTAAATAAAGTCCAGCGAAACAAACAAACTTTGCATGAACTCGTCAAAACTAAAATCAAAAGTGTAAAACAAATCATTTCAACTGGCATTTCTTCATAAATTGTACGAATTGGCACAAATAAATGCAAGCATTTATCATGAAGAGTTTTTCTCGAAACTACTGAACATTATTCACGTAAACAATATTAGGCGGGTATTTCGGCAGAAGTTGTACTCTATAAGATTTTTGCCATAGTTACCTACAAGTCTACGAAAATTTGCAATATACCTACTTATATGCTGGCAGACATTATGTGAATCATCAAAGGCATTGCACTTAATGATTGAAACCGTCCACTACCATGGAAACAAATTACAGTTATATAAGATAATACCTAACAACAAAAAATCACTATATGGTGACGAATAATAATAACGACATTCGGTCTAAGGTATTGCTAAAGCATTTTGAAATTGAAGGCAAAATTTTAACAACTTGTAATATAATACAAACTTAAATCAAACTGGGTAAATATGTGGTTTGGTTTCGAGCAAAAGAAATTACAGATTTTTTTAGAATATATCGATTCTAAAAAAGTCATTCAAAAAAATGGACCAAGAGATTATCAAATATGTTGGAAGGTTATAACAAAAAATATGCACTTGTACTAAAAATCGCACATTAAACAAAAGAAGGGTTTGTAATCCCCCTTTTGATATGTACAATATATATGTTAATTGGCAGCCTCATATGTTATTCATAAATGAACTTGGATTGTACGTTTTATTGATGCACTCAAAAAAACCAGAAGCTAAAATGTTTACGAAATAGGTTTACCAAGAAGTTTGGCCATCGGTCCGGCAAACTGGTTGTTGTAGCATTCAACAGCACCAAAAATTTTCCTCATAAACCACTGATGCTTTTACACAAATGTTGGTTGCTGTCAATAGTAATGGGTATATGATAACTGTAAAAAATAACTAACTCACTCAGCTTCTCATATTAGCTAATGAAAAATTAATTCAATCATATGATGAAGAAGTTGAAGCAAGAAAATAAATGACCACGATGGCTACTAGGTTTGCAGATATTGTTCAAGAAGTGGTGGTGAAACCCGATCAACCCCAACTTCAACATGCTCTGGTCGTGTGCCAGTACCAATCTGACGATGATGAAAAATCTGATACAAATGAAAGCAAACGAAAAATAACATTAACTTCTACACGTTCTCAAAACCGATCTCTCAATCGTGCAGTTAAAAAACTATATAAAAAATCCAAAAATCCAGGAAATTATGGCCTCTAACTATGTACCAAACACCATCAACATCGTCAACTGTCAAAAAAAAAAATAACTGAAAGGATGCAACATTGAATATATACCAAAATACTATTTCACCAAATTACTGAATTCTGATTTCAAAGACTTAGGAATTGAAAAGTTTAAAAAAATCTGGCAGAAAATTATAATAAACTATCATTATGTAAGACATAAAGAACATACATTGTATAAGGGGGAGGGGAATTGCATCACCTTCCAAATTGACCGAATTTTTCAGGGGGGATTGGAAGTCCCCCCTTCAAAAATTCAGTTTATTTAGAAGGTGATTGAATCCCCATTTTTATAATTCAACTCGGTTTTATGACATCACATATATGATACATTGTTTAGTAAAGGGTTAAAATAAAATTTAGACTTAATTCCCCCGCCTTCCATGGTTATAAAAAAATATTTTTTTGCAAACGATTACTACTTACAGACATTATGCGAATCTTCAATGGCATTGCACTGAATGGTTAAAACAGACCAACCAAACTAGTGTTTACAAACCACTCTATGAATATTGATCATAACAAACAAATACAAAAAAATACATGTATTACATTGTTTAAAACAAAAGGAGGGATTAAACCACCTTCCAAATATAATTTTTGAATGTGATTCAGTCAAAGGGAGGAATTTCCGGTCCCCTCAAAATAAATAAAATTGATTTAGAAGGTAATTTATTTCCCTTATAAAAAAGACAAAATAAATAAATTTAAATTATAAATAAAATGTAAACTTCTTCACCCGCAGTTACAAAAAAAAACATTTTTTTTTCAACAATTCCTATATATTGAATGGCAGACATTATGCGAATCGTCAGAAATACGGTAACCATGATGTTTGTAATACGTTATTACGACGAAGCCCACAACTTGATTAGCATTTCAACTCAACATTTCGATCGAAACATTGTGAAGTACAGTGCAAATCAGGAACATCGAGAATTGGCTTCGGAACTTCCTTGTGGGGTTCCGAATTATTATCGGTGTTGCATAAACTCGTACTGTACTCACGAGTCGGAAAATCATGTACAACACTGCAACGGATCTGAAAACTTTACATATTGTAAACGTCCAGAGATGATGCATCTTCAGCGTTTTAGCGTTCTCTGCAACACCAAATAAGAAACGTATTTGAAAACTGTCAAATGGGAAGAATTACATTATTATAATTTTGATTAATAAATTATCGAAACCATGTACATTAAAATTGACAGAAAGAAAGAATTACAATGTGGTTATACGTATACGAATTGCGCGAGTCCTTGGGATTCGGAAAATTGTGCTGTAATAATTGAAACCATGGAACGACACGAAAGAGAAGAGCACATTGCATATTGTGATCAACTTAGGCACATTGCGGTATGTAAGGATCCAGTACATCCCACCAGATGTTTGTGGAGTGAACATGTAAAGAATCAACACGAATTCAAGCAAAAATGTAATTTATCGAGTAATAAACATGAGTTTATGAAAATTATAAAATATCGCCAATTTAAATTTAAAAAAAGTGTGTATTTTTACCGAAATTAATTGCTAATTTGTTATGTCAGTTTTTCTCATTTATCCAATTCTCATTCTGTTTGTTTAGTTTTGGCGACTATTTACCAGAGTGCTCCACGATCGACATGACACCACCACCCCTCCCAACACTTTATTCAACAACCAATCAGAGTACACCATTTTATTTCCAAAAAAATGTTCTGTTGGTGAATATTGGTATCGAGATTCGAACCCAAATTGCAGCAAAAATATCCAAAAGTTTGTCACTCGTTAAA
The DNA here is from genome assembly GCA_029891345.1 of Dryococelus australis. NCBI lineage: Eukaryota > Metazoa > Arthropoda > Insecta > Phasmatodea > Phasmatidae > Dryococelus > Dryococelus australis. The sequence goes on along the minus strand of CM056999.1, from coordinate 9,779,208 downwards.
AAAAAAATGGAAACTTATTATTACATACATTTTGTTTTAAGTTGACCTATTATGGTACCGAGCAACTTACTGTTAGACTTTAGATTCTTTCGAAATTGTTTCCATGAACTGTTTGTTTCCCTTTAATTGTTCTATGATTACCTCCACTATAAAGTCGTGCTCGCGAATTATCATAAAAAAGTCTTACATAAACGAATGACTAGGTAAATTAACTTTGAGAATATGTTCAAACACTGATCTCATTAAACATATGCACTTTGAAGTTTTTTTTTTTTTTGCACTCATCGTTCGAAGACCAAAGACGAGGAAATAACCATAGACGATCGCCAGCGTCTGGCACTGTTCGTTTTTCCCACAGAGAATGAATGGGAACATTCGTTTATTGAAATCGTTAAATGGTAGTTTTCCGTTGACGGCTTCAACTAAGAGCGATAAATAATTTCTGTTTCTATCAAACAGATTTGTGCACAAGCCGTGTGCTTGGTGTGCTGTAATTGACTCTTTACCCCTAGGTCCATATAGTTTCCGGTAAACGCCATTGCAGCGCCGGTAAAAGAATTTGTGTACATTTAGTGTGGACGCTTCACTGTCGTCGTGTCCGAGCAGAGGTAAAATGTAAAGCTCAAAGATGGCGTCGGGTTTGAAGACTTTTTCAAAAACTTGAACAACAAATTTGCACCAAACATCGTCCGATCCCGGTGTATTTTGTGCTTCGGGACTCGCGGGTAAATCGTTTTGCTTTTGCACCTCTACACGTGTATGTTCCGCAAGCGCGAACGCTAGGCAGACACCCATCACTGGTACAAACAATATATGCAATAGCGAGATTACCTGATCAAATTCAGTCACTTAGAATCGGAAAATAAATTTGAACAGGGAAACCATGTTTACTTTATTGGGTTTTTCCACGAGCCTGAATACATCTCGAGTAAAGTCTTCGATAATTCAAGGTGATTTATTCGTCAGGTAACTCGCAAAAATTTGGTTTTGTTGGTTGATTATCGCCTAAAGTTCGCCCATCCATTTAAGAAGAATGTTAAACATGTAAAAACAACTTTTCGTAGACTTGTTTAGATCTTGAACTATAGATAAAATTAAATCGATTTTGAGTTTCGGGTTGAGTTTCAACAGAGCTTTTTAGTTGATTATACCATAGAGTAGAAACAAGTTGATTTTGACAATTTTTATAAACGTTTTTTCATGGTACGTGAAAATGATATTGATGTTTGAAAGTTTATATTCTCGAATATCCAACAGTTTAATGTAATTGTCGCTCAATCTATCGTATTTTTTACTTACTGAGTTTGAATCGGCTGGTTCCTTCAAAGTGTAAAATTTGTAAAAAAAAATTCAAGGTAATGTCGATAATAGGAGCCATGTGGGTTGTTGTGTCCAATTACTATATATATATATATATATATATATATATATATATATATATATATATATATATATATATATATATATATATATATATATATACACACGGCGTAATTGAATTCGTAATAATATTTTTTAATAAACTTGCTGTTTATTAAAAAAAGTGTGGCCGAGTGGAGAATGGTCGTTTATTTGAAGAGCACTTTTAGTTTCCAGAGCGATATTCAAACACGAATCTCGTATGGAGACTGTCCCATTGCTATAGTCGATAAAATTAAATTGGAAACACGAAGTCTGAATTATTTCTCTCGCGAATGGCAGGCCATCTCGCATCTAGTGGCAGGGAATTGTTTGCCATGCAATTAATTTCGAGATTGGTGATTGTAGAATAATTTGTTATGACTACATACCGACCGAATATTCCCCACTTAGCGCAATTGAACAATCTTTCAACCATCCAGTGATATTTGTGTACTGTCGTCGACGACTCGTGATTTATTAGAGTAGTTTTAAAAAATTCGTACGGTAACAACACGAAATTCTTTCTAAATTGCCCATAGAGAGCTAGTATTTGATTTTTGGAAAATAAATTGTATTTGGATTGGCTGTATCTTCTACCAGCAAGGGTAAAAGCGAATCGTCAAAAAAAATCTTGAAATTTTGCAAACCGAATAAAGGAGCGCCTACGAAAAGTACACATTTCACATATTTGTAAAATTCCGCCTCGTCATAAATTTCCAATATTATTCGCACCAGTAAACCGCCCTAAGAATGGCCCACTATGGACATTTCCAAAGGAAATGAGTATTCCGACAAGTACTTTTCCATCGAAAGTTTTGCCGAATATGCAGACTGCAATAAATCTTTACGACAATCGTATGCGATTCCTTTAATTTCCACTTTCGAAACATTTCGATATAAATGAGAAATGAAACTCGAATATACAGATTTTCCACACATGGAACATAGCTCTTTACCGTGTCGTAATGAATCGTCATTTAATAGTCGCTGAAAATTTTATCCGATATTTTTCTGAATGGAATCAATTTGTTTGGAATAATTATAGTTTCATATTTATTGTCTATAACTAGTGAAGATCCGTATAATCCTGGCACTAGAAATATAATTTTACTAGGCATTGTTTTACACAAACACACACAATCACGAGAAATTAGTTTTAAAAAAAATCATGTATAAATACTTACATGTACCTACTGATGAAATAATGCATGGATACATACATGTAGTTGCCGTATCGTGATATGCACAGAATACATTATCCTTTTTTCTGCCTTCTAGATCGATGAAAATATAATAAATTTTTCAAACATAACAGTGCAGTAAGTAATAATGTTTTTCTCACCACAATGAGAAGAAATAAAGTGGGCGAGTTAAAATGTCGGATCTCGGAGCGGAGGTGGGCCTGGCGATGATGTGATATCACGTGTAACGACGATGGAAGGGCTGAATTGGAGAAGGGTAATTGGGAAGAGGGGACAAGCATGCCGACTGGGTGAGGGATTAGTTTTTTTTATACAAAGGGAAAGAGGGTTGGAGGTCACACTCCAAATATGGCACTGAAATAAACCAGGTGTACTCATTGGGTGACAAAATAGTTTTTTTAAAGACAAGAGTGGGGAGAGAGGAAAAAAGGTCACTCTCCAAATATCTTGATGAAATGAACCAAGCGTGTGACGTAAATGGGAGGAGAAGTAGGCGAAAGAGCCCAGTGATCCAGACAGTTACGAGTCTTCCTCGGTGTTACATAAGACCACCGCAGAACCACTTGGGTAATTGTTTCGTATTGCATATCGTAACGTTTACTATGTAGTCTAGTGCCATTTCATGTATCCAGCAAAGTTCCATTTAGCGTATCCAAGATTGGTAACTATTGTTCCGTATCGCGTATCCAAGAATTTTTTCCGTAAATTTTCTCTCGTGAATCACAAGATGGTGTGCGTGGGATGTAAAATTACAATGTTGAACACCAGGCAAGCTATTCATTCCTCGCCAGACATAAACACGTTTCTCATCGAGCACGACATTCTCAAATCGACGATACGGTGCGAAAAATGCAGGGAAGTCGAAGCGAAATTGGTGGAAAACAGTTGCTTGTTTTGCTGGTGCCGATGGCGAATGGAAGACGGTACTAAATGCAACTTTAAAGTGTCGGGGAGACACTGCAGTTTCGTGGGAAATTCGAACTTGTCTCCGGGCAAGATAGTCGAGTTGTGTTTACTCTGGTGCCTGATCAAATACCCTTGACAGCAGACTATAGTGAACGAACTTTTTTTGCTCGGGAAAGATGGTCGTCGCCTGGTCGAGTTTTTGCCGCCAAGTATGCATAGACTGTGTGTTGATGTACAGGAAATGCATCGGCGGACCGGGCAAAGTGGTCGAGACCGACAAGTCGAAATGGGCAAACACAAGATCTGCAAAGGACTTAAAGTTTACGGCCAGTGGATTTTCGGGGGAGTGCAGTGAAACGATCCAACGAAATTCTTCCTCGTGCAAGTGGAAAAGAGGAACGTTGTGACCCTGACCAAAATTATTCGCGAGTGGATTGCTCTGGGCACGACCATAATTTCAGACTGCTGGCAGAGTTACAGCAAATTGGAAATTCACGACTACTGTTACATGCAGGTGAATCACAGGAGGGAATTTGTGTGCAGCGAAAATAGCGAAATAGTAAACACTCGAAAGATGCTAAAAATGAAGAGGGGAGAAATGTTGAGGGTGCGCATTCAAAACATCGAGCAGAGTTGGTGTTCTGTGCGATGCAGAATTCCCTGTTTGGCCAATGGAGAAAATTTTGGGTTGGCTACTTGGCCGAGTACATTTGGAAAAAGAATCATAGGTACGAAGAACGACTGCACGCTTTGCTGATTCACACCGCTGACATGCACCATCATAATCGGCGCAGAGGAGATGGCGGCGAAGGCTATCCTAATTTCGATAGGTATCTGTTATGGTTGTTTTTAATTTGAAGGCACGAGCGAGATTGAGTTGCTGTTACAGTTGCAGTGTTAAGAAAGTTAATTGTGTTACTATTGCCATTGCAGTATAAAATTAAAGTGTGATTGACTTGCTGTTTGATTCAAGTTTAAATTAATTTTTAATTGAATAGCTGTTTGATTCAAGTAAAAATGATTGTTTGATTGAGTAGCTGTTTGATTCAAGTTTAAATTAATGTTTAATTGAGTAGCTGTGTGATTTAATTTACAGGTGTGAATGAAAGAATGTAGCTGTTTGTTTCAGTTAAAAAACAATGTTTGAATGACTTGCTGTTTGTTTTGGTTAAAAAAAAAATTATTGCGTGTTCTTTGTGTAAACATTCATTTGCGATCTCGAAAAAAGCCTAAAATAATCGAGTAGGTCGTGATGGGTTCGCCTGCCGACGACTGGTGTACTCGCATCTGTTGCATACGCAAAAATTGGATCTGCCAGTTTTAATTATTGAGGTACAATAATAATAAAAAAATACATTCATTCCCGATCCCGAAAAGGCATACGCGGTCATGTCTGTCATGACCGGTTTGGCCAGCGGAGAATGAAATTGCATACGCTGTTGCTTTCGTGGACTTTTGACCTGCCAGTTTCGAGTATTGAGGTAATTAAAAAAAAATGATGGTGTATATATAAAACATAAAAAACTATATAATAAAATTTCTAAAATGTCGGATTTTTAAATGTACATTGTTTTATCATACCTTTTTAGCGATTGCATACATGTAAATCTTTATATAATAAATGGTTAAAATAATTCAAAATTTTTTAAGAATTATTAAATATTCTCTTTAAAATAAATTAAAAAATTATGCCTCGTGAATCGCGTTTATTTAAACAGGGACGGGAAAAAGGTGAATTTTTTTTTTTTTTTAGCAATAGTTACTTTTGGCACTTGGATACTCTACGAGATACAAATGGGGTCTTTTACCCTATATTCCGTTTTCGGTTTGGATGCACTATAAGAAATAATTGGGTGTAAGTCGAAATTTCTCCCCAACTCAGTTGGATGCGCATTTCGAAACAAGTAGGGTATGGCATAAATTTCCCCCTTTCCTGCTTGGATACGCAATGTCGTCCTTTTTGGTCCTGCACGTTTTGTCACCTGGATACACAATGGGAAACTTTTGGTAAAAACCAGCTTTTTCAAGGTGCGCTAGATACGCAGGGGGATATTTTGTACTTTATATGAGCTTTTTCCACGTTGGATACGTAATCGGCAGTTTTTTGTCTCGACTTTTTTACCATTGGATACTTAATTCAATGGTTTTTGAGCGATTTAGATACACAATACGGAACATTTGGGGGGGGGGGGGGTCTGCAAATATGCTAACAAAACATTTGTAGCTAGAGAAAGTTTATTAAAATAACCTCTAAAGTAAATAGGTATAATAAAAGTTGCAAGGCTTTACTTAAAAATTACAATAATTATTCACATAAAAAAATATACTACCAGACTCGATAACCTCAATAAACTTAAATAACTTTAAGAAATATCTTCTGCTGAGTGTCTTCTATTGAAAAGTTGTTAAACACACTTAAAACACATTTTGTCATATGTACGAATGTGATGAGATAATGCCAAATTTTCTACTTGCCGTGAGTCGCAATTATGCTAAAGTGAACACCCTCTATACTAGGCAATGGCAATACATGTGTGATTAGCTTACATAATAAAATGACATTAATTCTAAGTACCTAGTCGATTGAGAACTTAATAAAACTGCCTAAGCTATGTTAGATTACTGAAGACATCATAGAGAGATTATAATCTAAGATTGAGTGACTTTGCACTCGTGGGAGGCCCTGCTGCGATATGATAATTTTGGTAGAACATTTTCCGTGGCAATTCCCCGTCGCCATGTGTTACATCTTCACTGCTCGTGCACTATCGTGAGGGTTTCTTTTCCTGGTTTATCTTTGCGGTGATCCATTATTTTCTGTGGGTAATGTTCGGCGGCCATTGTCATATGGTTTATTGTGTTTCGCTATTAATTAATAATAATTCGTGCGAGCCACTGTGGATGCCTCATCGCTCAGGTTGGAAACAAAAATAGGGGAAAATGACTGATAAAATTTATGAAATGAACTCTAGTTGTGACAGCTGGGAGTAGGCAGTGTGGTAGTTTACGCCCGTGCACTTTTGTGTAACTTAAAATTAAACAAACTACATGAAAAATAGATGACATACTCTGACAGCTTACAACACACTGGAGTGTTTCAAGCAGACAATTGAACAATATGTTCATCATGCATTACAATCAATAAAACTACAATATTATAACTATGAAAAGAAGCATTCTGAAGGGACTGGGTTGGAAAGAAAAGTAACTCTGCAAGACTGGCACACAAGCGCTGAGTCGCGCGCATGGTGACTGACCTACACCATGCTGGTGTATTGCAGGAGTAGAACAAAAATTAGCGTGGGTGGGCAGGGCTGTCTGTTATAGGCTGGGGAAGGCAGCTTACTCGCAACAGTATTGCATGTCTGAAAAATATTAATTAAAATGATTAATAACACGATAATGAAATGGCCTGGGAACAGGTGGACATTGGCAGCAAAAAGGCAGGAATAAAACTGTGGCTCCTCCATTGTAACACGTACCCTTCCTTCTTAGTTACTTTCCTCTAATCTCTGCAATTCCTTTCCGACTCTGGTTTCCAATACTCAACTTGACTCAACATCGATCACTGCTTTACTGTATAGGAGGTAATGGTGGCTACGTCGAGGGGGGGGGGGGAGTGCTCATGATGGTGGCTAAATAAGAAGTACCATTTATGAAAATATATATCTTTACTATGACAACTCTAAGTAACTGAACACAATACATTTACGTTTAAACATCAATAAGATTACAGTTACGTTAGAGAACAACTGTGCGATTACAGTTCATTGTTAATACGAAACAGAAGTTATGACTCACTATATATATATATATATATATATATATATATATATATATATATATATATATATATATATATATATATATATATATATATATCGCAGCTAATTCCCTCTAACCTTGACGCAATTACTTTACAAAGGGGATGGGATGATGGCTGGTAACAGGAATGGCTCCCTTCCTCAAATGCGATTATACTCACCCCAAATAGCTGAAGATCTGGTTAGCCTCAGAGCTCACTGGGGCTAGGGTTGTCTGCTTCTGTCGTCTTCAGCCTACAAGCTCACTCACAAGTTAACTGGGGAGGGGGGCAATGCCATGCTGGGTTTCTTTTATAGCTGGGCCAAGTAGGGCATGGTTGCGCCACCACTGCACGTGGCCACCAGTTATACTCCGCACGAGCTTAGGTGGTGTAGAGACGGCAAGTTACCGCTACAATATGTTAATGCATTAGTAAAAGTGAATTAAATAAAAACTATGAGCCAAATTTACAACTATGAAACACTGGGCTTTATAGGCCCAGTCAAACAACATATAAGTTCATAATTGCTACTTTCGGTGGTGGTATTAAACCTCGCACAGCTTGCTTAACCTCCCTAAAATATATAACAATGCATGAGACTCTGTTTCTTACTGTACAAGATTGAGGTTCATGCCTGTGTTTCTTAATTACATTTTTTAACATTTCGAGAGTGGAAGGACAAATTGTTTTATTCCAGAAATTTCAAGGTATCCTATTTCTCGAAATAACATTAAGCCTAGTGCTAATATTTTATTTTCAATTTTTTGTCATTAAAAATACAATTTCCAAAACTTAAAATAATACAATTTCCAAAACTAATCTTCTGTGTCGGTATCGACATTCGCCGGGTTTAGTTGCATTTTGCAGAACTATTCTACATAACACTCAAAATAGAAAAATAAATAAATAAATTAATTATTTTATATAACCTCCAAAACCAACATGCATATAACACCACTACCTGATTTTTGAGACACCATTTATAAACTTATCTAAAGGTATAAATGCTTGTCTACCACTTGATAACAGTTCGAGTTAGCAAACTAGAGCTCATAATACACTATTTTGCACCAGCTGGTAGTTCACTTTTAACCTGATGTGTAACTAGAGATCGTAATACAGGCTCTAAGAGATGTAAACCATCATCAATCCATAGGCTACTCACTTACCTAGGCTCCTTGCATATATACACTTTGTGATATCATAAACTGTGAATATTTTCATGTGTTCGAAATCCATACCAAAGGTAAAGCTATTAAAATATTGCCTATGTGTTGACTGGACTGAATCCGCTCGTTCTCAGCTGTAGATTATCAACCGAATTGAGTGTCCAGCCAGAGCCTTTCAGTGCCATTTCTTCTTCCTCGCATCAGACCTTCTTTATGCTGTTTTTAACACTCTCTTCGATGTCATGCGCATTATAGGCACATAAGACATCTTGAATGCATTTCTTGTGTGCTCATCATTGTATGGTCCTGGTTTACTATAGTTGCATTCCAGTCATTTATTGTATTTCTCGCCGCCATATTTTCCCACCTCCTCTGTAAGTTAGTTCATTAAATTTTGCTTAATATTTGACAGAAATGATCAAATATCTTTCGTCGAGGCCGTTAGATTCGGAGCAACATAATATTTTAGAAGATCTCTGAATGCAGATTGCTTCAGGAATAATCCATTTTCATTCGGCTTCATCTCACAGGTTATTTTCATAGGTTTCGATGACGGATTGATAAGTGTAACATCTGATTCACCATTCGAAGCTGCACTAGGGCCAATTTTCGCTGTAAACTACACAGAGTAAGGATGATCTGTTCGTTCAGCTTCAGTAGATGATACAGTACTTTTGCATTGTGTCAAATGTCTATTTAAATTGTTGATGCGTGCGAACAGTTTAAAGCATCTCTCACACAGGCATACCATTCTGGCGGTACTCATTACAAATGCATTATTTTTATGCCTTCATGCTTCACTGACATTTGCCAAACTCTTGTCACAGTAGCTGCATGAAAATCTTGATGAAAGCAACAAACTGCCGTTAGCATTCATCACAGCCGAAGTTTTCTGCTTCGATGATTTTCCAGTGCTTGTCGCGTCAGTTACCACCTCAGTACATCTCCGATGCAATGTTGACAAATAATGCTTAGGAGGAAGTGAAGGTAAACTAGCACAGGTTGCGAAATATCTTTTCAGGTTACCACTTCGCCAACCAAACTGCGATTTACATTTTTCACATTTAAAGGTAGCATGCTCCACGTTCTGAATTCAGTTGACCCCATGTCTCCGAGCATTGCAGCTGTAGGCAAATATCCGGTAACAGTAGAAACAACAATGCTTTGACGAAGTCGTTGATGACAGCACTGCTGTAGGTAGCCAACATGAATAAGTCGATGGTGCAGCCAATGCCATGCCTGTAGAATACGATGTCGATGCTGCTGTCACAGATGTCCCATTCGAAGAAGTCGATAGCACTGTGCTAACCTCAGGTATTGAAGAACCAGCAACATTTAGCTCCATACTATATTCCAGTTGCTTACACAAGCTGAGACTAAGTGTCTTTCATGGCTGCCAATATCCAACTAAGCTTCCTAACTGAAGCCTGGATATTTCTATACTTGCAAGCAGGCACCTTAACATTCAATGTTCCACCCAATGTAATTCATGTAGGCTGTGTGTTCTACTGACCAACACCATACCAACAAATACACCAAGCACAATATCCATCATAACTCGAGCAACTATACAGCTGAGGCTAGCCCATAACATAACATACATTCTACTTGTTCTACCAACCAACACCACTCTTACTAACAAACCATACCAGCTAAGCATTCGGCTCCTCTCATACCAACTAAATATCCCATCAAACCATTCTGCTCTTACAAAAACGAATAGCACAATTCAACCATTTTCTTCACACCATCGAAGCTACACTACTGCCAAAATAACCGAAAATGTGATCAGGTCATCCCAATCAACATAACAGATATACCAACAATACAAGCAAACTAATGGTACGACCAAGTCATACTTGTATGCTTTCCACACCATATCAGAAGTTTTTGAAAGATGTGTTACCTTAACCTAACTTCATTCAACCTAACATATCAAAGGCACCGCAATCATCATCAAAGGCACCACATTTAGCACCAAAGGCACCACACTTAACATCAAAGGTACCACACTTAGCACTGAAGGCACAGCATTTAACAACGAAATATTTTCTGATATGTGAACTTAAGGCGTATAAAAAAAAATTTCATTTTGGGTGTTTGCTTTGTGGGCAAATTTTTTTTTTTTTGGGCAAAGTCTGTTTCTTGAATTTTCATTGCAATCAATTATCCACTTTGGTGCTCTAATAACTGTTATTCAAATTATATTTGCATCATTATATTTATTATGTATAATAAATTATATTAATGGAAGAAAATAATTAATATCTGTAAATCTTCCAATTTTATATGCCATTAATTATTGTTAATTTATTTAACAAATATTTTAGTTAAATTTGAATTTCTGCTGTTCATTTCGTTATAGGTGGAACCACTTTGAAGTTAGGTCATTTTTTAAGGTTATAGAGGGCAGGACTTTTTGTAAAACATTTTATTTCTGCATTAGGTATGTTATTACTATTGTCATTTTTTGCTGCCATAAGATTTGCTGACTTAATTATTTATAAGCCTTATGTTTTGAAAATTTATATTTTGAGCATATATTTTTCTGAAAGCAAGTATAACCATAAAAATATCGATACTGCTATCGATATGTATCATGTAAAGGAGTGCTGTTCCGGTGTTCTTTCTTCTACTTTTCGACATCTTGAAAATTAGATTCGTTTTATAGTGACTACTGGTATTATCATGTAACACAATGTAAAAAATTCTTCTCTGCTGCATTCGGTAAGTTTAATGTGTTACTTATTTCCCCGGCGATGTTTTGATGTAATATTAAGCCCGCAGAATTATTATCTTGTCCTTAAAACTGTTGTTTAGTACGGTACTATTTGCTGTGCCTTCCACCATGGAGCCAATGTAGTTTCGGCCAAATTCACCTTGCGAACGAGGCAGTGCGTCCCAGTTGTTTGTAATTGTGTGAACCACCTTCAGGAGAAGGCAAAAGAAGGCTTGCATTTTGTAGCGGCAACCAAGGCACTGCACACGAACCTCCTAAGTTTCAATGGAGTATGGATTGTGGGCGCCTAAACTGTTTAGAAAACATGCTCCACATTGCCAGTGAGATGCCAGTATTCAAGCGCCACTCATGGCATCACCCCACCCCCCTCACACCAACCCTCTCACCGACGGACAATCACTGCTACTTCAAGAAGTCAGTCAGTTTAATACCTGTTGGAGTCGACTACAAAGCAGAGGGCAACACCATATTCCAGGCGTAGTGGAGCTCTAGGCCATACTGCAGTCAGATTATATATGGTGAGCACAAAACTGCATAGCAAGTGGGCGCAATGCTATATTGCGAATCCCCATCACCCAATTAACATAAATGTAATAATCTGGCAATGTTGGGCATTTCATTTAGAAGTCTTGCATAGACAATAATTCGTACTATTTGTAATTGTTTAGAGCTTATATTGTGTTTAACAGTTATCACAGATGTGTAAGGTTTGCTATAGTAAAAACCATGTGTTAATTAATTCTAAACTACCATCAATCTTAGAGTTGCATACCCCCTGAGCAGTCCCCTCCTAGGATTAAGGTTGAGTTATGCAGTAATTAAGTTGAGTTGAACTTATTAACGAACAGACCAGTTCCTAGGACAGTGGGATTAATACTAAATACAAAAGAGAAGTAAATTGGAATATCTCCGAAACACACACAAAACACAAGTGCAGATTTCCTCGCTTATAAGGGAACAGGGTGTTCCTCTTGCATTAAAAGCAAGTTACATGCATTATACTATGATACATAAAATACAAGCAATACTAAAGGGGAGCAGGGAGCGCGACATGATGTCAACTGCTGATCTGGAAAGGCCTCCTACGCAAGAAGTGATGCGCGCACATGACATACTGACCTGTCACACTATCGCATACTGTGCACGCCTTGGGCTTGTAGGGATTGAAAGCTGTTACACTCGCTGATGCTAATACAAATATGCGATGAGTTATTTCTATAATATAACATATATTGTAGCTTGTTGTGAATAAAATCTAATTTTACATAAATAACACAGAATACTGGGGTAATTGAAATACATGTTAAAGAATATCAAGTAATTACACCTTTGAATTCTGTGGATAGTGTGAAGCACAGCCACATCTTTGTTTCGCTGAGTACAATTACCTAACACAAACTAAATAGAAACTATCCATGTGCATAACTTGCTCGCCCAAACCAACTATTTCTTAACCAACTTCTTGATATTGTGTGCAGTAGAGAGATGTTCTGTGGTCATGTCGACATGTTAGAGTAAAAGTAGAATTATTACTGACCCTCAAGTACAAACACACACAGTCATCATCAACAATAATAATTATGCAATTAACAGAGAAATGATGATGTATACATGACTCTATGAAGCTTTAGCAGAAGCCATCATGCAAAACACCCACAAAGCAGACGAAATTAGGAAAAAATAGTTAGATACACAATAAACCATTGGGATGATACTAAAAATTACTTCAAATCACAGAACCAATCTCAGGATATAAATAGATAGCCAAGGCATTGGCAAATGAAGAAATCTTTCCTATGCACGCAATATACATAATTATCACAACCTTACATCAAGTGAATGTCCAGATAATTAAGGAAAAGTGTACCCCTCAGTTATAGACAGCATGTATTGATCCTGTATTAAAATGTCAGATACTTATTGTTACTAAATAATATAAGTCTCATGTTTTACCTGTATACACACATCACCAGGAATATATCAAAATTGACTACGGTTCCATTTTTCATATATGCCCCGTTACTGTTAACACATCTTCATTTGTTGGTGAATACGATTGTGACCTTCACATCCAAAAAGTTAAACTAGCATTGCTTCATCCAGATCAAGCAGACACCAAGTACCATCGATTGAGCTGTCGATACGAAATTGCAGCAAATGGTGAAATATTTTTAAAAATTAATACGCCTTAGGGTTCCTTCAAGTTAACTCTTGTTCCACGAGTACATGTCAATGAAATTATTCAGGTCCATCATGATGCGATATTGGGTGGACGCAATTTTGACACTCTCAAAACACTTGATAAAATTAGGCAGTCATACTACTGAGATAGTATGAATGCTGACGTGAAGAAATATGTAAAGTCATGTCCTATTTGTCCAAAAACTAAGGCTATTAATTCTAAACCAATGGGTCAGAGGACATCTATAATGCCCCAACCCCTTTTGGGAACTTGGCTCTGGATGCGAAAGGGCCCCTCCTCTCCACTGTGTGTAAAAATAAACACATCCTTGTCATGACAGAGTATTCTACTTGGTATGTTGTCGCAAAGGCTGTCCCTTCGATAGACGCCGCCACATGTGCGGATTTCATCAAATAGGTCGCTCTACAATTTGGTTGACCCGAGCAAATTTTAACTCATAAAGGCACAAGTTTTCAAAACTAATTGATTAAATATCTTTCAAAAACTATAGGCATAAAGAAATTAATGACCACAGCCTATAATCCTAGGTGTAACGGGCTTGTAGAAGCTTAAAATCGTATCACTGGAGAACAACTCACTGTTTGCGCAAACACTGATCAAGCAAACTGGGATTTGTACATAACTTTCATTCATTTCAACTATAACACAAGTATTAATAGCATGACTAAGTTTACCCCATTCTACTTGTTGCACGGTGTAGAGGCTGCCCTACCAACACAAGTTATAGCAGGACAACATTCTCAGCGAGGGCATGACTGGTGTCAAAAATTGTTTGAAGCCTGTGAGACGGCTAAAGTAAACTTACTTCAGGTACAAGGACAGCAAAAGCTCAATTCGACCATTCCCATAGAAAAAACAGGTTGCTTGTTAATGTTTTTGTGTGGGTTCAAAATAGAGGCAGGCAGAAAGTGCTCACATACAGATGCCAAAGACCTTATAGAGTAACTGATGCGCTATGAGAATCTACTATATGTATCCAAATGAATAAATCAGGCCCTCCCAAGTACGATACAGTGCGTACTTGACATACTAAAGTTGCCTCTAACCACTAAGCCAGTGTCATACAAATGGTAATTTTCTGTTCTTTTCTATGTACACTGTTTAATACTTGTTATAAACTGTGTTACAGTATGTGGCACTAACAATCTGAGCGCATCAACATGTTGTGAGAACACAGTGGGTGCCGTTCACAACGCCGCCAGGGGGCCTGGTTTTACTGCAAATGGGACGTGTTGACGACACCCTGACTCAGCACGTGGGCAATGCATCAAGAATCAGCCAGTGTGAGGCGCCCACATAGCATTCCTGTCTGTCGCTACAGCTCTGAGCCACTGCGAAACAACCAGGGGGTCGTGGAGAAAGGGAACACAGCTGCCAACCCCATCCCCAGTGCTGCGCCGCTCGAGTAGCTCTGATGTGCTGTTCTCGTCGCTCGATGTTGGGATCTACTATTCCCCAACAGACATCGATTTCGTGTACAAGCAGAGTATCGCCCTTATTTCCAAAGTTGCACTACAAATCCCCACCATGCCTGAAGCTAATGATCAATATTTACATGTTGTGTGTGCTGACAGGAATTCGACTTCATGCGCTGATGGAAAAATTTTATATGGTTATTTACAGGCAGTTGAAAATGGTATACTGTGAGAATACCACAATGATGTCAGCGCACACTTTAGAGAAACACTGCATCCAGGTAATTGGTGACGTGACATCCTGGTGCTGCACCGTCTTAATTGATAAATATTTACATGCCTTACTCCAAAAGATGACATGTTAGACCAGCAGATTAACACCCTTGCAAGCAACATTCATACTACAAACAAAGCCCTCAACATAAGCATTAAGGTCATCAATGAGGTTCAATATAAAGTTGAACCAAAAGTCAATTACCTATGAGAAGCCATCAATGGCATTTCTAATATTCTGAAAACACAAAAGTCAGCCATGGGTAAAGTTGAAAATAATGAGACACAGTATAACTTATTAGTCACAAGTTTGTTTCAAATTCTGAATAATTTGGTAATCAAAAATTCCATTCAAGCATATATTCACTAATGCCAGTTACACAGATTACCACTTAGTGCAGAGAACAAGTCACAGTTGTCACATGATTTGAGTAAATTAAATCTCCAACTTTTGGAATTGAATTTGATGCTGAGCATTACAATTTCAGATATTTTTAAATACTATACAACTGATTTGACAGAAAGCTCATTCTCCCAAAACATGCTAGTTATCAAATTACAAGTACCTGTTTCAAGAGTCCATGCTTCATGGAAAGTTTACAATTTAGAATCAGTCCCCTACCATTTTGGCAACAAATCATGCATGCTTCAACTCCCATCTCTTACTATTGCGATTGACCTCAAAGCAAGCATTATTAAGGTAATCTCTCACTCACCAGACATGCCGCAGGAAGTCATATTCATCCCTGCTGAATCACTAACATATGATAGTTCCAAATGTGCAAAGGCAGTCATTCTATTGTCAGATGCAAATTCATTATTATCAGAATGTAAATTTCACTGCTACAATTATATATCATTTTCTATCATGCAGCTATTTCCGCATCAATATGTATTAACTAACCCTCCTGCAGACACAGTGTTAGTGTGTGTCAATAGGTCACTGAACGTAAATATTACCAATCATAACATAGGAGCATTAGAAGTACATGTGCCATGTTGCTGTCAGATTACCACACCTGACCATACTATTGTTGACTGTCATAACTGTTCACTGGTTCACAGAGAAATCATTAAATTTACAACAACTTTCCCTCCATGATGGCATACACTTTTATAAAATAACTGCTGCACTTAACACTGACTGGCACATCAATCACACCAGATTCTCCAGGTGGTAAGTTCAGGGAAACAAATCATTTTTCCATATTGAATTCCACCCATTTTGACTACATATCTTCTGGAAAATTATTTTTCTTGTAGCTGCAGTAATAATGTTTTACATAAAGTTGGTCAAACTTTCAATCTCGCTGGCATGCATAAATCCACCCCAGTAACCTTACTTTTGCATAGCAGTGTATACAAATGGTTACTGCGTATTTACTTGTACATGAACAGATATATGTTGCTTAAGAGTGTATTCACTTGTACTTAAAAGGGTACCAACCCTCAACTACTATGTTACCTGAATAATAAATACTCCTAATAAATGGAGATCTCCTCCTGGTAAAAAGGCTTAACTACAAAATCAATGTAGTACTACATGATTACATACCAGACCTACAGGTATTTAGTAACTTGAGACAAATGCCTAGGGCTTTATTAACTAGTTCCATATTATCACTTTTTCTTAGCTAACAATACTTATTATATTACTATGTTATTTCATGGTTAATAATATTTCCCATTGACAGTGCTGTTTCTAATAGCACTTTTATCAATTGGTCACTTACTGGTATCTATCTCTAAAGTAGAAAGTAACTTGATATTATTTTCATATATTTAATATGGTTTTCATATATTTAATATGGCCTGACAAGACTACAGTCTTCCACTATTATTACAAGTATTAAAGTAATTGTTATTAACATATTTTATTGATCTTTTTTATTATTCCATATTTAAATGGGCACCACCTCTTAACTTCAATAGTAATTTAGCATTGCCGATCCTTCAGCAGATGACGTTAAGTATATAGTAATTAAAGCTAACTGCACAGTCACTGTAGTTCTTCATAATTAATTATAATACCTACAGGTCTTTCGATTTGATAACGCGTGTATTAGAAATTTTAGACGAAGTGCCACATGGCATAATTAATTAATTGCTACAAGTTATTATCCTTACATTTCCAAACAATTTTGTGTTTTTGTTTTAGTATGTTTTATTGTAGTTACTAAGTATTGTATTTCACAATGCTGACTCACAATGCAGTGATATCTATGAAGTTATTCATTCCTTACTATTAATTATCGTTTAAGGAGAGAGCATCTTGATAACTTCTGTATATACATCATGGATTAACAAGACTAGTGTCGTCTACAAATTTTTTTTTTGTAAGATATACCATTCTTTTCTTATCCCCTACCCTTATTACCTGCAGGTAATTATTATAATATCCGCTGTTGTATGTTTTATATGTGAATAAAGGTTTTTTACAAAAACAACTACCTAGTATATAAGACAATTGTTAATTATTAATGTAAGTTGTATATTGAGAGTGCAAATATGCTCCTCATTTCATGCAATAGTTATGTTAACAATAAGTAATAAGTCTATACAATTGTATAAAATTTATCAAAAACCTTTCTCAATGTGTATAAGTGAACTGTTGTTATCATTAACGAGCTATGTTAAATACTTTTTTTTTGTATTGCATAAATAGCAAGCATACAGTGAAAAGACTTACTAAAAGTCAATATATAATGTAACACAGACATTTTTCTAAGAACTCTGCATTGAAAAGCGCTCACACTGAGCATATATATATGTATTGACAGACACTCCATCAAATTACAGTGTGTCTCACATGTGAACATTTAAAACTAAATTCGGCAATATGAACAGTGATATGAATTCCACCCAAATTTCAATATATTTTTCATGTCTTGTCGCCACAGGCGATTATAAACATAACTTTATGAATAATTTTGTGAAAATGTATTTTAGTTCTAGTTTTTTAAGACAGGTTTTACGTGTTAATTTCCCTGACATGTTGTCGACCATCTTACCACCAAGCGCAAGCACTTCAAACTTCCTTTTCCCCATGTCCAACTGCCTAGTTCTTGGGGGTTGATTCACGTAATTTTTAAAATTAAATGTGGTGTTAGACATACATCCCCTTCCCTTGTAGTCGCACTACACAATGTGCATAGGGCTTGGTGAGTAAGTTATTATATATTCAAGGGTGTACAATTATTGTAGTTATATGGTTTCTGATGTATGTACATTCATACAAGGATAACTGCCATTAAATTTTGTGTTTCAACCTTGCCACTGGCATTTAAAACTTACAAACAATCACTTTTGAGTATAACACAGTTATAACTCCTTGTACAACAGTGACTCAAATTTAGCATGGCATATCCATTTCAATAATATCACAGATGCCACCATCTGTCTACATTCACCACTGGCTTGAGCTCCTCGGCATCTACCGTACTACTACACAACTCCCTTCGTAGATTCTTATTACTCTGACTATTACCACTATTGCTGCAGCCGGGACGGCTGCCCTTTTTTAAGTGGGGGGAGGGGTGTAGTGTAACGGCAACCAAGGCGCTACACACGAACCCCCTAAGGTTCAATGGAATATGGGCGACTAAACTGTTTAGAAAACATGCTCCACATTGCCAGTGAGATGCCGGTATTTAAGTGCCACTCAGGGCATCACCCCCTATCCTCAGTCGCCCACAGATGATCACCGCTACTTCAAGAAGTAAGTCAGTCAGTTTATTACCTGTTGGAGTCGACTACGAAGCAGAGGACAACACCATATTCAAGGCCTAGAGGAGCTCTAGGCCATACTGCAGTCAGATTATATATGGTGAGCATAAACCCGCTTAGTAGTTGGGAGGAATGCTATATTTCGAATCCCCGTCTCCCATGTAATAATCTGGCAAGTTTAGGCATTTCATTTAGATGTCTTGCATATAGAATAATTTGTACTAATTGTAATGGTTGAGAGCTTATATTGTGTAACAAATATTGGGTTCAACAGTTGTCACAACTGTGTAAGATTTACTATAGTAAAAGCTGTGTTAATAAATTCTAGATTACCATCAATCTTAGAGTTATGTACCCCCCTGAGCAGACCCCACCTAGGATGAAGGTTGAGTTATACAGTAATTGAGTTGATTTTAACTTAGAGTAACGAACAGGCCAATGCCTAGGACAGTGGGAGGTAGGACTGTTACAGTCTGCACTGCCTAAATCAGGAAAGAAAAACATTTTTTAAATTCTAAAATATAATTTTTTTTCAAGCATGAAGTAAATTGTGTGGGTGTGGTTATCCACCCATTATAATTCCCAAGCATAACATGAACATTCTTCTTCCTAATTAAAATCAAGAATAAAGACAACACTTTGTAGCAATATTATCAAAACATTATGCTATTCTCAAAATTAATGAATTTGTTCATTTTTGCGAGGTGCATCTCTGTTGTAATAAGTTTACCCTACTTTTAATCAATTTAACCTTATATCAAATATATTCAACTAAGCCTACCTTTATGTTTGGTGAATTTATTCTTTTTGCCATCATGTTGATTAAAGTTACCTTCCAAGGTTGATTTATTTGTGCTGAAACTATATGCATTCTGATATTATGAAAGCATAAAGCTAATACTCAGCTATGTAACAAAAGAATTTTTTACCTTTATTTACATGAAACTTCATTTATAAAGAAGTCATTAAGTGTATTTGTGGGTCAGAGGATTTGTGCACAGTGTTGTTCTTTCATAATATGATTTACCCTTGTTAAGTCTATTTTAATATAATGTTTTACTGCAATTATATCAATGTTACTTTAATTTTTTTATGTACATGATCCACTCTTTTATATTCGTCATCTTCAGTATTGAATGTTGTGTGTTGTCGAGGTCTACTGCACCATCCGACATATAACTTGTATCACCCAAGGTACTGGATTATAGCTGGTAGCAGAGTGTGGTTGTATCTTATTGGTGTTTTGTTGTATGCTTTGATGCATGTTTTACTCTCCCCTTTTATTCAGGGCATGGTCTGAATGGTGTAGGATAAATATTATTTTTGCAGGTTAGGTGAGTTTTTCAGTCAGTATTTTTTATCTCCTTGGCATTGTTTCATTTTGTATGTGTTTTCATTAACCTTCAAAATGCCGGTTTTAATTCCGGAATTACTTTTGAAGGAAGATTTAATTTATGAGTTGCAATTTAGGGGCATCACCCCGAGTGATACAAATGTGGCACCGTTGTACACTCTCCTGCGCAGCACCCTTCAGGCAAATTTTCCACCCAATTTAAACAACTTGAATAATATTGACATAAATAATGAGTATGAGACTTGTGCCACTAAGTTGTTGGTACTTATTGATAGTGTATCTGACCTTAAGGATACCACAACACTACAGTCGTTACCTAGACTTAAAAATAGGTTTGCACACTTGCAACACCATGTTAATAATTTATTGAGTGCTTGTGAAAAGGAACTAAAAGAAATGCAAATTGGTTCCCTAAAGAATATTCTTTCACAAATCACCTCACTTTATGATAACATGTATCTGCATGAAATTGGCCTGGTAGCCACTGCCACTCTTACTGTTGTTGACACTATTCAGGTAACTGAGCAATTCAGTAACATTACCATTGGGGGAATTTATACCACAGAGAACTAACCTATCCGACCTCTTCTCACTATCCCTAACCTAGATAGCAACCCTTCATGTTCTACTGGAACAAATCAAACTTTTATTTCCACACCATTTCCCAGTAGCACTATTTCCACCACTGCACATTCAACACCAACATCTACTAGTGGCATGTTTATGCCTTCTGTATGCATGACATCCAGTATCCTCCCAAGTAATTCCCAAGCACCTTCTACCATTTTTGGTAAAATTCCTCATCCATCAGAGAGAATGTTGAAAAATCTTCCTAGTACAGATGGACTTCATGTCCCCAAATTTCTAGAGTTCTTAAAGGTGATTGCAAAGTTGCAACAAAGCAAAACTGTTCCTGAAACATAACTTTTGGAAGTAATATACCCATTTACCTTTGGCCTACTAAGAAAAAGTACACACATCGCCATTGCTCAAGCCCTCACATTTGACTATTATCATAAAGACATTCTACATTTTTGTACCCTCCAAGCATTTATCACAGAGTTAAGGCTGAAGAAATGTAACCGCTTGCAGAACACCAATGAACCACTTTCTATATATATATATATATATATATATATATATATATATATATATGTGTGTGTGTGTGTGTGTGTGTGTGTGTGTGTGTGTGTATATATAAGTAGCATTAAAGAGGCCTCTGTTATTCTTCGACTTGGTGACTCTGAAAGTGAAGTAGTGGACCATATTTTGGAAGATCTACTCCCCAAGAGCGTTCATGCCTAGTTTTTCATAACAAGGCCACCAGCTTTGCTGAGCTGGATAGAATGTGCATACATTCGCAAAATATCTGGTATTTGGACCAGAAGAGGAAATTGTATAGTTTAAAAGCTTTTGGACAAGGTAATCGTAAGAAAGGTTCTAGTTCTGGAAAGTTTGTCACAAAATCTGAATCTTATGTGGTTGATGGTAATTCCTCACATACAAATAAAGAACAAGTAAGGTCTGAGCAGGCTAAAGATGAGAAAAAAAAAACTATTGGTTCCAATCAGCCGTTATTGTAAAAAGGTATGGGACATTGCTCCTAATTGTAAGAAACTAAAAAACGACAGACACGAGAGCGGAATGTGAGCAATTGTTCTTGCATTAAAGTAAAATTAGCTAATTACCAAGTAAATGCTCAGATTTTACAAGCTGCAAATTATTTTCATAGATTTCAAAATCTTTTTTGCCCTTTCCAGCCTAGTGAACCTAAACTTGAAAATAATATCTGTTATGTGCATTTTTTAAATCTTGTAGTGTATCAAAGGTCTTGTACCCCAAAAATTGAAGTAGTTTGAGCTCTCTTCAGGTTAATGCCATTGTTGATTTCGGTTCGGCACAGACCGTTATTTCGGGCAAGTTAATTAAGGAACTTCAGAATTTTAACTCAATTAGATCTGTTGAGGACAATCATTTTAAGTGTTACACTGCATCTTGTGAGCCCTTACCCATATCAGGTTGTGAAATGGTCAAGTTGCATGTTTAAAATTTTACTTGTGTAATTATGTGCCTAGAAGCAGAAAATTTGAATCAAACTTTTATATTAGGTGCTGACTTCATGAGAAAGTCTGGTCTTGTTCTTGATATTCCTAGTAACCATGTTTTCTTTAAATTTGCTCCTGAACAGAAAGTTTTCTTTATTGGCTGTGATGAGTAAGTAAATTGTGAAATAAGTGCTGAATTAAATTCAGACCTAGGTTTTTAAACATTCAGGTCATTTGAGTGAAAGGGAGCATACATCAATTCAAGACCTGTGTATTCAGTTTCCTTAAGTGCTTACCTCAGAATTGGGATTAACCAAATTACGTGAATACAAAATAAAATTGTTAGATAATGAACCAGTTAAAAGCCATCCCTACAAATTGGCACCTTTATAAATTGACCTTTTGAGATTGCAAGTTTAGGGTCTCATTAATAAAGGAGTTATCGAGCAATCAATGCCTCATATGGCAGTCCAGCATTTTTGGCCCTGAGCCAAATGGAAAACAAAGAATGATAATTGACTGTAGGAAACTTAATCAAAAAATTAAAATGGTTATGTAAAAAATCTGTAAAATTTGATTGGGGTTCAGAACAACAAAATGCTTTTGAAACATTAAAACAAGATATTATTAATCCACCTGTTCTCGACATGGCAGATTTTTCAAAACCTTTTATTTTATAAACTGCTACCTCTAGTCTAGCTGTGGGTGCAGTTCTTGCACAAGTAGTCGATGGTGTTCGGCAACCCATTGCTTTTGCATCCCATATGCTGACTCCGCAGGAGAGTAATTCGTCTACAATCTACAAGCTAGAGTGCTTAGCTGTGGTTTTTGATATTGAAAAGTTTCGTCAGTATCTGGAACATTCTTAATTTCTTTTAGAAACTGATAATCAGACATTCTCTTGGATTTTGGCACATCCTAGACAACTAGGAAATATCGGTCGTTGGGTCATGCGTATTTCTTCCTTAAAATTTTAAGTGCAGTATATTAAAGGTACCCAAAATGTTGTGGCTGATACTCTTTTAAGAATTTTCTACGTTGCACCTGAAAACCCACCCAATTGCAATGTTCTGGCTGACTTTCCCTTGGCATTAAAAAATAATACAGATAATCAACATGAAGACCCAGAATTGGCAGCTATCATTCAAAACATTAATTCTGGTGTTGAACAAAAGCCCTATATTCTAACCAAGGATGTTTTCACTGTAAAGCAAATAACAAGAAATGTGTTGTACTAGCTCATTTACGCAATATGGTTTTTGCATATTTTCATTCTTCACCCATTGGAGGTCACCTTGGTACTTACAAAACCATAGAGGCTATTGGGCCTAATTTCATCTGGAAAGGAATGAATACCGACATTTAAGCAATATGGTTTTTGCATATTTTCTCTCTTCACCGATTGGAGCTCACCTTGGTACTTACAAAACCATAGAGGCTATTAGGCCTAATTTCATCTGGAAAGGAATGAATACCGACATTTAAGCAATATGGTTTTTGCATATTTTCACTCTTCACCCATTGGAGGTCACCTTGGTACTTACAAAACCATAGAGGCTATTAGGCATAATTTCATCTGGGAAGGAATCAATACCGACATTGCTGACCGTGTGAAGACCTGTCAGTTATGCGCCATGAGCAAGCCTAGCTGGAACACACATTTAGGATTTTTGTATTCAGAAGTAGCCGAAAGGCCCATGCAAAAATTGTTTATTGATTTTGTAGGCCCACTTCCAAGGAGTAAGTATGGCAAAAAAAATGCTTTTGGTTTGTGTTGATGCCTTTTCCAAATTTGTTTGATTAGTTCCCATGAGGAAAGCTGATTCTCTTTCTACAGTGCAAGCACTTCAGATGCGCATATTCCAAAATTTTGGCATAACTTCTAGTATTGTTTCGGACAATGGATCTCAGTTTATTTCTAGGATCTTCAGACACATGTGTTTCTTCTATGGGATCAAACACATTACTTTTCCCCCGTATAATCCCCCACCTTCGCATGCGGGACATTTCAATAGAAACTTTCGTTCGGCATTAATTGCCTTTCATAAAAAGGACCAAACCAACTGGGATAAGAACTTGTCCTGGTTACAGATGACATTCAATATGCCAAACATGAGAGTCACAAATCTACACCTTTTAGTTTAATGTTCACATATATGCCTAATCATCCTCTTTCAAACTTTTGGTAGTTGAGTGATTTTCTCCCCAATTATGTGTCAGACATCAGAGGAATTTCGGCAGCAGCCCTCAAAAATCTTAAGCGGTCCCATGAGCAGAGCAATGTTAAATACAACAATAATAGAAAGCATAATACCTTCAGAACAGGAGATTTAGTTCTCTTAAAGGCCCATCCTATTAGTATGGCTGTAAATAAACAAATTGCCAAATTGTCATTTTGTTGGTCTGGGCCTTACCAGATCCAACGTTTTTTTAAATCCCTGTTACTGCTATCTTGGCTGACCATAAAACAGGAGCCTATATAATGTGCGTGCATATTTCTCATCTTAATTTTTTTCATTCTAGGGCTTCTCCTTAATTTGATGTTCTCCACAGCGTTATAAACTGCAGATTCCGCCTGTGTGTGTCTGATGTCTATCCCTATATTTCTTTTGTTGTGTTTACCCCAGGCTTGGTTCTGGCTTTGGACTAATCACCCACAAGTCTTAGTATTCCCGGGCTTTCGCATTTTAGTAGACCTACTCAATATAAAATGAAAATTTATTGTACCCTATTTAAATGTTCATTCATAATGTCAAATTGCATATGTTCGCTATTGGGTTTATTAGAGTGTATAGTTATTGGCTGTAACAGTATTTTCATAAGGTTTATTGAGTTCATTTACAATTTGTATATTTTATGTAATTTATTAATTTGTAAACTTAGCATTTGCAGTGAATCCACTATTGTTCTATTTTTGTTTTTGTGCGTGTTCTGTTCCTGTGTGAACCTGTTATGATTTTCTGCACTGCTGTTTACTGCCTTGAATCATGTGGTGGTACCTGATAGTGTTCCTTACTGCCTACTGCCTCTCTGAATCATCTGTAACAGTAAAATAACTCTGGTATTGTTTTTGAAAGGGAAGATTACATTCCATTCACAAACAGCTACTACTCTATTGTACTGGACTTCAACTGGTTGGAACTCAAAACTGAATCTCTTGAGTTGGAATAAATGCTTCAAACTATAATTTTATTACATGAAAAGAACATGCGAGATGTGAGTCAGAATTCAAGTTTTTTTTCAGAACTTCCAATTTGCTCTGAATAAATTAAAGTAAACTTCCAAGGCACTCAAATCTGAAATTTCAGCTCTAACCTCACTTATACCTTCTGCTTCTAGAGCAAAATGTGGTATTTTTGACTTTGGAGGGAAAATATTACAGACTTAATTTGGTCTCTTGGCAGTCAAGATCTTGATCATTTATAAAAGCGATTTAACTATCTTGCAAACAATCAAGAAGAAATCGCAGTTACATGGAAGATAAAATTTTGAATACTACTAAATGTATTCAAGTACTGACAAACAATTATTTTGAACATTATAATGATTTTAGTATAGTGATGAATAGAAACTTGCATGACGTGTTTAACCAAATGGTATTAATCAATTTTTGTGTTGATCTTAACACTATGTTTTTCCGATTTTCTGAAGCTCTGACCAATGCTAAGTTATACATTTTTGATCTGAAACACGTAATAGAAACCAGTGTTCATGGTTATTTGAGTTCATTATTACTGAATCCAGTCTCATATGTTAATAATTTTAATAAGATGCAACAACTAATTACTTTACCTTTGTATGGAATAGCTCTGTTACACCTGAAAAATGGTACATATTTAATGGTCATAGTTCAGTGCTGATGCCATGTGGCTGGACCACAGACGGGTGAAAAAAGATTGGCAAGCGGGAAAGATTGTGGTTAGGATATGTACATGTTACCCAGGGCACCAGACACTGTCCCAGCAGTGTCAATGTTGGTAGAGCTGACTCATCTGTCTCCAGGCGGCAGGCTGTTCACCCAGGGTGTACAAATCCACACTGCTCCACTGATTCCTTCCTGTAGATGCTTAAGAAGTTTTACTGAATTTCCCTTTCGGAACCTCTCGGCGGGTGCTAAGCCTTATTACGTGATATTTACCGGCTGGTACGCACGCCCAAAAATATGATGACCTTGAAATAGTAATAAAAGACATTTAAACACTGAATGCTTGTATAGAAAATGGCGATATTCTAAGGACCTGTTCCCTGAAGAACCTTATGGTAAGACAAATGGGAACACATTGAAGTCCTCTTTCACATGTAGCTCAGTGACTTTTATCAACTTCTTGGCTGAGAAAACTTACACTTGTGCTGGACTCGGCCCACCAGAAGGGCTATACAGACGAAAGACACACGTGGTCACTAAGGATTAAGGTAGTTAATAAGTCCCCCTTGGGCGATGTAAAATCTGATGGTAGGTTGGTGGAGCAAAATTGAAAACTTTAAGGTTTGGGAATTTTGGGTAGGAATTTTCCCGCTGTTTCTCACCAAACCTTCAATACTGATTGTGGGCGCAAGACATTGAGGGATACAATGCCAAATCGGTTATGTAGTGTAGACTCTTAATTCCAGGGTTTTGTGCCAACAGCCACGGCGATCTCCTTCCGTTGGTGCTCCACCCATCGTGATTATTAAAATATGTACTTGTACTATGCTATGAACGCAGTGAGATCTCAAGGCGACTCACATACCCATTTTTAGTTACATGAAGATAAAAACAATATAAAATACATTAAAAATATTGACATAGTAAACTCAATAAAATGTGCGAAAGGTTGGGGCCGTGCCCCTATAGCCCGTAGGCAATCCGAATGGAGATGCAATCTCCGTACATTTATTCAATGGGTTTTATTTAAATGTTCCTCCAGGAAATAACTTACAAAACACTTTCTGGACTTAACCCACTCTTAGGGTTACACTAATAAAAGGTACATGGCCACAAAGAATTAATATGAAAAAGTTAAGCTTTCCCATGCAATGTTATTCCATGGGAAGGGAAGAGTGGAGAAGTCTTCGGCGGCAAAAACACATGAGGTTCCGGTAATTGCAGTGAAAGTGATTAGTTAAAAATATTGATGTGCCTCCCAAGCGTGCGAAATGGGACCTCGTCGGCCCGCATGTCCGACTCCTTGGGACACGGTAAAGTGACTAAATTTTCCGCTGAGGCATGCTGGCCAGGTTGGCGGGCAAGCAAGCCGTGCGGGCTATTTTCTTACACACAAAAACTCTGCAAAAACATACACATGTTGCTTAATTACTCATAACTCTGGCATAAATAATTACATGAGACACAAAAACACATCAATGTACAAAAAACACTGGATGAGATGAAATGGGGATGGAACATGTGAGAAATGAAAGTAAAGAAAACCAAGAAATAGTACACTGAAGACCGTGGGGGCACTTAAAATGCATTAGGACGTTATTTTACATGTTTTGTGACTTGACATCCTTGAGCATTTCTTAGTTAATGAGTAATTAACTTTATCCTGACTTAACAGGATCTACTTGCAAAACAGGTGTGCGCAGGTGCACATTGTTGTGTTGCACCTTGCACTACTCTGCTCTGCACGAGCGCTTAAGTGACCACTATCTATCACACTTGTGAAGTAGCAAAGTGCATTGACAGATGCGGTGCACTGGAACCGGTGCTCACGAGCACCCAGTAGAGTGCTGCTCCCTGCAGCGGTCGCCAGGGATGACGGGCAAATGGGCTTGGGGTAAGCATCTGGCATCAAATGCTCCCCTTCCCCTTCGAGGCCATTTGCAGCCGTCCAGTCACTCGCAGCAGGAGCACCTCCTATGCTCCCTGCGACGAGGACATAGAACATAGGGCTCCCTACATGCAGGCAGTCTGATGATCTTCTGCTGCTGCAGTGGGCGAACGTGAACTTTACGGTGCGCTGTGGCAACACCGTACATGGTACAGTCCTACAGTGGCTGTCTTCTCCTTCTGGACTGCCGAGGAAGTAGCAAGCCAGTCGCCCTGCTACTCCCGCTGTCCTTTTCACTGCTTTCCTCGTCACCTCCCTTGTTTCCTTGCTGCTGCTTATGCCGGTAGCGACTGGTAACATAGTTCTGGCAGGCCAGTCCTTTTCCGATACCTCCAGATCCTCTTCTCGTGCCATGGTGGTAGTGAGCTTTCACATGGAGGGGGCCAGCTCCTCCCCTTCCAAGTCTCCTGACAGTAGTATCGGGGCTTCCTCCAGCCTTCTAGCCTGCACGGTCATGCTCGATGACACTGCTCCATCAGAATCCACGATGCAGGTCGGCAGGCTCTTCCCCATCAATGCTGCTGTGTCGGGAGACATCGGACCTCCTTCACCTTCTTCCGATACACCTCCCCGAAGTGCCGCACCATCTTCCCTTACTGGGACTTCACCAGGGGGCTAGTCAGTGCCTCTGCTGTTGTAGGGGGCCTGGTCTCCCCCTTTTTACTACTGCTTTACTGCTGCTACCTACTTGCTATTTACATTGGGAACTACTTCTCCCACTCCCCTTGCCATATCGTCATACATGGTGAATGTGACAACCTGGTTCCATGCGGTGCCAGCATGACTCAAACCCCATGATGAACCCCATGGCGTTCGGCATCGAAATCTCTGTATCTGATGGTCTTGCCTCCTCCTGAGATCTGGAACTCCCTTTCCACTCCACTCGTTACCTGCAGTTGCTTGTTGGGAGCTTGGCCATCCTGGCCAGTTTCCTCTTCCTGCTCCTTTCTCTCAGGACTGTCTTCGGCGGCTTTCCGAATATTGTCCCGATGTATGCGGATTGTTTTCCTATCTAATCTGACCAAGTAATTTGTTGGACAAATCACTTGCATTACTCAGTGTGGACCTGGCCATCTTGGCACTAGTTCTGTGCAGAAGTTTTTCTTGGTGGCCGACTGTGGGTGCATCTTAACATAGGCAACTTGTCCTGGCGTTAGTGCCACTGGTGGTCTGTTGCTGTGTGGCTGCTACCGGGCTGCATACAGCCCCGATTTGCGTGATTCTCGTGGTATCGACGCCTCTCCTCTCGTGTGCCACTAGCTTCAGTCGAGCTATCTTTGGCACGTGGACAGTTTCGCTCACTGGGTAGCTGGATGTTCTTCCCCAACAGTACTTGTGCGGGAGATTTTCCCATAGCTGCATTTACCCTGTGTCGGAGCATGAAGAGTGCGGCGGGCAGGTGTTCGGCCCAGCTGGCATGCTGCTCGCCCACACGGAGCCGGAGTTTCACCTTCAGCTCCTGGTTGCGCCTCTCTGTGGGGTTCGCTCGGGATTTTAATTGGCCATTTTTAAATGCCGCACTCCCCAGACCGTGCACAGCTCTCGCCAACACTTCCTGGTAAACTGTGCACCGTTATCCATTAGCATTTCCCTAGGATAGCCCTAGCATGCAAATAATTCGTTTTTCAGGATTTTTTCTATTTGTCCCGTTCGTGCACTATTGATCGTGTACGCTTACACCCATCTTGAAAAGCTACCCATGATCACCAAAATAAAATGTTTACACCCAGCTTAATTGGGGTATGATCCCATTAATTTTAAACAAACAGTATAAAACAGCTTCCTTGTCTGCCTAAGCTGTTTTTGTTGATAGCCATTGGTTCTGTGAGACTTAAATAAGTTGCATTTGTTACAATTTCCTATATCATTCCTTATGCAATGAGTGAGGCCTGGCCAGAAAAAATGTGCTAAAAATATTTTTTACTGTTAGCTCTGCCCCTGGGTGCCCTCCTGTGTTACTTGCATGTGTGTGCTTGAGAATCTGTTCTTGGCATGCCGCGGGCACATAGCATCTCCACGTCGTCTTGTCACATGGTGAGCACGTCTCCACGCATCCCTCCATCACGTGCCAACCTCCAATCTGTTGTTCGCATTTCTCTCGCATCTCCCGGACAAATGCGCAGTCCTTTTGCGCCTCCACTATTTCATTGTACAAGTCCGCTACAAGTGTGCCATTTTCCACAACATCTACCTGGTTCAGTACTGCCTCTGTGAGCGGTGCTTTCGTGACAGGCGGTTAAACTTCCTCCCACTCTACTTCGTCCATTACCGTCTGAGCTCGGAGTTTGGGACAGTGTGTCCACGAAATTATTGCTCTTCCCTGGCACATGCTCTATGTCAAAGATATATGCTTGCAATAATAATGCTCATCGCATTAGTTTACTTCTTGTCCTTCGCATGCTACTCAGCCATACCAAGCAGCAATTGTCCATTTACATAGTAAATAGATGGTACTCTAAGTACGACCGATACATTCTTATTGCACAGATTATAGCGAGACATTCCCTCTCATTTACGTCGCAGAGACACTCCGTGCTACCCAGTTTTTCCCTTGCAAAATCTATCACATTTTTTTCGCCTTTGTCATTGTACTGATATAGTACAGTGCCGATCCCCTCCTGGCTGGCATCGGTCTGCAAGATGAAGTGGTGCGCTGGGTCGTATCGTGCCAGTATGCTCGGAACTTTTCCTTAATCATCTGGAACGCAGTTTCTTGCTTGCTACCCTACACATACCGTTTCTGTGGTTACACCAGGTCGGTAAGGAGCACGGTAATGAGGGCAAAGTTCTGTATATGTTCCTGCAACCAGTTGTTGAGCCCAAAGATTTTTCTTAGCTGCTTGTGTGTACACGGCACTTGCTGACAGTCAATAATTCCCAGCTGTTCGGGATTTGATATATTTCCTGAATTGCTCACTATGTAGCCTAAAAATTCCAATTCCATCTTTCCTAAACGACATTTCTCCAACGTGCATGTCAAACCATTTATTTCCATCCTTTCTAGAACTAGGGAGAGATGGTGCAGATGTTCCTCCCACATCTCCGACCAAATGACATCATCATCCAAGTATGCGAGCGTACCTTTGAGGTAGTCCAATAATCTGACCATCATGCTCTGGAAAGTTGCTGGGGCGCATTTGAGGCTAAAGGGCATGGCACCACACTGGTATCTTCGACCGTTGAGTGAGGTAAATGTGGGTTTCTCCCAATCCTCCTGGTGTACTGGGATCTGCCAGTAGCCACTACATAGGTCTAACGTTGACATGATTTTGGCCCTCCCTAAGGAATTCAACTCATCTTTGACACTGATGCACGGGAGTATCATGCTACACGTGACCTGATTGATGAGCCTGAAGTTTACACAAAAGCACCAGGTCCCATCCTTTTTCAGTGCTACCGTAATAGTGGAGTTGTAATGACTGCAGGTCGGTTCTATCACCCCAATAGAGAGCATTTCCAAGATCTGCTGTTTGATTATCCATGATTGGTGAGGAAGATAACTGTGCAGGCTGCTAAAATTGGTTTGTTTGTGGTTAATGGAATTGCATGCTTCGCAACTGTGGTTCTTCGTAACACATAATGCTCTGCAAAAACAAGTTTCCGTTCTTTTAACAAGAGTAGAAAAGCGGTCTGGTGCTCTACTGGAATGCTGAGTTCAAACTCGGACAATTTTACTGTTGTTACATTCTCTGTTCTATGGCTATCCACATTGCACATGGTACGTCTCTCCTTAGTACCAAAATGAATGCATCGTTCGGCTGCTTCTACCATGGTATTTTGTTCTGCCAACCACGGCACTCCCAAAATTGCATCTTTGGCAATTAGGTCCATGACTATTGCAGTTGTCATCATTTCAAGGTCCCTAATTTTAAGAGTGACCATGGCTTGTCCTACATATGACTTTGTGCATTGACCGTTTGCAAGTTGTATAATCTGTCCTGTTGAGATTATGTATTTACTGTTTATGAACCTCGTTTGACATACATTGTGAGATGCGGCTGTATCGACTAGTGCGTGACACAATAAACTATTAACATGGACAATAACCGTTGCAAATTTAGCACCTTGGCTACTGACCTGTTTAATGAGTGCTTGTTGCGACATCACTGTCGGGCTGTTCTTCTGGGGAGGGGTAAATTTAATGGCAGGTGACTTTACCCCTACAACAAGTTTCCCTACTGGTCTTTGCTGTTGACAGGTCTGTTGCGGCAGTTGTCCAGGTAAGGATTCCATGGGCAGCTGACGTCGCCCCCTGGCAATACCGACATGGCACAAGGGGTGGCTGGGATCGGTCCCACAGCCAAACCTGCTCGTGCCTGGTACACACTCGCACTTTGCACATTGCTACTGTCCTGTGCGGGGTTCAGAACACTGTTTATGTTACTCACTCGCAGCTATTCTGGTCTACGTATGTAGTAATCCAGTTAGTTTCCTAGGTACTGTCCTCTGCGATTGTTCCTAAAGTCACGCGGCCCATGACACACTCATGCGCCTTCTGTTTCCTGTTGTGGTCCACGCGTGTTGCGCTCGAGAATGATTGCATCTTACATTAACTCTTCTAGTCTGCTACTGAGCAGCGAGAGTAGAGCTGTTCTGTACTTAGGAAGGGAGGTCTCCGCCATCTTCTCTAGACTTCTCGTTCTGCCAGTTCCTGGCAAAATATTTTCATCAGATGTACCTTTCTGATGATAAAAGTCATCAGGGTTTCCCCTTCTGGTTGTCGCTGCATGGTTAGCTTGCTCTGTGTCTGGATTTATGTAAACATCCCTCCGAATCGGTAGTGGAATGTGTGGAGAAACTCCACCCGGGTGAGGCCATACTGGTTCATTGACTTCCACCACTGCTTTGTATCTTATTCGAACTGCTTTCCCACTCAACCTAGCCACTCATCTTCCAAAACTCTGTAGCGTCGCAGGCGGGTGATGCAGTCATTGACAAGTGCAGATAGATCTTCCATCAGCTGCACAGAAAACATAGGCAAGATCTGGAAATGTGTTGGCGTTGGCTGACAGTGCATGTCTGAAGTATGGAAGTGTCTGGGTGTCGTCCCTACTATATTGTTTACATTAATGGTTGTGTTCGGAATGGCTATTGCTGCTAGCAAGATTTTTGGCAGACTCAGTAGAACTGCCAGAAACTGCGTATTGTAGTGCGTTGTGGAATAATATGCATGCTTGTTTGCATATAGGATGTGTCATCTATCTGCAGATGCAGCATGCATGGAACTCTCGTCGTCGGTGTCGTTTATACATCTGGCATTGTAGCTATTGCAGATACCACACATGTATTCTGAATGGGTGATATCGCAGGTGTTGCCTCCTGTATGGCCATGCCAACCTTACACGTGAAGTTGTTTCCCTCTGTCATTGCTTGCTCTGCTTCTGTTTGACAGTTGTAATGTAACCTGTTATTGCACGAAATACAGTGTTGAACTCCCCCATTCATAACTCCTTTGCACTCTGTTCGATCACATGTGTTTATCCACTGCAGTTCCACAAAAAAGTTGTCTCAATTGTATGTAGCCTCTTGCTGTTTAATTGGAGGTACACTGCAATTTTTAAATGTAAACAGTTGTCACTCTATTGTTTCCTGTTCCCGAATGTTCATACATGTGACATGATACCAATAACTGCACTGTTAACATTTCAATAGAGGTGCGTCATGACCCAGGAAAATTAGGTCAAGACACCAGTTTGAGGCGTTAGTGTCCGAAAAATTGTCACTAAAATTTGTAGTTCCTGACTCTAAGTTCTGCGGTTGTTCATTAGCTCGGTTGATCGCTACGTGGGTGTGTTTTGGACTGGTTTTACATGTGCATTGACAACATTCGCTGCCTTGCTAGTATCTAGCAATCCACTCTTGTGGCAGTTTGTGTAGGCACTGTGGACACAACAATGCCGGCATACTGCTGAATGTCTGGCCAGCTGTGGTGTTTGTAAACAGTTTCATGTGGCCGTGGAAGCAAATGTGGAAGCGCGACCACGGGAGAGCAGAGCGGCACAGGTGACATTATGGCATTACAGATCTGCTCTAACGTGGCGCGAGGCAGGGGTCAATGGTCGGCATGGCTCACAGCTGATCGCCGGTGCACGATGCTGGGAGCTCGAGTGAGGACATTTTTCTTTTCCTCCTTCCCACCATTCTTTTCCTCCGTCCTCCTCGGGCGTGCACGATCTGGGTGGAGGGGGTTGTTTTGCAGTCCCTTTGTCCTGCTTGGTGCCAAGCGGGCACAGCATAGCTGACATCACAGCGGCACTCCAAGATGGCCCCTGTCTGCTGCCCTTCTCGGTTCATCCCTCGTAGTTGCCATGATGGTGGTGTCCCTTTAGCTTCCTCATGCTATTTCACACTGCCCACATGCGTTCACTTCCTGACATCCTGGGACATCTTGTCGGTGTGCCATGGCTCCGGTTACACACTATTGATATTTTTTATGCCTTTTTGGTAATGGCGTAGGTCAGGATATGCAGGAAATTGCAAATAGTGAATTTTGTAATTTGGAAAAATTTGGAAAATAACTTAGTTGGGTTGAAACTAGGAATTTTGGTGGAATGAAATCGCCCCCAAATTGGGCACCATTTGACAGTATGGTGGTGGAGCAAAACTGAAAACTTTAAGGTTTTGGAATTTTGGTTAGGAGTTTGCCTGTGGTTTCTCACCAAACCTTCAAAGCTGATTGTGGGCGCCAGACATTACAGAATGCAATGCCAAATCGGTTATGTAGAGCATACTATTCATTCCAGGGTCGTGTGCCGAGAGCCACTGCGATTTACTTTTGTTGGTGCTCCGCCCGTCGTGATTAATAAAATACGTACCTGTACTATGATTTCTACACAGTGAGGTCTCATGGCGACTCACTAACCCATTTTTGGTTACATAAAGCTAAAAACATTCTGAATTACATTAGAGAAATTGACATAGTACACTCAATAAAATGTGGTAAAGGTGGGGGCCTGCACCCCTATAACCCGTAGGCAATCCGTATGAAGATGTAAACCCTGTATGTTAATTAAATGGGTTTTATTTAAATGTTCCTCCAGGAAACAACCAACAAATCTCTTTCTGGACTTCACCTGCCAGAAGGGTCACACTGATAAAATGCATGCGGTCACAAAGAATAACTATGAAAAAGTTAAGCCTTCCCAGGCAATGTTATTCCATGGGAAGGAAGGAGCGGAGAAGTCTTGGGTGCAAAAACATATGAGATTAAGGTAATCTAAAGACTATTGCCGTGTAAGTAATTAGTTTAAAATTGTGTTGCTCTGCCCAAGTGCACAAAAGGCGACACCGTCAGTCCACAAGTCCGACTCCTCTGGATAAGGTAGAGTGACTAAACTTTCCGTTGCGGCGTGCTAGCCAGGTTGGCAGGCAAGCAGGCCATGCGGACTATTTTCTTACACACAAAACTCTGCAAAAATTTACACATTTTGCTTAATTACTCAAAACTCTAGCATAAATAATTACATGATACACAGAGACCTTTTAATGTACATAAAACACTCGATGAGGTGAAATGGGTATGGTACATGTGAGAAATAAAAAGTAAAGGAAAACAAGAAATAGTACACTGAAGTCTACAGGGGCACTTAAAATTCTTCTTTTACATGTTGGCGACTTGGCATCTTGAGTGTTTCTTAGTTGGTGAGTAATTAACTTTATCCTGACTTCGCAGAATCTACTTGCAAAACACATGCGTGCAGGCACATGTGGATGCGCTGCACCTTGCAATGCTCTGCTCTGCACTTGCACTCACATCACGAGTGCGAGTGACCACTATTCTTCGCACTCATGAAGTAGAAAATTCAGTTGACTGATGCGGCGCACTGCTGAATTGGTGCACATAAGCGCCCAGTAGCATGTTGTTCTCTGCAGTGGTCGCCGGGGACGGTGGTCAAATGAGCTTGGGGGAAGCAGCTGGCATCAAACCACATGGGGAGAGGGTAGCCATTCCGGTGGTTAAAACAAACAGTTCCGAAGTACATGAAAGTCTATTGTAGTTAAGATGATTAGTTGCAGACGTGAATGCCGCTGGATGATCACGATGCAGCCTTGTCTTTGCAAGTCCCAAATGCTACACTGATTGGCCGTCTTGGTGCCTTAAGCACCCAGGGGTGGAGGAGCGTGGCAAGAGGGCATTATTTCCTACCGTCAAAACAACTACCTCGCTTGCACAAATAAAAGCTTACCTGCTCAAAATGAAACACAACAATTTAAAAAGACATTTTCAATTAACAAACAAAAAAAAACACTTGCAATGAATGACATGAATGATGTAAACAAACGAGATGAAAAATACAAACACTTGAACTCTGCTTTTATTGCTTGAATTTACATATGGATGATATTAGGATATAAGTTATTGTGATTTCCTTTAGGAATGTTCCACAGTACCTGTCTTAAGCCCTTTTTAAACTTGGCCCTAATTTTGATTGCACTCACATGCCCGATGCTGCACTTCTCTGCACCCTACACTGTGTGCACTAACTTGCACTGTCTTGCACTTCACCCTCATGTTGCACCATGCACATAGGGGCATCACGCACACGAAGTTTGCACTGTGTGTGATGCTCGTAGTATGGGCTTTCGTACAAGGCTAGGTGAATGGTCTATGAGGAGGAGACGCAGCAAATATCAAACGCCACCACCCCCTCTGGATACCATTCGATTGTCAGGTACCATTCGATGGTACTGGCAGCACAAGTATACCCTTGCCTGCTTCCTTAGTCGTAGCATGTATGAATGGTCCTGTAGAGCCAAACATGACTGTGGTAAATGATGCCGATGCTGTTGCCACCGTCTCGTAGCGCAGGGCGTCGCGACGCCCCTGCACATGATGTACGACGGTGTCAGTAGCATTTGCCGATGTGTTCCGTGGGGGCAGAATGAGCCGGCTGACTCGATGCTGCTCTCCCCATGGCTTGCCCTTGCTTTCTCTCCGCTGTCACTGTTGCTTGCATGACGTTGTTGCTGGGAGCGACCCGGACAGACAGCCACTAGGGTCCGATGGCCAGACACATGCGACACTCTATTCGACTCCTCTCTTCCTTGCTGCTTGCTAGAATTACTAGACTCTTCCCATATGATGCTCGTACCCACTAGCTGCCCTGATGCTGTCGATGTCATGGCAGAGGGACCTGTGTAGTCACCTGGTTCAGCTGTTCTCAACATGGCTCCCCTCTCCTCGATGCCTGGTGTCATGACTTTGCGTGTCATGGCATTCCCTTGCCTTTGCTCCACTCGAAGTGCCGGCGCTGTTGGCTGCACTGATGGAGTGATGGGAGCGCTTCCTGCTGCTGCACTGTCAAACACATCCAGGCCAGCTGCCGGAAGCTCCCTGCAAGGCGATGTTGCGCAGGGTGACTCCGGGCTTTCGGCCCCAGCTGGAGACTCACTTGCTGGAGGTGCTGTCGCAACTTCCACTTCACTACCCCCCCCCCCATTGGTATGCTCGTCATCGGCGATGCCATCCAGGCTCGCTAGTGGTGGTTCGCCGATTTCGGCTCTACCTGGCGGATCCTCTAGACGTTCTCTCGGGAGAGGTGCCTCGTCACTTAGTTCCTCGCTGCCAACCTCTGGGAGCTCGACAGGAGCGTTTCCTTCGTGGGTCGTCAGGACAACGGGCACGACCTCCTTGGCGACATGGTCTTCTGCTAGCCGTAGATCATCCCAATGTAACTGGACTCTTCTTTTCCCCATCCAGACTGTGTAGGTTGTTGGTCCGTGACTTCCTTGGACCAGGTGCAGCCCACTCCATATTGCTGTCAACCCCGTGCAGAAGTCCTTGCGAGTAGTGGATTACAGATGAGCTCGCATGTAAACTTGCTGTTCTGCATGGACAGGCAGTGGAGGTCGTGTGGTTGTCGGCATCAATTTTGCTGTGTACTGTTGCTGGTGTTGCTGGACGCCTTGAAGTCGTCTCTGACATTTACTCTGTGGTGTATCACTAATGAGGGTTCCGCTGCTTCACCCGACTGTTGGGTTGGCCCTCGAGGGGTAATTTCAAACACCTCATTCCCCACTTTACACACAAACTGCCCAATTGCATCCTGTGAACTGTGACCCATTGTTGGTCTGCTAGTTTTTCGGGTGCCCACACCTGGAGAAAAAGTCGTTACATAATACTTGCATGATGTTGCCAGTTCTTCGCAGCTGACGGGTTAGGCCTCCACCCACCGGAAGAAACTGTCTGTTTTTACCACTATAAAGTGCTTTCCTTTTGCTGTTCTAGGACAAAGCCCCATGAGGTATAGGCAAATGGTTTAAAATGGTTTCTTGGGGGGGGGGGGGGTTCCTGGGCTGTTGTTGCTGCCTTCCATCTGAGTGCCTAGCCTTGAAAATATTGTGTGGTATGCAGTGCTTAATGAACTGGCGCGTGTTACACATGCCGGGATGTCTGGCCACATTGCCACATGTGCATAGGCTAACGCTTGCTCCCTCCAACCCGCAGGGACATACAATCTCCATTTTGAACTGTCAGTTGCTATCTTCCACGTTAATTTGTTATGTGCTGATCTCTTGCACCGTTCCTTGCGAGACTCGGGTAAGGAGGTTATCCCATTCCGTTTCGTCCCTCACAACAACACTTGCGCTGGGCGCTCGGGAAAACGAGTCGGCCAGCTGATTTTCCTTTCCTGGTATGTGCTGTACAACAAAATTTTATGCCTGTAACATCAAAGCTCACCGTGCTAGTTTACTGAGCGCCTCGCACATGGAATGGAGTCAGGCCAGACATCTGTTGTCTATACGAAGTGTGAATCTCTGATATTATAAATATCCACAATACTGCTTGACAGCCCATTTGACTACTAGGCATTCCAGCTCATTCGCATTGTAACACATTCTGTCAAGCCAAGCTTAGCACTAGCGAAATCGATTATCTGTCTTCTCCCCTCAACATCGTATTGGTACAACACGGCTCCCATTCCCTCTTGACTAGTATCGGTTTGTAAATACAAATGTTTACCAGTATCGTATATGGCGAGTGTCGGGCAGGTCAGAATTTTTTTTTAAATGTCGCAGAATGCTTGTTTGGCTTCCTCTATCCATTGAAACTGAAGCTGTGGTGACAGCAGGTCGGTCAGCGGTGCTGTTATTAACGCAAATCCCTGCACGTACTCACGCAACCAGTTTGCCAGTCCGAAAAACTTCCTTAACTGTTTCCTCATGCATGAGGGCGGATAGTCAGATATTAGCTTGATTTGTTCCGGGTTCGGCTTGTTCCCTGCCTCGGTCACAACATGCCCTAGGAAGTCAAGTGTAACTTTTCCCAAGTGACATTTCTCTCGTGCACAGGAAGTACATTCAATTCTGAGCATTCCAAAACAATAGACAAATACTCTATGTGCTTCTCCATTAAGGCCTGAAAGGTAGTGGGTGAACATTTCAGCCCTAAGGGCATTGCGCAAAAATGTTATCTATTTCCGTTTGGCGTAGTGAAAGCTGTTTTCTCGTGGTCTGCAACTTTGACGGGTACCTGCCAGTAACCACTTTTCAGATCTAGCCACGTAAACACTTTGGCTTGTCCAGGCGAGCTGAGTGTATCTGTTACAATAATGTATGGGGGTAACGAGCTGCAAATAACCTGTTTGAGCAGCTGGAAGTCTACGCAGAATCTCCATGAACCATCTTTCTTAGGTGCCAACATAATACCGGAGTTGTAGGCACTATTTGTGGGCTCAGTTACACAATCATTCAGCATTTCCAGCACATGTGGTCTAACTATTCTGGCCTGATGTGGATAAAAGGTTAGAGGCGGAGTTCGGACAGGTCCCTCTTTCTCTAAACGTATTTCATGCTCCACAACTGTCGTGCGATGCAAACTATCACAGGTCATCGACAAACAAAGAACTACCTATCCATATCCACTCAGACTATCATCATCTCTGGAAGGGAGAACAATGGTCTTGTGGAAAATATGCAGGTGACCGCTTTATTTTGGAATGCCGTACACATACAAACACATACTTACACATGTCTTTGTGTTTACATTATAATAGTCATTCTCATACATGTGATTAATACATGTAGAGGTAAAATCCACTTTTTCTAAAATTATTATATTTTATACTTTCGGATCTTGAACTTAGAACCCTTCAACATACTCACCTTACTTAGATTTTACTGATCACTAAAATTTTTATATCAGGCATGCATGAATACTGCAAAAATTACCATAATATTGTTCTAAATACGTTATAAAATGAACATGTCACCTGAGAAGACCGCCGTTGAGAGAGCTTTATCGAGACATCGTCATCTAGAGGGTAATTATATTCCCTGGTAGGTCGACTGAAGGCATGTTGAGGCTCGGGACAAGCGAAGGCATTTAATCTTCCTCCAAGCAGAGTACCACCTTTCTAGCTTAAAGCTAATTGTAATTGAGTAAAGGCATCAGCACCTCTTGGAGTGTATACTGTTGAAATACAGTTTTTCTATTGCTGAATAGTGGCTGTAATTTATTGATTCAAAAGGTGTATACTTGATGCGTACCTGTATTGTTAAAGTTAAATAAAAGTAGTATTTTGAATTTGAGTGCTTTTCCATCTAGCTCCCCATATGCCCCTAGTTAATGTGTAACATGCTCCCCTCCAGACAGGCCAAAGCAAATGGTGGAGGTGCCTTAGCTTTCCCACCCTCCATTTAAACTTAGAATTGCACTAAAGTATTTATAAATAACAGTGGAATTAGTAAAGATGTTTAGTGCTGTCCACCTGCACACATGGTTAGAATTCCCTCGAGAGGTTACTGGGTCATTGAATCTACTGTAGAAAATGATAGTAAAAATGGTAAGCACTCATTTATGGCATTGTGTGTTCTATTATTCAACAGAAAATCGCGGCCTCACCAGAGCAAGCGAGCAGGAACTGTCGCATTGCGAAAAGCTGCTCGCCCAGAAAGTTGCCCAGTGTATTCAGTAGCAATGTGTGTATATACTTGTTTTTTTTTTTTTTTTTAGGAAATTTAATGCCACTGTTATGCTCTTTGGATCGATTGCAATTTGCTAATGAAAATTACAAAAAAAAAATTAAGAGTGAGCAATTGTGGAAAAGTAGAGAGTAGAATGCTTGGGAGAGTGCCGAGTGCAATCTACCATTTGTCACAGTGTCAAATAACAAGATTATCA
This sequence comes from Dryococelus australis, assembly GCA_029891345.1. NCBI lineage: Eukaryota > Metazoa > Arthropoda > Insecta > Phasmatodea > Phasmatidae > Dryococelus > Dryococelus australis. Next base: position 9,738,033 of record CM056999.1, on the reverse strand, counting down.
CATGTCAGACACACCAACCATTTCCTGCATTAAAACAGCAAGGAACATTTTGAAACATTCTACTATAGACCTATCAGGTACAAAATAAATCACAAGCACATAACACAACAAGCACAAAATATATCATCAATTAATAGCTTCAGCAGAGAAATTATGGAACGAAAAATCCAGAACTTTAGAACAATTTGACACAAACTCAACATGGCTGACACGTAGCCTAATTAGTAAATTCAAAAATAGCGGCCTTCTGCCACCAACACCACCCTCATATGAAAACGCACAATACCATGACAAAGATGACATAACACCTTTTCAAATTGACACAACAACAGAACCTATATACGAGAACTCACTACTAGCTTCCCCACTTCAAACACAACAGCACTCGAACATGGCAAACCCACCACCAGTAAATGTCATTGTTCAACAGCTATGCCAGTTACTAAATTCTTGGGCGATGGTAGAAAAAAATGGCCTGAATTTATAGAGCAATATAACCACGCTGCAGAGAATAACAACCGGGGTAAGACAGAGAAATGCGGTAGGCTTAAATATTATGTCACAGGGTCTGCGAAACACACTCTAGAAAATTACTCACAGACACATGCAGGACAAGCTACCTGGAATTACGTCAACAAAATTAAATCACATTTTCCACACCAGCAAACAAAGAATATTTGAAAAACTTACTCTGCACCACTAAACGAAAATTGAATGAAAGTGCGCAGAAACATATTGAGAACCTCCAATTTACAGGAGGAAATATAATCCCAATGTAACAAACACATACTTCATTAGCACTGTGTGGCATTCCCTTCTTCCATTCATGCCGGACAAAATTGTTGGGTTGAAAAACAACACAACAAAAGACTTACTTACAAATATCCAAAAAGTAGAGGTCGGATTGCTCCAGTACAACCAGGCGATTACGGGACAACAGATTCACTCAGACACAGATTCACTGAGGACCGAAGTAGTGAAATTAAAAGAACAAACAGAAAATTTTTCATTGCAACACAAAAAGCCCTTCATGTACCAAAAATCCACAAATGTACAATAACACACAGCCATCCCAGTACTATAGATACAACACCTAAAAAAAACCAATATCCCATTGCTGTAGTCATAGAGTACATACAGACTCCAAAGAAATACTATAAACCCCACCAGGCCAATCAAAAACTGCCACAAAATGGTAACTGCCACATTAACAACAATTTCCAGGCAAACCCAAGACAGTAAACTAATCCCCAATTTCAAAACCAAACAAGGCAAAACTATTATAAAAATACCAAATACAACAAGCAAAATCCTACACAAGGGGGCAATAGACACCACCACCATGGACAAAGAACAAGATAAGGTGCAAAATTCCCAAAACCTAGATACAGGCAGGCAGAGTCCTTAAGAGACATAAGGTATACAAGACACAACAGTTGAAAGAAGAATCCAGCCCCCCCAACCCCACCTCACACAAACACTAACAAATGTAATACAGACACAGTGAGGGGCCAAAATAACAAATTCCCAAAATCAATTAAGGAGAGCACACGTGTACAACCAGAGGTTAAAGTAAGGCATATGATTAATGCCTGTGTGACGCTATTTAGCAAGACATTTCCCACGTACACCTACATGGATATTGCAAAATTTTACTCCCGAGCAGAAAACTTTCAGCTACTGCAGAAAGAAAGAGTTCAAGTTAAAGGGAACTACCCAAAACATGAAAACATGGAAAACAGGTAATCTTGCATTAGGATTCATGAAAATTAAATGAAGGTAAATTGAGAACAAGGGTAATTCTGACACCTCATACAAGGATATTCCCTCACATAAACATAACACGGCGCCAGCGAAAGCCGAGAAAGTACACATCAGGGAAGCTGCGGCGCACGCCAAGGTCGGGCCTGGGGAATGCATAATTCAGCACATTCATAACATCAGCACACACATGGCTTTCATTTATACTTTGTATGTACCAGGGGCACCGAGCCATGGAATACCCGCTCTTTCCAAATCAATCACATACATTCAACACAGAAATTAATGAACGATTTAGGAAATTTAAAAGATATTTTGGCATGACACAAGTTAAAATATTCATCACTAAGGCTGAAACTATCAACACAAATACCCCACATGACACTCATAACATCAACACGGAAAACTGTGGCAATGATGAAATGCGAAAGCAGCGACTGAGCCACAGATCCGATTTACACGTCACAAACAAACAAGCCCTCCAACCAGCAAGGACGAATGTGTGCACAAGCTATGTGAAAACGTCAACATTGCACATCCTTGTCCTGTCGAGATTGTGGGCAGCTCGTATAACGTGTTGCTCGACACAGGATGCCCACAATCATGTATAGCAACTACACTTCTACATAAACATAAAAGGAAACCAGAAACCGAACAACTCACACAAATGGGGGCAACTACAGATATAGACACCCCTAAGTACAAAACAGATATAAATATAAACATAGAAGACTATAATTTTCAATCAGGAGTTCCTCCTAATGGATAATTTGATATTAGATATCATACTGGGAGTCGATTACATAAAAAGGTATGATGTGTTACCGATACTGTCTAAAGACCTAATGAACATATATGCTTATCACAATAAAGGCATATTCGAGATACCAATTAATACCAACGAAATGTAAACCGACACAAACAATTGCATTGAATATTATATAAATAAAATAGATTCACTGGAGAACACAAATGAAAACACGATATTAGGAAACATTAACGAAAACCCACCCCATATTAAAAGTACAACTTAAGAAGCTTCTTGAGAAGTACAGAGATTGTTTCGCTAGCAATATCACCGAGTTAACAAACATAAAAGATTACAAAATTAAACTTGAGCTAACCACAAACAAACCTATACACACATGCTCATACAGAATAAAACAGCAATTATGTGAACAGGTACTTGAACAAATACAACAAATGCTTGATGAACATATAATCACACCTTCTGATTCCCCTTATGCTGTGCCAAGCCTAGTTATAAAAACACAAATGAGGCACATGCTTTTTAACAGATTTTCGACTTCTCAATCATCACTTAAAAAAGGTACAATACTCCATCCCAAGAACAGGAGTCATCATAAACATACTTCAGAATTCGAAATACATCGATCCATTGATGTGTTAAGTGGATTCTAGGCAATCCGAGGAAGGGAACAAGATAGGGAAAAACTTGCTTTCAACATAGATGGCATAGGTTTTATAAGAATATACTTGTATGCCCATGGGCTTGGGCACAAGCCATAATTACTTTCAACATTTTGTAGACATAGTGCTTGGGCCACTACTCTGGAACACAGCAGTAGCCTATATCTATGATACTTTCATCATAGGCAACACATTTAAGGAACACCTACACAACATCAGTAAAGTCATGGACAGATTATGGAAGTACAACATAAAAACTAACACAAAAAAATGCCACTTCGCACAATAGGATATAAAAATGCTGGGTCACTACATCACACTGGAAGGAATCCGAATGGACCCTGAGAAAATCGAAACCATCAAACAGATGGCACCGCCCAAAAACATAAAGCAATTGCAAACATTGTTATGATAAACATTTTACTTACAAAGATACATTCTTAACTATTCCAAACTCGTTGAACCACTCACAGATCTTAAAAGAGATTCAAAATCACATCAAAGGACTTAGGCCCAGTAACATGCATTTCAGTAACTTAAATCAGCATTACTAGAACCTCCCATCCTAGCGAAATTCCAGGAATACAGACACACTATATTAGCCTGTGATGCGACACAAACAGCCATAGGAGACATCCAAAAGTTAGTGATAGCACTTACAGAGTATGACTTCGAAGCAAAATTCGTCAAAGGAAAATTAATACACTCGCTGATGCAATGAGTCGAATTCCAACAACAGGAAAAGCAGAAAGAACGCAAATATCAGTAGAAAACCAATATTACACAATCAAAAGAGAATACAGCACATGCACCTCCTTTTACACATATCTCGCCGAATAATTATTACAAATCCCAATAAAGCTGGAGAAGTAAAACAAAGTATCGCAAAATACATAATTATCAATTGGCAAGAGATTAAAACTTTTATTAAACCTGACATCGATACAAATGACAAAGCATGCATAGCAAAAATGATAATAAATGAAGAATATTTGCCCTTACAAGCCATTGCAAAGATCACAACAACCATATATCGGGTGAATATAGAAATAAACATGGATGGTCACAAGAACAAAATCAAATCTACATGTATTGATCCAAATCTTAACTGCTAAATTCTCATTACAATAAACAACTCCACGCCACACTATCACCCCATTTATATCCACAACCAAGAATACATTAAATATGAAGACAACACACATTTGCTACTAGAAGCTATTAACCAAACACAAACATACCCATTATTGGCAGAATATGCAAGAGACCCACATATTACACAACTAAATACAGCCATTACAGACCCACAAAATGCAACACCAAAATATACACAATTAGTGCGAAGGTATTGAATGACAGAGAATGGATAAATATATTTTAAAAGACTCATCCCCAAGGGGGAAAACAGTTAACCCTCGTACAGCAATACTACATCCTGGAAATTATTACAGCGCACCACGATGCCTATTAGGTGGAGGGCATTTCGGCCAATTCAAAACACTGGAAAAAAAAAATCAGTATTACTGGGACACCATGGCCAAAGGAGTGAACGATTACATAAAAAACTGCCCTACCTGTCAGAAAGTGGAAAATACAAACCAAAAACCGATAGGCCCTTATGACCTGTATTGAAGCCCCACCCTTATTCCACTCTTGGTGTCTCGATGCCTAAGTTCCCCTACAAACACCGTCATCTGGCAACAAAGATATTCTTGTCATGGCGGAGTTTTTTTGTGTCATGTAGTAGCTAAACCCATCAAAGCAATTGATGCGAAAACCTGTGACAAATTCATTAAAGAAGTCATACTTCAGTATGGGTGCCCCTAGTCAATTTCAACCAATAGTGGCACGTACTTTAATAACGACATGATTGCAAAATTATTGCAGAAACCACAAATCAAAAAGTTACAGTCCACAGCACACAACCCGGCTTGTAACGTGCTGATCAAACAAGTAAATAAAATTTTATCACAGCAATTGACTGCCTGTGTGAACGAAGATCATGCATACTGGTATGAATATGACCCATAGATAGTCTTCAACTACATTTCTACAATTAATAGAATTACAAAATTTTCACCATTCTTTCTTTTACATGGCAATGAAGCAGTCCAGTGATGCCATGTTATAGCACACACATTTTCGCGGTGAGCGGCTGACTGGTGTGAACAGCTCCAACAAGCACACGAACAAGCACATGTAAACTTACTCATGTCACAACAGAAAATAATTTTTTACAAAAAAATTTCGACGCAACAACCTTAAAATCGGGCAATACGTATGGGTAAAAACCCACGTGCAACATAAAGCTCTAAATTTAAAATTTCATGGCACATACAGTATCCACAATATTCTGGGTCCATTCATGATATCCATCAAAATTAAGAAATGAGGACAAACAAAAATCGACACAGTCAACACATGGAACATCAAACTCGCGAATATCAGAAATTAATGACAGTATGTATGTTACAGGTTATTCGCCACTGATATGGGAACGATGGGAGTGGGGGTGCTGCTTATAGCACTCCTCATAGTGTCTACCTAAAACCACTATAATGTTATGCTACTCATAATGAAATATGGTAGTAAAGCAGTTTACAGGGTTCGCCATGTAAATAACCAGAGTGTCCTGTATCGAGGGGAAAAGTATTTGATATAATAATACATTTTTGTTGGTGACCTGCCTTTACTGATAAAACTTGCCTTTAATGGTTTGTATTAAACATGATTTGGCAAATTCGACACCACCAACAAAATGTGAGTTTATTTGTTTCAGGTAACCGTGTGCTACTGTATGTATGAATGCGACAAGATTTCCAAAGATATGAAGACAAACTTATTTCAAGATTTCTACAAACGAACATATAATGAACAGTCTACATTTTTAGTCCAATGTTGCATGGCACTGGAAGATGTTAAACAAACAAATGTAGCGAAAGATATCTCCTGCAGTCAGACAACTTTCAATACCAGCTTCCTGTGAATGCTTTTCAAATTTCCTATCGATATGTGCAAATGCTTCAGACAAAAATGAAATTTAACCATGACATATCTGACAAAAGAGGGACAAGTAATATTTAACATGAGTTGTTTTCTATGATGTACAGTTATAGAGCCTTCCATAGTGTTTGTAGAAAGTTATGCTCCTTATGTCTCGAAAGTGTTTTTTGCTATTGTAAACGATATAAGTTTTTGTGGGTTAGATCAGTATTTGGGGTAACTAGTCAATTAAAAGGTTGCATATCACAAGGCACTATTACAGACTGTTGTTTTCCCTAAGTGTGCACAACCTTACTTTCCACCCTTATGTGTTCGATGCCAGGTTTTAAATTTCTTCTAAAGGGGTTCAACTATAGTAACAGACTCGTGCACATCCTTGCCAATCCTAAAGAACCAACACGAACCAATACTGGCCTTAAGTTAATTAAGGTGCTGGCACAAACAATATACAAATGGAGACTTTTTTTTTGTCTTCACACAATAAGAAATTCATACTTCCGATGTATATAAGGTAAAACTTTTCATTGTACATAAGTATGTAATGGCATAAGAAACAACCACTTTTTTTTAACTTGCAAAATATTCAAATATTCCATGTAAATAGGATTAGTAATATCACATAGAATAAGTAACTCAACAGAGGCACAATCTGTCTTCGCGCAAATACATTGTAGTGTGACTAGATGAATTCATATAACAAATGTAAATTTCATGTACTCTAATAACGAGAAGTACAAGGTGACCTCAATGTATGAACTAATTCTTACACCTTTGTAATAATATTTGAAAATTTTATCAGGAACAATAAATTGGCTTAGCATCGCCATTTTTATAATAAGGCTGCCATTTCTGTAATGAATGACCGACCCTTCATGCCTGACATCGTCTTAGGGTGTCCACATTATGGAGAAAACCTTTTCAGTCAGTCAGTCGTCATACTTCTTATTATTACTGCAAAGAAGAAAAAAATTATTTACGTCGGACTCCGCTGCTATCACCAGGCTTGGATGCCCAATCAACTTCAATGTCGCCTTCCTGCACCGGCCGCTTGACCTGACCCAGCTAATCCCTGGCACCATTTAACTCCAGTTTCCAGACAAAGGCACCTGGATGGTACTGAGAGGAGGGGCATTACTGTGGCTGGCCACTGCAAGGGCTGCGAAGCTGCGAGCTGAGGCAAGGCAGAGCGACCTTGGCCAGCCGAGCCGTTGTAGCAAAAAAATTCCTGGGGATTGAGCACGAGGTCAGGAAGGGAGTATATAAGCTTGGAGAAATAGCGGGTCCGGGCGCCATCTTGCCATATCGCCAGAGGCCCAGCCCTAGTCCTGCCAGATGAGAGAGGGCCACCTCCCATGGTTCGAGTTCATAACCTGACGAGTCCGCCATTGAGAGAGCTTCATCGAAATGTCGTCATATAGAGAGTAATTATATTCCCTGGTAGGGCTCAGGACAAGCGAAGGCATTTAAGCTCCCTCTGAGCAGAGTAGCTCATTTCTAGTTTTTAGGTAATTGCAATTGATTAAAGGCATCAGTACCTCTTGGATTGTACATTGATGAAATCAAGTTTTCCTATTGCTGAATAACTGTTGTATTTGTTTGATTCAATAGATGCATACTTGAAGTGTACCTGTATTGTTAAAGGTAAATAAAAATTGTATTTTGTATGTGAGTTCTTTTCTATCTAACTACCCTAACCCTCTAGTTACTGTGTGACCAGCTCCCTTCTGGATAGGCCACAGCATTGCCGACACCTGCTCTACCAGAGTACCTTGCAGTGTTATTGCCAATTATGAACAGCAGTGTGGAGGAGGTTTCGAAGGCCGCAGTGATTCTGGAGCGAAATATGCATCAATTGCATCTTGAGTCTGGTGCTGCACGAGGACAGCATGAGTACGAAAGCCATGACCGTGTCCAACCGCGAGATCAGTACAGCAAGTCATTGAAACCGAGTGTCTAACTGCGGCACGAGTGAGTGATAGGACAGGACAACAACATAGATAATGCACACTGCAATGACAACCCCAGCAATTGGATAAATAATGTGCGACCTGGAGAGGGAAAATCTTACAGCAGAGAGGAAGGGGACTACTAATCCCATACACCCTGGCATTACTGCATACCGGTTGAGGTTTATCATCGGCATCGCTGCTTTCCAAACAATCCACACCTGGATGGTTATCGCAGCCCAGGGTGGAACAATCAGGGAAACGGCCCACGAGAGTAAGGAGACCAAACGCAGCCGACACCGCAGTACAGAGGAAATACCCGGACACAACACTGCAACAGACATTGATCCAGCAAGTCAGTGGCAACATGGCACAATTTATTCGCATTCTTGTCCACTTGAATGGGCGGTTGTGCAATGCACTCATTGACATGGCTGCTTCCCACAATTTCGTCAAAAAATGCTTTGTCAATGCAAGAGACATTACACCCAAAAATAACGCAATACGACTAGCAAAAGGACAGCATAGCAGTAGTGTAGAGGGGCAAGCTATGGTGATGGTGCGTGTATGGAATTTAGAAACAATTACAAAAGCGATGGTAACTGACGAAATCCGGGAAGATGCAGTACTGGGTGTGTCATGGCTGTAGGAACAAAATAACATAGTGGAGCCCGCCAGAAAGAGGATCCATTTCGGGGCTGCAGAGCGACGGACTGTATATAACATAGATTGGAAGCACCTGGAAAATTTGCTGCATGTCAAGCTAAGCGACTTCGACCATAAGGTCCTGCCACAACACCAGGCAGTGTTCCAGTGGCTGCTGGACGAGGATCGCGAGGTATTCGCAAAGCATGATGCGCTTAGGCGAGTGCTGGTAGCGGAACACAAGATCACAAATTACACATGTAAAACTGATCTATGCTGCACCGAGACATTACTTGCCACACCAAGCCAAAATCAACAGGGTGCACGTGAAAGAAATGTTGGCAAACGGCATCATTGAACCAACTAGGAGTCGCTACAACTTCGCGATCAAGCTAGCACCAAGAAAGATGGCAGCTGGAGGTTCTGTTTAGACTTCCGTCCCATCCATCAGGTCACCCACAGCGCTTTACCACAGTGTGTGAATTTGCAAGACATGTTGAGTTCATTTGGAAAAGTGAAAATTATAACGTCATTGTACCTGCACAGGCAGGTACTGTACTGTACTGGCAGGTGCCTGTCAAGCAATGCCATTTGGACTGAAATGTGCACCCGCTACATTTCAGTCGATGATAGTTCGAGTGCTGGATGGGCTGATTGGCGAGTGCACACTGCCCTACCTGGACGACATCGTGGTCTGGTCTAACAGCTGGGAAGACCACGTGCACCACCTGTCCATGGTACTTGAACGTCTTGCAATGAACGGACTCACCTGTGCAGTAAGCCAATGTCACCTGGGTAAGAGCAGCCTGTACTTCCTGGGATACATAGTAAAAATAGAACGGGAACCAGCCTAACAGTGAGCAGCTACAGGTGATCGAGAACTACCCTGCTACAAACACCTGAAAGCAAGTGCACAAGTTCTTTGGACTCATAAATTGGTTGCGCAAGTTTATTGAGGGGTTCACCATAGTTACAATACTGCTAACAGGTCTCCTTTCGCCACAACGCATGTTTGTGTGAGGCGAGAAGGAAGAAACAGCATTCCAGGAAATTAAGAACAGTTTCTGCGCTTGTCCGACATTGGCAAGGTATAATGCGAGCTGGAATATATACCTGCAAACAGACATAAGCCAGGAGGGGCTGGGAGCTGTGCTCTACCAGTGTGCAGATGACAACACGTGGAAAATTATCTGCTTTGCAAGAGCCAAGCTGTGAGCGAAGGAGAGAAAGTACGATGTGAATGAATGTGAGTGCCTCGCGGTATTGTGGACAGTCAAGAAATACCACGCATAACTAGAATATAGGCAATGTGTAATATGCACGGATAACCGGTGTCTCGTCTGGCTTCACAACACGAAATAGGTGTGAATTAAACTGACCCAGTGGGCGCTGCTCCTCCAATCCTACGAATTTGTGTTGGAGCATGTTCCCAGCAAAGGAAACCAGCTGGCTGATCAAATGTCATGAGACATCCGGAGCAGAATGATCGTGATGGACGATGCAGAGTGGGAGGATGTTCTGCCTCCAGACGCCATGGCTCTCCTACACAAGGTACATGTAAACACGTTGAGCACAGTGGAAAATTATGTATTTTTGAGTGACATGTAGTGGGAGGTAGTGGCAGAACATAACTGTTTCTTTACACCAAGATGAGAGCGAAGTGTGCAACGCAACCAGTGAAACAGTGGCACTTGTTGGATGGCAGATTAGAAACGTGCTCTGCGAGCAAGGCATCTAATTGGAGACTGTTTGTACTGGGAAATAAGAGAAAGTTGGTGCTAACACATGCATACGTGAGTGAAACCATGGGACATCCAGGTAGAGAACAAACAGTGAGAAACATTCGAGAGCATTTCTATTGTCCAGGGGTGACACGAGACAGACATGATTTTGTATGCAGGTGCGAAACGTGTCAATGCTTTAAAGTAAGAAGGACAGATGGCGGGAACCACAACAGCCATGCTTTTTCACATGCCCATATGAGACAGTGAGTTTAGACTTTATGGGGCCATATCCATGCATGTCAAGTGTGAAGAAATTCATCTTAGTTGTCACTGACAACTATTCGCGCTGGATGGATGCATATGTGCTTAGTGGCGCACGGATGATATATATCGCGAGGGTGCTCGAGCAGGAATACTTCGTCTGTTGGGGCTACCCGAAGCGGTTTTCAACATATAATGGCACCCTGTTCACTGGTAGGACATGGCATGAGAAGAGTACCTGGGGGGGGGGGGGTGTACCACATGAAGATGGCAGTATACTACTCCCAAGCGAACCACATGGAGCACCGTAACCAAGAGCTGAAAATGCAATCATGGCTCCATGTGGGTGAGCATCACAATACATGGGCTGACCATCTGCCCGCCGCCCTCTTTACCCTTCGCAGGCGTGTAAATGCAGCTACAGGACGAACACCAGCACAAGTTCTACTATGCTACAACCTGATCTTGCCAGGCGAAAAACAATTCCCGAGGAACAGCACTAACAGCAGTGCCGAGAGCAGCGCAGAACAGTGGGAGAGAATATGCAGAGAGCGGCGGGAACAGCAACAGCATCAGCGACAGTACGCCACAAGGTGGGTCTTGTACATTACGAGACCAACACCAGTACTGCAAGCAGGGCAAAAGATTTATCGAAGCACACACCCACAATCGACAATGAAGCAGAACTTTTTGTCCAGATCTAGCTGCGAAGTAGAGTGGCTCACACAAAATAGTCGGATGCACGGGACCGACTACTTACATGATCCAAGTGGGCAGGAGGCTGGTATGGGCCCATCGAGATGATGTGCACCAAGTACTTGGAGACATCCCCGATGAGAACGGACCCAGTGTTCCAGAGACCCACAAGGGCAGAACAGCTTCCGAGCTCCGTGGGGGAACAGGTGAAGAGGAAGGTGAGTCAGCACCTCTGTCAGAGGGACCCCTACCTGATGCCCAAGTGCCATCGACACCAGACGTGGCAACATCTCCCAGGAGTTAGCCGAGTACGGGAAGCAGTAGGAACGCAGGCCAGCATTACCACCCCAGAACTGCAAGAAAGTACAATGGATGTGCAAGGAAGTAAGGGAGGTGGAGCGCAAGGAACGAGGGAGGAAACAACCCTGATGATGCTTGATAGCAAGGCACCGACGAGTGCCACTGTGCGAACATCAGTGTCGCCACCGGCACTTGCATGTACAGTAGAAGCTACATCAACGGACCCATCAGTATCTGTCAACGCAGCCCCGCTGGGAGAAAGGGAATACATGCTAAAGAAAGCAAGTTGATCAGCAGAGGCTGGGGGGTCGCACGACAGTGGCCAACCCGACATGATAGCAAGTTGTGCTGTTCGTGCCCGACACTGGCAGAGCAAGCAAGGAGTGAGCTAAAGGGAAGACAGCGCAAGTAGCAGTGACAGCGAAGAAAGTAGGTTGGCCAGCTCGTACACTCCACAGGAGTCACATCGGCATAGAAGACCACCACAGCCTATCACACCTGCAGGGCGGTAACACATACTGCAGCAAGCAGACCCAAAGGTGGAGAGCACCACAGCCAGCGCTTCGAGATCATGCGGAGGTGGTGCGGAGCACATACAAACTACATCCAAGACAGCTGGGAGGGAAGCAGTACTCCTGCTGTGTCTGACAGTGTGCAGCCACAAACAGGCTCACAGGGACAGGGGAGGCATTTGATGCATGCCGCATGCCCCAAAGCCTTTTTGACTGGAGCAGTGCGACACAACTGTGCTGTGCGCATCCGCACTCGACATCAGGTGCAGTGCAGTGTCGTGTGATGCAAGTGTAAACACAGTGCAACTGCAAAACCTACAGTATGACGTCAGAGCACTATGTGCTGTAGCAGGCATAGGAATTTGAAAATAGACCCGATATTTTAAGGGTAAATTAATTGAAGGGCTTTGTATGTGAATAAGTAACACGTGTGTGTTAAGTACATGCGAGGGAACAGCCAAACATCCACACAGTAATAATAAAATGCCTTTTTATAGTGTTCTGTTAAAGACCTTTCATGACATGTGCCATCCTCACCTCATTCACCTAAATCTAGCACGGTACATTTATGCAGCATTACATATGAGAATTACTTATGTATGTTTCAGTACCAGGTAAGCAGCTCACAGGGTTGTGTATGTACCCTATGTTAAGAAAGTAGTCCCATATAGCCTGCCAACACCGGCCGGTGCGCCCTGCTGTGCAGTCAGTCAGTATCGAGCATCCCGGGGGTGTGGTTGTGTTTTACCGCATCTCGGGTTTCGCATGCTTGGGCGGCACTCAACTTTTGGCTCTAATCACTTTCATTGCAAAGAGACTTTAATCATACTTGAACCGTTGTTCTTTTAGCCGCCCGAGACATCGCCCCCCTCTTCCATAGTGCTAGCATCGCCTGGGGAAGCTGAAATTGGACTTAACCACTTTTTGAGGCTTCACACCATTTTTACAGCATTATCTTACTGGCAGGATAAGTCCAGCAGTGTCTTATGTAAAGTGTAGGCCGCAGAGCCTTGTTAAATAAACGAGTAAGTACGCATTGAAAGATGTTCGTGTGGAATTTATTGCATGGCCTTTGGGCTCTTCAGGGCATGGGCCCTCATAATACCTACCCCATTTCAAAGTGTTATAATTATATATTTATTTCGCAAGAATTAATGTGCATATATTGTAAAGTATGAAAACGTAAGGTGTGTGACTAGCCTAAATAAGTCACTGCGCAAATGCAACTTGGAACTATTCGGCGAGCTTTTGTTTCCATCAATCTTAAAAATGAGTGTGTGAGCTGACCCGAAAAGGCCACAACGCACGATGTAATTGGAATAGCTGCACTGCATATTCTGCGAGGAGTTGCAGTTCAGGATTATTCTATGGTCGGCAGCTGAACGACCCTGTAAGAAACTGCTCTACAGACTTCACAGGACATTGTCCAGCAATGCCTGGCGCCCAGGGTAAAATCATCAATAACCAACCTTAAAAACCTTTTCCAGAAATTTCACCGCTCCTCAGATTCCGCCTCTACCCACTGAGGTACCATGGGCCACATCAGTAGAAATGGATACAAATATTCGGATTTCGCAATGCCGATATGTTTAATATTGGGTCAGCCAAAGTATGGAGGATATTGGACCAAGGGATACAATCCAAAGCACCTGGCAATTATGCGCGATGGCGGACATATGTGCCGAAAGAGAAACGGAACTTGTATTGAAGTATGCATACCACAGTTTGGAGCATGGACACCAAGGATCTGAGCAAACACAAAGAAATGTGCAGAAATTCTTTCACTTGCCAGAGATTCAGGGAGATGTCACGAAACATGTACAGAGCTGTATCGTGTGTAACACCCAGAAGCCGCGGAGATCAGACGGCGATGCTCCACAACAGCCAAGGCTGTCAACTGAGCCATTCAAAACATTAGTCATCGACATCATGGGCCTGTTCCCACATACGAAAATTGGGAAAAGATTACTTGTTGTTCCCACAGATTTGTTTACCTGTTGGTCCGAGGCATTCCCAGTTAGTGACCTCCGTGCACATACAGTCGCACAGGTGATGCAAAATTAGATCTTTCCGAGATGGGGACATCCCGAGTATTTGCTAACCGATAACGGCATGCAATTTGTAGGGCGAAAGTGGAGAGAAAACTGTATCAGGTGGGGAACAGAACACCGTACCACCCCAGCATACCCTCCTAGGGCTAATCCAACTGAGAGATGTAACCAAGATGTAAAAATCCAATTATGTGTCCAATTAGGAGAAGATAACACTAGGTGGGAAGAATTGATCCCGGAGGAAATGTTTTGCCTAAGAAATAGAGTGAATGCGGCAACCGGGAAGACGCCCGTCGAGATGGTACATGGTCGTGAGCTCCGTGCCCCCGGAGCACCCGGCGAAAACCCGCCCAGACCACCTGAACAAATTGTCGAACACCAGGCACAAATACATAAGGAATCCAGGGTGAATCAAATCAGTTACTGTAATGTGTGGGTACCGGAGAGCAAGAGGCCGCCACCCGAACTTAAACCCAGAATGTATGTGTATGTAAGAGAAAACCAGCTATCGGCCAGAGCGAAAAATTACTGTGCTTGACTGGCACCTAGATGGACAGTGAGAGTGGTGGAAAAGATGGGAAATTCCACGTATTTAGTGAAGTTGGGATCAAGACGTGTCACGAAATGGCACCATGACGACCTGTGCATAGCCCTACCACCTGTAGGGAAAAAAGGCAAGGAGACGATGTTATGCCTAGTACCTCAGCGAGCTCTGAGAATTTTAGCAGGGAGTTCACAGGAAAATGTCAACACATATACTGAGGAAAACAACACGGGAACACCCAGCTAAGGGAACTAACTGTCATCTAGGGGTTTTACACCGACAGAACACTCAACACCTAGTAGTGAGGAAGTATGAGCGAGTGGTAGCGAAACATCATTTCTGGGTTTTTCTGTTAATGCCTGTAATGACACACCAAATCAGAGTAATTTTAAGGGGTTTCAATGTGTACACAAAGAAAGTGGTAACACAATTGCACAGGTAAATGTAAACACAACCAGTGCCAGTGAATTATCTTTTAAGGGTTTTCCCCAAAGTAAAGCTGAATTTGATTGTAACAATAGTGAAAACGTAAATTCAGAAAACACAAGTAAAGGTGAGATGCCATTCAGAGGCTTTCAGTTCCTTCAGGGGAGATCCTAGTAGGGCAAGATAGTTTTAAAGGGTTTGGGGAAAATAGTAGGGCAATGAGTATGACGTCAAGTGTCAACAAATCGCAACACAGCACTCGCAAGAGGCGAGGCGAGTCACCACCACATACCCACAATGTTGTTGCTGCTTACATCCCCACCCCTTGCAAACACCTCAGAAATAGACGACCTCCGACGCCATGTTTTCTTTGGCCTCAACCTGCAACCAGCCAGGCTGAGTCCGCCAGAGCAATGTTGTGTTGTTCGCACCATTTTGGCCTTCGACGGAGGGTCGCTTGACGCCGGCTAACAGACAGCAGCGCTAGAGCCCATGACAGCGCTCACCACACATGTGTCACTTGTACATGCACATGCACAAAGAGGCCAATATTTTTTAACTTTCACATAAATATTATTTTGCAGTGTAAAATGTGTCTTGTTTTTTTTATTTTCAGGGTTTCAAAAGTCTTTAAATGTTTGAAAGTGTATGTTGTTATTTTAATAATTTTGGTTATGAAATTCAAAGTGCCCGTGGCACAGAGATTAAGAACACTAATATTCCGTCGTGAACACCGTAATAAAGAGACACTGAATTAATAGGAAATCTTCACAAGAAAAATATAAAATTTAAAAAAAAATTTAATTTATTTATGCCACTTTAATTTTCAAAGTATAAATATTTTACTCGGCGTGCTTAGCACTTCCACTTACGTGAACCCCGTAGGCGGACATGGTAAGTCCATGCGACACTTCCTTCTGGACAGTCTGTTGAGGAGAGATGGCAAGGTATGATACTGTCATGCATGCATTACAACTTTTTGTTCACTGATATAGATTTCAATAGCACTTTTAGGATACTGGTTAACCTTTGCTTGTGTACATTTTGCCAGACATTTTCCCAGCATTATGCTTCCGCTTAATTAATTAATTTCACCCATGTGGCATTTTCAACTTAATCGAGGAGAAGGATGAGAAATGTGTCAGGGAGGTCACGCGGCTCGGGAAATTAGAATCAGGCGCCATCTGCTTCTGCTAAAGGTGTTTCATTGTAATTTCTGCATTATTGCTGTGTACAATTGTAAGGACTTTAATTCTATGTGTGTATTTGAGGGTATTTCTCATGACTGCGCCATCATTGCATTTTTAGAGCTTATTTATGTAATATAATGTGTGCAATAATTTTATTCTAGGTTCTATGATAAATTTTGTTAGGGTTCCGTCTAATTTTCACGTAAATGGGTGTTTTTTTTACCATGCGGTTACTTTAATGTTTGCTTTTTCTGCCATCAGGCATGCTACATGCATGTGACTTCTGTAATCGCAAAGAGAATAATTTTCTCTACCAGAATAATATTTTGTTGGAATTTGATTTGATTTGCAGTTTTCACAAAGAAATATTGCAATTTCACCTGCACCACGTCGTTAGCTACAGACATTATCCAGTGGCATTCACGCCATATAAACTTGTTTTCACACATGGGAATGTTTATTGTGACTACTCATCTTGTGCCCCATCATCTTATAAGGATATTTGTGCAATTTATGTAATTTGTGTATGGTGATATTACTTCTGCCCTAGCTGTCTCTGTCACCACACTACCCACATGCTGGCGGGCGAGCACAGACGAGTTTGCATTAGTGATGCCAAATAATCACACATGTTAATGTATCATCAAGTGTTTCATTTTGTAATTCGCCATGTCCTGTCTTCAGGGAAAAATCGTCAGTCCACCCTAGCGGCCGTCGACTCGCTTCCCTTGTGAAAATAGTGTTATCATACACCGCGGTGAGGGAGCACACAAGCGGAATTGGCTAGTCATGACCAAGAGTGTCATAATTTCATTGGCATGTTGATCTGTACGAGTAATAATAATAAAAGCAAGTATACTGTGAACTTACGTTCTTTTATTCAGTAGTGACAGTGTCCTAGCCACATGTATTTTATCAAGTAGATATTTTCAAAGTGATGTTTAGTATTGCCTACGTGTTTGTAAGTACACACTGGTGAGACGGACACACAGAACCCACAGCATCCCTGAGAACCCTGAGTCTCAATAGTGCAGTGATTCGGGAGCACTGCTGGCGCCCATATTACCAGTAAGTATTTGTGTCATTGTTCGTCTCGTGTCTAACCCAACTTTATCAAAATACTTATTTTACTCATAGTAATTGCTCAAGTGTGGTGTGTGTGTGTGTGTGTGTGTATATATATATATATATATATATATATATATATATATATATATATATAT
Source organism: Dryococelus australis (assembly GCA_029891345.1). Classification (NCBI taxonomy): domain Eukaryota; kingdom Metazoa; phylum Arthropoda; class Insecta; order Phasmatodea; family Phasmatidae; genus Dryococelus; species Dryococelus australis. The sequence goes on along the minus strand of CM056999.1, from coordinate 9,720,320 downwards.
ATATATATATATTATATATATATACTGAGATTTTGTCATTGTACTATTTTAAACAATTTTATTGATAAAATAATGCATTTCTACAAATCAATTTTTTGTAAAGACCGGAGCAAGTCATTAACTTAAGTTCTGCAAACACTACTTCAACAGGAATCTGTATCCACCCTTCCACATGTATCATCCTTGTGTCGCAATGAGAGTACCTATCAGTGCTGGAATCAACTACACGATGGTGTTACATAACCGATGGTAGCAGACACTAGTGGTTCCTTGTTGTAGATAGGGTTTGTCTTGTGAATGCTTCTTGCATGTGCCCTAATTGGGACTAGGGCATGCATGGTAGTGGCATGATTTCTGTGAGTGTATTATATAATTAGGTTAAGTATGTTAACATATTTTCTTGTGTGTCCAATTTTTTTTTAGTGTTTTTACCCCTCTTGTCATAATGGTATTTAGTATTGTGCCTGAACTGTTACTTAAGAATGAGTGTACATACAAGTGCACCATCAGTGGATCACAATTATCAGAAAATACTGCAGCTGCCTATAGAAATACATTACGAGCTGCATTGAATAATAATGCCCCTATTCCATTGGGCTTTTTAGCTGATATGAATGTTGGAAAGGAATTTAGCGTACTTGCACTATCAAAATCATATCATTACAAGAGATTTGCGATAATCTCACTGAAGAAGACTTTGGTCAGGGCTGGCCTTAGACCATTCGGCACCCTGGGCAAGGGGCAATTCATCCATCCCCCATTTTTTTTTTCATTTAGAATTTTAATTATTCTAATATAAATGCAGTTTTGTTTAAGAAATTCACAAATAAAATTTCCATTTATTTAGTAATGATGATAAATTTAAAAATCCCATTTATTTAATCACCATAATGTTTTAATTGTATTGTTACACACTTGCCTAATTCATCGTGTATCTTGTCCTGTCACCAAACTTTGTTAATACAGAACTATTGCTCGATAATAATTCTTACACACACAACCACTATGCAATGAGAAAATGAACTTTTATTAGGAACAGTCAGTAAATGTTTTTTTTTTGGTCCCGGGTAAATGAGAACTGTAACTTTCTTGCGATCACTGTAACATCAGTGACGAAGAGATTCACTCAACTGTGCCAATAATATATAATATTACTATACAAATCAAATTGCATATTTATGTACACTTCATTGCCCTTATTGGGCTTAGTCACAGCTAACTACTGTCACTAGTAAAGTCAGCAATACTCGAAGCGACACCCATATATTATGTAGTGCTTATATTTGTAACTTCTATATATTGTATAACTGTCTTAGGAGATCTCTTCACAGGCGATGGTACAAAACACTGGAAGTGTTTTAATTCTTACCGAAGCTACAAGCCATTAATATGCGAATGACTTCCATTAGTGTTTGTTAGAGCTGTTTGTAATACCATACACTTGTCCAATAAAGACTTATCAGCCTTTTGAGCATTATCTTATTCTTTTGTGGGTTGGCACAAGTCATACAAAAATCCCCAAATATTTTTGTGTTTTTCGAGTTACTCAAACCGTTGTTTCAATGATGATGCATCAACTATGACAAAGAAAAAATTCAGTTTAAACTTTTCTTTCGAACTAACATTTGCCGACTCGTCAAAGCCTTCATATTCAAAATTCCTCTTCTTCCTTCGTGCACGAGTGGGATCTCCAAACGACGCATCATCTATTAATGTACTTGCTAGCTCTTTTGCAGTTATAACTGCATTTTTGTAGCCATCATTTTTGTAGGAAGATACATACTTCACACAAATCTTGATTAAAGTGGTGAAAATACAAATATCTATCACTGGGCTTTGCATTGATTTACACACAATGTTTATTTGATACAAAATATCGTTCCCTACAATAAGATAAATCAAAACTTTAAATTTTATTAATTGGTCTGCTACCAGCACCTGCCAAACTAAATTCAAACACTGCAATTAAAGCATCATGCATATTCTTCATATGTTATATAATAGCCTTGACACTATCAATTCTACTTTTCCAGAATGTAGCAATTAGTGGTTTCACACTGCAGCTGGTCACATAGTCCTTCAAAATTTCCCAACGTTAAACAGTAGCTGAGAGCAACACATATATTTTCTGCAGAACACCAAACAGTGTGATAGAAATAGTTAATGATGATGCTGCAGCTGAAAACAATAAATTCAAATAATGACAGCTCCAAGACAAAAATTATGTTCTTGGATTTCTGAAGAATTTTTGCTTGGACACTTGTGTTGTTACATCTCATATTGGCACCATTATCGTATCCCTGGCCATGGCAGTCTTATAATCTTAGTCCATTCTCGGCTAAAGTTTTTAATGGTTCTGACAAGGCTTCTCATATATAATTACTGAAATTGTGAAATCCCAAAAAGTGTTCATTTATTGTAAATACACCATTTTCTGCAGCCACAAACCTTATTGTGAATTATATTTTCCCAGTGTAACGTGACTGATATCTGGGGTGCAGCCTAAAATTATGTAATAATATTTGGCCTTTGAAGGCTTTTAGTGTTTGTTTCGAGTACTGCTTCATCTAAAATGTTCATAAGTTAATTTTCTATAGTTTTCACGCAATAATGGTTATTTGATGACTTGGCTGAAACATGACTTAGGTGTTGACGCATAACATCATCAAAATTTCCCAACAGTTCTACTTGGTCAAGAAAGTTTCCATTATTCTATGTAAATAGCTTTCCCGAGGATCCCTTGAAAGCCAAATTATGCTGGGCCAAGTACATAATAATGGACAGATAGTGTTCGAGCACACACTTCCAGTGCTGAACTTCATTATTTATAAGTTGTTGATGTTTGAATCTATACCTTGATTGAGACTAAGTCTGGATTCTTACTTAATCCACTTGCAGTATGCATTTATATGATCTGGTGACTTTTTATGTTCTTTCAAGCTATCACTTATGTGCTTCCAGTCACAAAAACCAGTTGCTCCTAGTTTTGAGCTACAGTCCCTATTGAATATTTCGTAGCAAACGTACAGTGCACAGTCCGAACTAGTAGAATGCACAACCCATCGCCTTTTAAATGTTTTCCCCATTATCAAGCTTCGTAATTGTATATTTTATATTTTTAAAAATGCCGCTTGTTTGCATCCGAAGTAGTAAACACTGTGTATTTTATTTCTTGAGGTCTGGTTTAAAAAAGGTGTCTATAACAATTATAGAAGGTTGCATAACATTAAGCCATGACACTGGATCGGACAAATAGGTTTTTTCTGAAACTAGATTAATTTTTTACTCCAATAGAGTTTGGAAATTTGTAGATTCCAAAGATTCCAACTTCATTTGGGAAAATGGTTCTGCTGAAAAGGAAATTCTGTACACATTTCCAGTGGTGCTAATGCCCTGATCTTCTTTATGAAAGGTGTTGCTTCTGGCATTGTCACAGTATGTTGAACTTGCAAGGGAAGCTGACGTAATAGGTAACAAGAAGTTATCACTGCTGTGTGCATCTTGTTTTATTCTAGTAACATAGTCGGGTTTCCATTTTCTGTTCACAGCACCAAATAATTTCTTCTGCCATTAATTTCTTCATACCTATTGCATATCTTGCCTAGAAATAAAAACAATTTATTTTATATGCATAATAGTAGGGAAAAGATATCATTGATAAAAATCCCTGTAATTTCTCGAAATAATTCATAAGAGGGCTACACGTCATTGAAATGTATGCTGTTATCACGTACGTTATTAGACCTTCACTCATTCTAGACGCCTCTAAGAACTTTTAACCAACAGCAAAAAGATAGCCCTCGGTTGTCCTATCTCTGCGAGATTAAGTCGAACAGGAAAGTGAGGTCCGATTGTGTCAACAAACAATAATTAATGAACGACCTGTACTGTAGCACTCAAGGTTGTACAGGATTGTGACGTCTAGCGAGATTGTTCTTATATAACGCGAAATAGCGGTCTCTAACTACTGATAAGATTTACAATGCTATGTGCAAAGAATATAAAACATTAAAGTAGAGTATGTTAAGACATATCTAGATAATCTTACAATGATGTATAAGAGTATCAGCAGAAAAAAATTATAACCTTGAAAATTGTTGTTAATATTTGAAATTTTTTAAACACAAATGCTTATATAAAAACATTTTTTTTAGCATGATTACATATAACGTCGTGTTTCTTAGACTGCTAGTGACACCCGGACAGCACTTTTTATATTAAAAAGTTGCAGGAGGACAAAAGTTGGTTGAATAGAAAATCTAAGCAGGGTCTAAAAAAATGCTCACTTTAACGTGAATAACATAGTCTATAAACATAACTTATGTATCTACACAAATAATGTAATGATTTATTTTACTTAAACCTACTGCATTAGATAACAAGTAATGAAATCCCAGTCTTGGTTAAGATTAACATTCATACAATTATATTGTTTGAGGTCACAATATCAATATGTGAATATGGTTAATTACAAGCTAACTAACTCTTCAAGCAAAGCAGACTCAATAAGAATGTTACCCGTTTCCAAATGGTAACTACATCCTGTAGTTTGAACAATAAGGCACAGAGTGCACTAAGCGTTTAGCCTGTATATCGTCAGTAGCTCATCAGTTAGTCCATTTTTCAGCACACTATTTACAACACCACATTCGTAAACTCTTCTAGATTTTGTTCCCTCTTTAAACCAATCTTGGACTGTCAATATTATCAGCAGTGCAAATGTTCAATTACCTTTATGTGTGCCTAATTTCTGCTATGATTGCAGGAGAAAAAATAATTTTGTTGTCTGTTTTTGGCGCCCCCTTCATCTTGGCGCATGGGGCAACTGCCCCACTCGCCCCACCCTAGGGCCGGACCTGACTCTGGTTCTTACCCCAGGGTAAAAATTATGTTGGCACATCTAAAAAAACGTGCTAATAACCTTGTAGCTATGTTTGCTGAATAACTGTCTGAGACTCAAGTTAAATCCCTTCAGAGCATTGTAGCTCAAACACAGTCACTGTTTGAGGCTCTTACTAATATGGAGTCACTCTCCATCATAGTTCATAAAAGTGTAGACCTCCCAAAAACCACCATTACATCAATTATTCAACAACTGACTAGCATTAATGTCACTTCACCTTCACAAGTACCTGTCACCACAAAACCCATTTCTGCTCACCTAGTTGGTAATCCATCCATTCCCACCATAACCTCAACCACCTTTCCACTCGCTACCATTCACAACACAACGCCCAACCAAACTTCCCATTCCTTCCATCCCACCACAGTTTCCAGTACACCCATCCAAATTTCCCACTCACAATCATCCACATATTCATCGGTTTTTGGCAAAATAACTCACCCCCTTGAAAATATGCTTCGTGGTTTTCCAGCTGCTGATGGTTTGAGTGTACCCAAGTTTTTGGAATTTATTAAGGTCATAGTCAAACTACAACAAAGCAGAATAGTGCCAGAGGCACAAATTCTTGAGGTCGTTTCCCCCTTTACTCAAGGGCCCTTGAGTGAGTGAACTTGTCTAGCGATGTCTCAACACATGTTATTTGATGCATACCATGCGGACATTTTAAATTTTTTTTATTCCCTCAAGGTTGTGTGACCAGTTGCAATTGAGAATGTTTAATAGATTACAAGAACCTCAGGAAGCACTTTCAGTTTATTTTAGCAGTATCAAAGAGACCGTAATCATCCTGCCTTTAAATTTACCTGAAACTGAAGGTGTTGGAACCTTAAGAGCGTTCACATTTACTATTTTTTTTCCAAACCCAACACATTTGCAGGATCGGATCAGGCTTGTATTCATTCTCAATACATATATTATGCTGACCAAAAGAAGCAAAACATTTTTAAGACACACCAGTCATTTCGTGGGTCAGATAGCAAGAAAAGGCCTAATTATTCCCCCACCCATGCTGTCGTAAGAAAAGATCAGTCACAGGGTATTAAGTATGAGAATTCCCCTTCTCCCTCTGGCTCTCTAGCACGGGAAAAACCTTCATGTAGATACGGTAAGAGAGTAGGCCACAGCATTGACCAGTGTCGTATTCTTGAACAAAAAAACAAGGCACTCTAGGACAAGTGATCTGTTATCCTCGATATCCAGGCAAGTTTGCTAATACTCAATATAATGCTCACCTGTTTCATTATGTAAAACGTTTCCAGAAGTCTCAACAGTTGTTTGGTACTTACGACCATGCGAAAAAGACAAATTTTGAAGTAATCCATGTGAAACTTCCTAATGTTGTGGGAATTCACAAGGTCAGAACACCACATGTTGAGGTAAATTTAGGGCCATTGCCTGTTAGAGCTCTTGTTGATTCTGGATCTGCTCGCACTCTTATTTCTGTACGACTCTTTGAAAAGTCAAAGAAATTGAAGTTAATCAAATCAGTAGAACCATTAGACAGGCCTTGCTAATTTCTTGTTGCGCCACTATTAACTAAAAAATTGATAATTTCACTTGGCTTCATAAATGTCTAGTGTCTAAAATTTAGGTTTGGACTTTATTTTGGGTGCTGAATTCATGGTTGCTACTGGCCTAATACTTGATATTCAAGATGAAAATATTTTTTTTTAAGTTTGCTACAAAAATAAAAATTCCTTTAGTAGGCTCTAAAACTAAGCAAAATAGTTGCTATGTTGATAAGGCAGAGTCCAACCAAGTCATTGATTCCTTTGGACATCTTAATGAATAGCAGCATGCTGCTATTGAGGACTTATGCAAAAATATCCCTAAGGTCCTTACGACAGAGTTAGGTCTAACCAAATTAATTGAATATCAAATTTAATTACTCAACAAAGAAAACATCAAGTGTCATGCTTACAAGTTAGCACCTCCTCAAATGGAAATATTGAGGAAACATGTGCATGAGTTATTAGATAAACGAGTCATAGAGCAGTCTACTTCCCAATATGCTAGTCCCACATTTTTGGCACCAAAATATAATGGGAAACATCATATGGTTGTGGACTACCATAAACTTAATAGAAACATTGAGATTGAATCTGTACCTCTTCCTGATCTCCATTCGTCTTTCAATTGGTTTGGAAAGGCAAAAAATTTTACCACTCTATATTTAAATGCGGCGTACCATCAAATTCCCTTGACAGACGACTCCAAGCCAATTACTAGCTTTTGTGTTCCTTGGAACTTATATCAGTTTACCTGTGTGTCGTTTGGTTTGGCCACAGGTGTTTGATATGATTTTTCATTATGTGAAATTCAAATTTGTGTACAATTATCTGAATAATCTTGTCATTTACTCTGACACTTTTGAGCAACATTTGGACCACTTAATGGAAGTACTCTCTTGTTTGGAAAAGGCAGGTCTAACTGTTAACCCTTCTAAGGTTAGGTTTGCAATGCAAGAGATTTCATTTTTAGGACATAGAATTTCCTCCAGTGGAATTTCGACCCTGATAGAACAACGTCTATTAGAGATTTTCCGTCCCCACGTGATGTGAAAGGCATAGCGAGATTCATTGGTATGACAAATTTTTTTGACAAATTTATTCCTAATTTAGCTGAAACGGAAGTACCAATGAATAATCTTAGAAAAAATCTGTTGTATTTGAATGGAGTGAAGAACAGCAAAAATACCTTTGACACACTTAAAAATGACATCATATGTCCTCCTGTATTATACATGTCAGACTTTAGTAAAGAGTTTATCCTACAAACAGATGATTCTAGTCAAGCTATTGGAGCTGCCCTGGCTCAGGAGATTGATGGCTGTCATCAACCAATTGCCTTTGCATCTCGTACTCTTATTCCCCAAGAAAAGAAATCTCTTACTATTTATGAACTGGAATGTTATTGATCAATTGAGACAATATCTTGAACATGCAGAATTTTTTCTAAAAAACAGACAAGGCTTTTCGTGGCTTTTGGCTCATCCCTGGCAATTAGATAAAATTGGTAGATGGATTGTAAAAATTCCTTCGCTGAAATTCAGAGTACAGCATATTAAAGGTACACAAAATATTGTAGCATATGCATTATCCCGTATGTTTGATGATACCAATATTAAACCTGAAGTACTCCCAAATTGTAATGTTTTGTCAAGTTTCCCATTAGTCTTTACCGATATTAAAGAACACCAAGGAAAAGACAGCAATTTGAGTCAAATTAATTCAAATTTAAAATCAGGCAATGAACATGAACCTTATTTTCATTCAAAAGGACTTCTTTGTTGCATATATCGTGACAAAGGGAAATGTATTGTTTTTACCTGAACACCTGAAAGCTATGATTGTTTCATATTTTCATTGATCTCCTACTGGTACTCGTCTAGGAACACATAAAACCATTAAGGCTATTCGACCGCATTTCATTTACAAGGGAATGGATGCTTACATTTCAGAAAGAGTAAAACGTTGCCAAATTTGTGCTCTGAGCAAACCAGCACAGAATACACACTTAGGTTTTCTGTCTTCAAATGTAGCTGAAAAACCGATAGAAAAAATGATTATTTATTTTGTCGGTCCCTTTCCTAGAAGCATACTAGGAAATACATGTTGCTAGTGTATGTTGATGCGTTCACCAAGTTTGTTTGGTTATTTCCATTGTGGAAAGCTGATGCTATGTCAATCATTCATGTTTGTTCTTAAAACATGCATTTTTCAAAATTTTGGTACTCCATCTATTGTTTCTGATAATGGTTCACAGTTTACCTCACACCTGTTTAAAAACATGTGCTTTTCTCATGGCTTACAACACTTTACTTTATCCCCATATAACCCTCCTCCTTCGCATGTGGAGCATTTCAATCGAAACCTTCGTTCTGCTCTCATTGCCTTTCATGCAACGGATCAGACAAATTGGGATAAAAATCTTTCTTGGCTACAGATGGCATTTAATTTTGCTAAACATGAATCTCACAAAACTAGTCCATTTAATCTCATGTTCACTTATGCTCCAAATAACCCTTTGTCGAATCTGTGGCATATAAATGACTTATTGCCGAACGATCCGAAGGATGTTCGTGAGGTTTGGGCTTCTGCCCTCAATAATTTAAAGCGAGCTCATTTCAAGAGTGGTGCAAAGTATAACAAAGGTCCCATATATAGTCATTTTGGTGTAAGTAACCTAGTTTTGTGCAAAGCTCACCCAGTCAGTTCGGCAGCTGATAAGAAAATGGCAAAAATTTGTTATCATTGGTCGAGCACATATCAAATCCAATGTTTTTTGATGCCAGTCGCTGCTGCTTTAGCTGATCCCAGTTCAAGAACCTTTATTACTAGGGCACATGTATCACATCTGAAGAAATTTCATGCAACCAAATAATATTTTTTTGTGTTGTTTAGGAGCTGCAGACCCTAACTGTGCACTTTATATTATGTACTTCAGTAACTGTTGTTACTTGTCTGATCCTGATTTCGTCTGGTTCGTGGACTGATCACCCATTGAACCGAGTCATTTTAGGATCCATATCTTTCTGGGCTCACACTTCAACAACAAACTGTGCTAATAAGTTAAGTTACTTCTTATCTATGGTCTATTGTTTCTTGTGTAATTTCATTTATCTTGTGATAACAGTGTCTTATATTGAATTGATGTATGTATGTATGCATATATGTACTATGGAATATTTTGTGGCATAATGTCCAGCGTTATGGGTATTTTATATTTCTTCTGGTACTGAACTAGATAGGTTTGTGATGCCCGAGTGGTCTAGGGCTGAGCACAAACTCTCAATAACAAATTTTCTAAGTCAATTTAACACATTTAATCAAATTAAGCATTGAAACTGTTACATTTACTTACTTGGCGATGTGGCAGAAGACGGCATGGGAATGGTTAATATAAAATAAAATAGAGACGATATGAGAAGCAATAAAATGATATAACCAAGGTGATGAAGGAGAATGGAGACGCAACACAGCTCAGGCGAGTCGTCTCAGGTGGTTATGTGCAGTCTCTGGCGTTGTCTGCTTAATTCTATCGTCCTCAGGCCGTGCATGCCATAATAAAGCAACATGAGAGTAGTGGGGAGAAGTCTCCCTCCATCAAGAAGTCGCGCATGAGCAGTCTCTCACCAATGAGAAGTCAGGGCAAGAAGAGTCGCCCACTAATGAGAGAGCAAGGTTAGGGCATTAGTCAATCAACCGGAACTTTTCACATGGCCTCAAAGTGTGGTATCAAAATCATGTGACTGGAAAATAGCATGTGATACAGCGCATGATTCCAGGAGTCATGGGACGAAAATATCGTAAAAAACAGGACTTATTTCCCGTGAAAAGTGGTTAGCAATCGCAGTCACGCAGTGCTGAAATCACCACAGGCAGTATTAGAGCAGATACAGCTTCCTGTCGCAGGCACCGCAGAACCTGATAAGTTGAGAAAATACTTCACTAAAATGTTCTCTCTCTTGAACTGGAGAGCTGGCAGAGTGCCCGCGGCACTACATCACTCCCTCTTTTAGAAACGTTTTGTTCGGGTTGAGCAAAACTTTAGAAAGTTATGTGGCTGAAGCTATACGTGTGTTGGTCATCAAAGTGAAGCTGGTTGAAGTATAGCTGGAAGTGTAACTGCTCCTTCAGAAACAACAGAATGTGGACTCGCCAGCAATGGAAATTCAGGTTTCCGGTCGACCAACTAACAGCCATTGGTGTAGCAGCGATGTTGACACAAGAGTCTTCTTTCTTGAAGCTTTATGAAATTGCTTCCGTACTCGCGTTCAACTGCATCATAAAAGTTAATAAAAGGTAATGAGTTATTTACTATTCCATCAAATAACTTTAAAATTAACTGAACTCAAAAATGGGGAGTACCATGTCACCTTCCTCATTATTTAAGTTCGCCTTCGTAATTTTCAGAAGTGCAGCTGAAACAAATCTCATGCCCAATATACATATTGGATAACATTAAACATCAACACTTGTTACAAATATTTGTTACAGCTCCATCTTGCATACGAAGACTATTAAATAGTCCGATCATCATTTATTTGTAGTGTTAATGGAATAATTGAACAAAGAAATATTATTTTGTGAAATATATATGTTCATAACACAGCGTATCTTGTCTTCATTGATTAATCTTACAATAGTTAAAATTGTTTTCAGACTTGAGTTAAATTATCTTCAAAAAATCAATCAATAATTACATTAGAATCAAACCATTGAATAAACACATTAGGACATTTTGTTTGTTACTCTCTGGAATATCGGATTCCTAGTGTATATTACTTGCTGTAGCATTAAATTTTAAAAATCCCGCGCACTATACTCTGCTTTTCACTGACACTTCTTTAATTTTTGCCTCTGGGCATCAACATTTAGTCACTTCGACGTATCATGGAATTCTTAAAGCAAATAGTGGCTGTCATCCTCGATGTCGGTTGTGGGGCTGGAACTGTGCTCGAAACAGCACACATCTCCATGGTATCTGCTTGATTCTCGGGAAGTTGGGCAGGCTCTGTGGTCTCAGCTACCTTCCGATGTGGGAGGCAGGCGTGTGAACACCTGGTCAGTGTCTCACACAGACACAGTTTTAGGGACTAGATGACGAGTACCAGACATCCCGTCTTAACGAACCCCACCAAGTAGTGACTGTGGCGTTCGATGTGTTGATTCAGAACTATTCTATGTTTTAAATCATGAATGTCCAACATGAGATGATTTAACTCTACATCTTCTTCTGTATTTAGCTCTGACAGACTAATATTGAAGTTAGTTTTCATGGATGCAACGAACACTTGTTCACTATTTCTTAATAAGGACTGAACTGGAGAGAACTTGACGCCATTCACTTTGTATTTTATATGTGTTACCTTGTTACTGTGTGGTAACAACTGAATTCTCTCATTAAATATCAGACAACTGCTTACCTGGGACATGACTCTCTGCGCCGAGATCCCCTCCTCCACCATGCGTGCTTCACTCTTTTCATAAGGACACATTTTAGTAACTTTCATATTTCCCGGTACTGAATAAATCCAACTATCACCATCTACTAATCTAATAAACACTGGTACGATCGAGTTACCTAGAACTTCTCTTTTACACATTTTATAATCGTAACAAGGTTGTGACAATATTACATTAACTAGACAATTCGTTACCTTTATGTGAAATGTCGGGACGTTAGCTGGACAAACTATATTATTTCCGCCTTTACATTGACTCATGTCTGCTTCAGTCATTAACAAATAAAACGGCCTGTTCTCTGACAGCGCGATATAAGGTGCACCTGGCACTATCTGAATGTATCTCTCTAAATTTCTCTCAGACACGAGAAAAGGGTGAGCTCTATAAATTGTGAAATACCTATTCGCGGATCTCAAAGGAAACTCAATTATCAATTGTATACTACCAATTGTAGCAAGTGAATGTACCATCCTTACGTCATAGTAATTGTAAACCTGATCAAAATCAGTACCTGCTATCAAAGTCTTGTCTGTGGGCAATTTAAGAGCAATACCTCGAATAATTTCTGACAAATTTCCTGGAGTCAATAACGAAGTGGGTAACCTACCAGTCGCTATGATATCCAATGCCACTTTAATTTTTGTTACCTCTTGTTTATAAGACTGAAGAGTTAATTCTAATTCTCTCAGCAAACTACTGTATTTAAGTGCTTCGCCTAAATTGGGAATTGTTATTCTGTGATTCCTTTCAATCATTGAGGCTGTTAAAGTATTTCAAGCAGTCATGTGGTTCAAAGTTTTTATTACTTTCGTTAACTCTTTTGCTAAAATGCCTACGTCCTTCGAGTTTTTCTCTACTCTGGCATTCATCCCTTTCACGAAAGTCAATTGTTTCTCTACAATATGAATAAATTTTTCTTGTCTCGTCCCCAACTCACTAGTGACTTGTGAATACGGACATAATCATCATTCGTAAGTGTACCAAATAAAAATTTCAGAATACTACCACCTGCATCTATCAAACCTCTCTTTTCGCGAGACGATTTTCTGGGTAATAACAAAGTTAATTCATTTACTTCCTCCTCTAATTCTGCAATTAGTCTATCAAGAACGTCTATCTCTTAACGTGGTCTTTCAATCACTTGGTTTCCCGAAAACTTCGTCCATTTAGTTATGTTCAGTTAGTTCCTAAATTCCTGATTAATACTCTCCAATTTTCTTATCGGTATGTCTAGCACTATTGTCCATCTGTCTCCTGTTAATACGACGTCCATTTCTTGGACCAGACTCATGCAAGCGCCTATGGTGTGATCTGCAATGCAAACCAATATACCTCTTATTTAGTTTTTCGCATTTAACTCGTAACTATCATTAAATTACAGGTTACATTATACTCTGAGGCTACGTATCACTTATTTCTATTTCCTCCTCTTCCATTGAGGGGTTTATTACATGTGAATGTAAATTATACCTGACACTAGGTTCACATACTTTCTCACTAATTTTCCCTTTTTGATAACGCGACGGTTCCCAAACGTCGTAAGTTTCTACATTATCATAAAACTCACTGTCATCGAGGATGCTGTCGTCCCTAGGGCATTCAACACATATTTTCTCTACTTCACCTATTTCTGCTAAATCTGTTATGTCTGCTAAAATTGGGAGTGACTTTGAGTCTATATTTTCTTCAATATTTTCCTCACTTAATTCTTTATCACTTTCACTATCGCAAAATTTCTCAACTGTTTCTACTTCAACAATTATCCGTGTGGCTTTTTCCCTGCACGTTGTGTCTCGGCCTAGACACAAGCTCCTTGGCTCTGTAGAATTTTTAGACAACTTTAATCTATCACTGTGCACAATAACTTTTCTCTTGTCTAATAATACTTCAAATGTGACTGAGCTCAGTTTTCTCAAAATTTTATGAAGTCCAGACCAAAACTTATGAAACTTAGATACTCTGCCTTTCGTAACACTTGGTGTGTGTAGATACACATAATCACCTACCTCAATATCTGGTGATTTTGATTTCTTATAATAATACTCTTTTTGTCTCTCAAAAGCTACTTTATTCCTTTCGCTAGCTACTTCAGGTGCTTCTTTTAACGTGTTACCGAAAGTTTCTACGTGTTCCTTTGCTGTCATGCCTTCCTCTAACACATTTGGCTGGCTGACTACTCAATTCACTTAAAGGGGGTAGCCTAACTTCTTTCCCATATAACAATTAATGTGGGTTATAACCGTCACTGACTGAGGAACCATCCTATATTCGTGCACTGCGTATGGCAAATATTCTTCCCAATTACTACCATATTCATCTAAGTAATGAGATATCATGTCCACTAGGGTTCGATGAAGTCTCTCAACAAGTCTGTTTCATTGTGGTCTGAAAGGAGTCGTATGTAACTTCTTAATTTTTAACACTTTACACGTCTCTAACAACAACCTAGACACAGAATTTTTCCCTTGATCTGTCAGCAAGCTTTGAGGACAACCGTGCCTTAAAATAATCTGCTGTACAAAATTTTTCACTACTGTCTCTGCAGTTTGATCGGGAATTGGTATCGCTTCACAGTACCTTATGAAATAATCAATAAATGTCAACACATATTTATTCCCTTCTCACTCATCGGTAAGGGACCTCAAATATCTAGAGACACCAACTGAAATGGGGAATTTACTTATGGTAAAGAACCTAACGGTGCTTTCGTCATTTTTATACTTTTTCTCCTAAGACAATCATCGCACCTCACAATATATTCATCTACATCTTTATTCAATGTTGGCCACCATTACAAAAATTTGAGGAGGTTTTGAGTTCGCTTCAAGCCTTGGTGAGCAGAAAATTGAGTGACATGGTGATGACTAATTATTCTGGTCATGAGCGACTTTGAAACAACTACTAAAATTTTGTCCTCTTCGCGTTTGTATAGGACGCCTTCCCTATCAACAAAGAAATTTCCCTTATCTGCCTTATTAATTATACTTAGACATGTTTCGTCTGCCCTCTGTTCTTTCTTAATTATTTATCTAGTTAAATCTTCTGAATTTATCGCATTTACCATTCGCGACAAACAATCTGCATTCGCGTGTTTCTTGCCAGGTTTATGGACTACTTCAAAATAAAACTCTGCTAAACGAAGTGCCCATCGAATGAGTCTCGAACTAGGTCTTACAAATTCAATAACCATCACAATGCAGCATGATCAGTAATAACGGTAAATCTATGCCCATACAAATATGCTCTGAACTATTTTGTGGCAAAAACTAAAGTGCACAAATCTTTTTCTGTTGTACTGTAATTCCTTTCTGCTGAATTGAATTGTCTACTGGCATAGGTGATCGGTTTCTCGTGTCCGTCCCTCATTTAAGAAAGGACAGCGCCTATGGCATAACTACTAGCATCTGTACTCACAATATAGGGTTGTGAAAAATATCGATATAAAAGAATTGGATATGAAATTAATTTTTCTCCTTGCATTTTAAAAGCTTCCTCTTGTTCTGCCCCCCCCCCCCCCAATGAATGGTTCATCTTTCTTAGTTAATTTCGTTAATTTCGTTTTGCAATGTCTGCGAAATTCGGTACAAATTTCCTATAATACTGAAATTAACCTACCACTGAGCTAACTTCTGTCACATTTTTAGCTCTGGGGAGTTCTTCACTTGCTTGTAGATTTTTCTGATTTGGTTTTACGCATTTTGAACTTACAACATGCCCTAAGTATTCTACACTGTCTTGTACAAATGAACACTTACTAGGCTGGATTCGCAAATTAGCTTCCTCTAGTTTTTCCAATATTTTACTCATGCGCTCGGCATGTTCTATCACATTACTACTAAATATTATAATGTCATCAAGTTATACTAAACACTGATCACCTAACAAACCTGTTAGAACATAATTCTCCATTAACCTCTCAAATGTAGCTGGGGCATTACACAATCCAAACGGGAGGTCTATTAAATTCATGTTTCCCCATGTGTGTAGCAAAACTCGTTTTTTTCCGATCACTTTCTTGTAACTCAATTTGGAAGTAGCCACTCGCTAAGTCCAATGTTGAAAAAATATTTCGACCCGTGCAAGGAATCTAACGTCTCTGTGACATTCGGAATTGGATAGGGATCCTGCTTCGTAACTTTTTTTAACTGATGGAAATCTATACAAAATCTCATCTTAAAAGAACCGTCTTTATTTTTCTGTTTCACCATCTCTACAGGAAACTGGCAAAGTGAGTTACTCTCCGAAATAATATTTTTATCAAGCATGTCATTTATTTGCTCTGCAATTACTGGTTTCAATGCATGCGGTACTCTGTGTGGATTCTGCTTTATTGGTCTGGCCTCTCCTGTATCTATCTTATGTTTCAATAAATTTGTGCACCCGAAATTCGAACTATCTTCCACTTGAAATATATATGCAAACTTCATTAACACTGGGAACATTATATTAAAATCTCTCTTACTGAAATGTTTCCGTTTATCTCTAACAATTTTCTCTGCCTCTATAAATTCATGTTTTGGTAGTTCTGGTAACTTTTTACCCTTCCGCTTCACTGATTCACTATTATTTGCTGTGTGAGTTTCAAAACTCTGACTACCTTGCGCCACTAAAAAATTTGGCACATTTAATACTTTGCTCTCTCCATTTGATGATTTACATGTATTTTCCGTGCGAGTTTCACAATTCTGACTACCTTGAGTCTGTACATAATTCGGCTCATTTATTCTCATTTTACGTGAACTATATAACATCGGTACCGATTTTTCATTTACGTGCGTATTTTCAAAGTTAACTTCTCTGTTTCTCCTAATTTTCACATCACTCTGACATCTCAAATCATCTCGACACTTCAACTTTTTATCGCGACAATTACTACAACAATTCAAACTTCTACAACAATTATTACTTTTACCACATATCAAATTTTATCATTTATCAAACTTTTACGACAGGACTCTGGGTTTTCATTTGGAATCGGAAGTGCCTCTGCTAGGCATATACTATCTCGGCATATTATGGGGACACAGTGACAAAATCTGTCCTGCTCCATGACCTCGCTAATTCACTCACTTTATGGCTAACACAACTCGAGGAGATTACTGCTTCGGAGCCTGGAAGCCAACATTTTTTATCGTTGTTTCTAGGGACATCTGCGAGGATTTTCTTCCGTGGTCCTATTTGTGGCGACACTAAATCATTTTGTCCCGACCCAAGACTTATACAACTTCTCTCGGATATTCGGGGTACGCTATTTACGCATCATTTATGCTCCAGCAACATCACTGACAAGTGTGGAAAATCCTATTACCCTACCCTTTGGAATGATGAGCGTCTCATTAGTAATGATCGCGATTTTTGTCACTACCCTTACTGCTTTTGCTAACGCTCCAGATGTTTTCTTGAACCTTCACTGTGAGGTTTCCTTGAACCCTCAACTTGATCTACCCTGTCAGTAGTCCTCTTGACGTGACTGCCTACTTCACATGTCGCTCCTGCATCTTCTGGTCGACTAGGATACCATGTCCTCTTGCCCCCTTTGACGTGATCGTGATGAGGAACGAAACACTGGAACGCATCCCTTTGGCCCGAAAACAAAGGGGATAACATACTGATCACTCACCCTCATAAGTGCCTTCTTTTCAACTACACAGGTACCCTGATGGTCGTTCACCCCGTTCTCCAGATTCGTCTCACTGAATCTGTTACATGTCCCTAAAGAGTTTCAAGCCATACTGCTCCTACAATACACCTCGTTCTGTGGGAGGCTCTTGCCGGTAAGGATTAAGTTGCATACTGCCCTTGCCACACGGATGCCCAGTACACTCGTCAATGTCGGTTCGATAAGAAGCAATTTCGAGTCAGTGTCCCATCCCGCCGTGTGCAAAGCAGCATCTATCACTGTCTCCGATTTTGGTGGCAGAATCGTGTGTTGTATGATTTTCACTTCATTGTATTGATTACCATTCACAGATCCGGATCCAAGTTCAGAGATGGCCAGGATCTCAGCTTGTTTCCGCTGCTCTTTCTCAATTATGCAAGTTATTGAATTATATGTATCTAAATCAAACGTATTTTTGAGATACAATGTCTGTTCTTTCAAGTCGATTCTGGCAGCATAATAGCAGATAAAATAGGTTCCAAGTATTCCCTCGAAAGGAAGCTCTAATGCGCACACAAAGAACCAATATGGATAACATTGACCATTTACCCACAACTCTACATACTGGGTACCTGCGATCTGGAGAGAGTCTCCAGTTACGCCTTTCGCTTCTAACTGAGATTCATCGATAATATTCCCGCTGATTCTAGGTCGAATGAGAGACAGTAGTATAAAAATGCCGATTCGACCACAGCCCCCAGTTATCAGAAAACCAACAGTAAATTAAATGCTCGAGCCATCAGAAAACCAACGGCAAATGAAATGCTCGAGCCATCAGAAAACCAATGGTAAATGAAATGCTCGAGCCAACAGAAAATCATCAGAAAAAATTCCTCTTAATTTTCTGATCCAAAACATCAACTGCCAATTCGAGCACAGCAGCAAAAAGTGACTACAAAAAGTTGCGTTTGGGAGCAGCCGCAAAAAATAACTACAAAAAGTTGCGTTTGGGAGCAACCACAAAAAAATGACTACAAAAGTTGCGTTTGGGAGCAGCTGCAAAAAGTGACTACAAAAAGATACGTTTGGGAGCAGTTGCAAAATAAGTGACTCAAAAAATAGTGTTTGGGAGGAGTTGCAAAAAGTGACTACAAATAGTTGCGTTTGGTTGCATCAGCAAAAATACGCATAAAAAGTTGCGTTTGTTTAGATCGTAGTCATTAGAATAAAAGTTGCGTTTAGGTGCATCAGCAAAAAAAAAAAGTGGCTCAAGAAATTTGAATGCGTAAAAAATAAAATGTTGTATATAATAAAGATGGATCAGTTGCTAAATGTATTAAACAGAACCCAACAATTTAAGAAACTTTCAGAACTTACAATTGGACAGTCCTATCCCATACCATGCTGTGAAATAAATGATACATGGTAGGGATACAAAATGGTAGTTACTTCTGGATATTTTAAAGTAACCTTACCAGACAGATATCTTCAGATTTTCAGTGAAAAAGTCTTTAATGATGTTAATCGCGGAGGTATAAATTTTGCATATGATGGAATTGTGAATTGTGGTGCTAAACAAATGCATTCTATTCGGTTTTTTTTAAGAGTAAATGATCGTCATCGTATAATTAGACATCAGTTGATTTTTACTTGTGCTCATATCTCTATAAAGTTTTAATGGTTATTCAATCATTAAAACAC
This sequence comes from Dryococelus australis, assembly GCA_029891345.1. Lineage (NCBI taxonomy): Eukaryota > Metazoa > Arthropoda > Insecta > Phasmatodea > Phasmatidae > Dryococelus > Dryococelus australis. Next base: position 9,701,149 of record CM056999.1, on the reverse strand, counting down.
AATTATCGCTCTGACTTCGGCAATGTGCTACAATATAGTCTATCTCCAAATTCGAGATATTAAAGTAGCCGAAACATTGAGTTCTTATTCTAAATCTTTTATTGCACTTTCTATAGAAATATTATTCATCTTTATCGCATGAAACGTTAATATTTTAAAAACTATTAACGTTATTATATATAGAATATGACTACTTCCAACCCTAAAATATATACGGCTTCATCTCTAATACCACTGTTCTTTTGGACAAATCAAAGTTAATTAACTTACCTTTTTCATCCTCAATTTCAACTATTATTTCATTAACTTGATTTGTTTGCACTGGAAAAAATAATGGATAAGCTGGTTCGTAATAGATCGTGTCGCCAAATCCAAATATTGTTCTTGGTTTAAAAGTGGCAATTATGTTAGTTTCTCTATGATTATATTCATCATGTATTAATATCATACCATTTACTATATTACAGTGTATATTTATTATTTCAAATGGAGCAAATTTTGAAATTGTATCGCCATAATGATCCACATTTGCTTTAGGAGTTTTATTTCTACGAAACCGAAAAATTTTCCTATTGAACCCCGTTTTCCAAACTGTAATTTAAGCATACATTTTACTTTCATTCTGTTTGTTATTTTATCCAGCTCGAAATATATATCATTTTCTTTCCCACCCATTGAATCTACACTAACTGAAAAAATTGCTTTTATAGTTTTTTCGAGATCTTTTAAGCTATATTGGCCAATTGGAATATCAATTGCTGATTCCATATCATTCTGAACCACAAAATATAGCTTATTTCTCCCAGAGATAATGTTATGCGTTAGATAAGTAGTTTAGAACTGAACTAAAGCCAATAAGTGTCCCTCTATCTCTAAAGGATAATGTAGTCTCTTCTTCAACACTGATTTGTTATCTGTTAGTTTGAATACTTTGCTCATTTATTATATTATTTTTAAAAAATATATTAATAAATGAGCAAGAAACATATAGACTGGGATATTAAAATAAGAATACCAGACAAGACTGTATCGACAAAACGTCATTGAGAATTATTACCTAATAATATTAACTGTTTGATTGTGGATCCTAGTAACTGTGGGAAAACTACACTTATGATAGATAATTTTATATATGCTCAGGGATGGTTGAACTTTGGTACTCTCTATGTCTGTTCAAAAAGTCTGGACCAACCAAAATATATCAATTTAAAGAAAGATATAGATGTAGCATCAAAATTACTTAATGAACCAATAGCATACTTCTTTCCATCAATTGAAAAAATGGTTGATGTAAATGAATGTCATAAAGAGTCTGTAGTTGTTTTCGATGATATCATACTTGAAAATCAAAATATGGTAAGGGATTACTTTACTCGCAGTAGACACACAGATATTGATTGTTTCTATTTAGCTCAGACATACTCAAAAGTACCTAAGCAGCTTATAAGAGACAATGCTAATTTTCTTTGCATATTCAGACAAGACGATACAAATCTTAAACATTTTCATAGTGATTTTATTTGTGCTGATGTGTCATTTGAGAAATTTAGGGAGACTTGTTCAAAATGTTGGAGTAATGAATATGGTTTTGTTACAACAGATATGACTCGTAAGTTAAATAATGGCAAGTACCGTTAAAATTAAAGACTTTTTAAATTCTTAGATTGAAAGTTTTGTTTTAATGGAAGTATTTCCAATAAAAACTAACATAATCTGATATTTTTAAATGTATTGGTATACCATAGCTATTTCAATAAACACAATTGTACCTTCGGGTACATTGTGAGCTTTTAGTATTTTAAAATATATCATATCATCAGGGAATACTTCAAAAGTTTTATACATGTCAATTTTTTTCCGTTGATGGTATAAGTTGATAATACTTTTGTATTTTTCTGGTTTCATTATTATTTCAACTATAGCTCCATCTCTCATAAAAAAAATTCTATATGATTATCAAAGTAGAATACTTTTTATTTTGAATTGTATTTCCCAACTAAACGAATAATGTTAATTCTGTTTTTCAGATAGTACTCTAAATTGATTGCATCCATCGGTGCAATGGGATTTCCCTCATGTCTTAGTCTTTTTTGTTCTAAATCTATATTTTTATCTACTTCCAAAAAATTAAGATAGGCTTTATCCAATGATATTTTATTTCTTGTCAGTGTGACTATAAAGTCGTTGAACTGTATGTAGGAAACAAAATCATTAGGATTGATCTTCTCAGTAGTTGTATCATTGTTCGTGTGTTCTTTAATTTGATCTTCAGTCCAAAAGCTCATTAATGCATTTCCACATATATGCATTGTTTATTAATAGTGAAATAATTTTTGGAAATTTAAAATTATGTGAAAAGTGATTTATGTCAATTGCACACAAATTACCCCAAGTTACTTGATTGAAATTTTGAATTCTATTATCGTTATAAAAGATATTACTTCCGAGATATGCTATTAATTCTCGTGGTAGATTTCTACCAGATGAATCAAAATACTATTTGTTGTTTGCTTTTTTCCAATAGCATACCCAGTGTGTACAAGAGTTTGTCGAAACATCTAGATTAACAATCCCGCATTCATTGTCGAGTGGCGTGTTAAGTAGCTTATCGATCATAAATACACCTCGAAAATTTTTAATGTTTAATTTTTTAACCATTTGATTAATATCAAAGTTACTGAGTGGAGTTACTTTTTTTTTTAACATTCCTACCCCACTTAACATTATTCAATCCCTTGCCATATTCCTCCATAGCTAAATTATGTCTATGTTGTTCTTCCAATTCTTGGTTTTTCTTCTTAGCATTAATTACTGATGTAGTGATAGATAATGCACCGCCAGCTAACGCTCCTAGAGCTCCCAATGCTGCGAAAATTAAGGGTAAAAATCCACCCTTGTGAACTGTCAAACCATTTCCAGTTTTCATTTCTTTGGACATTTTCTTAAGCTGTGGAACTGAAATTGTGAAAGTCATCCCTTTGTCCTCCTTTAATTTCTTGTTTTTACAATTCAGTTGGTATTTTGTTAGGAAAGAATCAATATTCAAACCCTTCAACTCCTCGTTAGGAACTTGAAATACAATGTTTTTTACTTTCATTTTTTATAACAAATATTTTATCATTTCATTTTAATTCCCCAGCCAAGCTTATGTTTAATATGCATCGCAGATCCAGTAACACCAGCCCACAATCTCTCATTGAGATCAGCATCTCAACTTAACAATCCTTTGAACGCTTTCTTTTCTAGTTCTTTGTCAGCTACATGTCTTTCAGCTAGATCTTTATGATGATGATAAGCTATATCATGTTCCATGTTATTGAGTAACCCTTTTCTGTGATGCTCCAACTCCCAAAAAGTATGTGGTATTGTGTTTAACACTCGTATCACATATGGTATATCTTTTGGATTATTCACAACAAAGTCACTAAACTTGCTGTTGAGTATATTCATTATTCCAACTTTTTCATTGTAATAGTTATCATTTCCAGCATTCTCTTCACCATAAATAACGAGAAGTCGATCAATAAACATCCTAACATCATCCATCCATATGTATTCTTTGAGATAATCTGTATATTTCTTTATACCTTTCCCTTTTTATGTGAGGGACGTTTCTCTTTAATTGAATCGTAAATAGGTTTAACAATAATTTTCCATTTATTCCCTTTACTTGATTTGGGCATTCCCAAATTTGGATCATTGTTTTGAAAAACTGTGTTTGTATCTGCTAGGATACGACTATAGTGTTCATAGTCAGTTGCAGTGTAGTCACTTTCTGTTTCTTTCTTACTAGTTAGTAATTTCATCAAACCATCAGTTCCAGTATATGTCTGGCCTTTTACAGTAATTTTGTCATTGATGAACGTTACTTCATTATCACCAATATACAATCTACCTTTATCAGCCTTTAATCCAAAAACATCATCTTTGCAGTCAATTAAGAAATCGGCCACTTTCTTATCAATTAATGTTGTTTTGTAGTTAGTTAACTGTAAGATATCAGTTTTCAAATACCCCAATGCTTCGTCATAGCGTTCATCGTCATCGACAATTCGTTAAACGCCATTGTCATAGCGTTCATCGCCATAGCGTTCATCGTTTTAGCATTCATCGTCATCGCCAATGTGTTTAATGCCATCGTCATAGCGTTCATCGGTGCCTGTTTTACCAAACAGATTTCTTTCAAATGATGTTTTTGTTGGTGTCTGTGGGTAGTCTAAATTCTTAACAGCAAATGCGAAAAGTTATTTTATTAAGTTCTTATTCTCATTTGTTACGTGTCCAATTTTTTGTCCCAAATCTTCTATCGCATCTATCAATGGTTGATTGTGTTTTTTATTTTTATTATATTCATCTTGACGAAATTTTCTAAAAGTCTTAAACTTTTAAATTAGCTGTATTCTTCTCTCTATATTGTTTACAATTTTTTGTTGTCTCTTTTAATAAATAAATAAATAAATAAAATTAACAATGATAACTTAAATGTATACTGTCTCAAATGTATAAAAAATACACTAATTTCATATAATCTTACCAATAATATCAAAGTAAGAATTAAATGTGTTTGTAGATGTATGTTTTCCAATAGTGCTAAAACATCGCTATTCACTGGTGGGAGTATAAAAAACGATATTGTAAATGAAATTCATAAATGATGCCAAAAAAACTTCCCCAGAAAAACTGTTCTATCTTTTGGTATCGATAATCTTTGGCAAGCTGATTAAGTCGAAATGAATTCTGGATCTTTAAAAGGTATACATATAATTAACAAAGGGTTTAAATATATGTTAACTGTAATATATGTTTTTTTCCAAATATGCATGGGCAATACCAATCAAAGCTAAAACTGGTGAAAATGTTACGTTAGCATTTAAAACTATTTTGAATGTTTGTAAAAACACATGCATTTACAAACAGACAAAGGTAAAGAATTTTACAATAAATCATTTAAGAAATTAATGGCCAACAATATAACACACTATTCAACATATAGTGAAAAGAAAGCTAGTGTTGTAGAAAGATTTAATAGAACATTGAAGGAGAAAATGTGGAAGATATTTACTACACAGGGAACCTATAAATGGATGTCTATATTACCTAAATTAATAAGTGAATACAATAACACTGTTCACAGTACAATCGGAATGAAACCCACCAATGTAAATGCAAAGAATGAAAGTTCTATTCTAATCAACTTGTATGGGGAGAAAGAAAAATGGTTAAACCAAAGTTTGCAATAGGAGATCAAGTTCGTATAAGTAAAAGTAAAAATTTGTTTTGAAAAAGGATATACACCAAATTGATACACTGAAGTATTTGAGGTGTGTGAAGTATTGTACACAAACCCCACGACATATAGAATAAAAGATATAAAAACTGAACTTATTAAAGGTATTTTCTATGCACTAGAGTTGCTTAAGACCAAATATGATAAAGACTACTTAGTGGAAAAAGTTTTGTGAAGAAAAGGGAATAAGCTGCTAATTAAATGGTTGGGTTTTGATAGTAGTCATAATTCTTGGGTTGATAAGAAAAGTGTAGTTGATTAGAATATTTTTTCTATATAATAAATGGATCAACAAAAAATTGAAAGTTATGAGCATCAGTCGTTTCCGCCAAACGACCAAACAAAAAATAATCTGAATGAATACAACAAGCACATTGAGTTTGATATTCCTATTGGTGATGCATTTTCACATCCGAATGAAGCTTATGTATACCAACAGTATAAGCTAACTAAAAGAGATACAAATACAGATTATGAAAAAACTTCAACTATTGATCTTTGTGAGAATTTCTTCCCATTCCAGTTCTCAAGAACTCTAAACATGGTTGTATAATCGAAAGTATTAACAACTCTGGCATCACTTCAACAATGATGCATACATTGCTAGATTCAGAATCAGAATCAGCATACTTCCAAATGTCGGGGATAGAACTAGGTAAATACGTTAGGAGAGATAAATGTAACAAAATTACCTATCCATTAAGATATTTGTTTGTGTTTATGAGATATTGTAATGAAATATTCTGGAAATGTGAGTACAATATCACATTCATTAGAAATTCTAATGATGATGTTTCGCTTTACAGAAGACCTTCAAATAAAGCAGATGGATCTGATGATGCAGATAATATACCAGATGCTGGTAAAATTGTTATTGAGAAATTGGAAATTCTGTGGCCAATTGTTGAATACGATCCTATTTATGGAGACGAAAATAAAGAAAAATTATACAAACACCCCAAAATTCAAATTGGTTTTAATTATTGGCAATGTCTTGAAAAACCAGTACCTACTAATGTAAACTCATTTCAGTTTGATATAAAAGATCAGTTCAATTCAATCCAATTCGATATACCAGACTTTGTCATTGTTGGTTTTCAACATAGCAGAAAAGAAGATCCTGTCCAATTCACACACGGTTCAATGTTTGACTCTTGTTTTGTCAAAAATATTTCTATTAAGAATGGACGGAATGAAGTGCTTCCCAAAGAGAATTGGAATTTAAACATTGATGATACAATTTTCGATAAGATGTATATTGCTTACAATGATTTTAGAAATTCAAAGACGATACTAGATACGCCTTATCGCAATAATGAACTGTGCTTTAACTCTGCATCATTTATTGGGAGAATACCATTGTATGTTATTGATTGTTCTTGCAGAAAAACAGCTATTGCAAAAGATCGAACTAATCTGAAACATACAGTTGATTTTAATAATCCAATATCGGCTTCAACTATTTGTAATGTGGCACTCGTAAGCCAAAGAAACCTAATTTATGATGTTAAAAGTGAAAGAATCACCGAAATCCAATAGTGTGCAAACATGTATGGTTATTAGTTTTTAATTAATGGTTATCCATTAAAAACATTTACTGTTACATAATAGTACTATAAGAGCATTTTAAATGTTCTCTGTTTGCTTCTTTCAGATCCCATTAAAAACATAATAATATTTAAGTGAAAATTTAATGTATGGAGATCGTCTCCATTTGCATCTTTAGTTTTTTGAACTGATTAAGGATATCTGAGTATGAGTATGGTAATATAGAACACTTTACATTGATCATTGAAAGATTAAATCTGTCAGCTCTGGTCAACATGTTTGTAAATTCATTGAATGCATAGTATAATAATCCATTGGTGTATCTAAAAGCAGAATCTAACCCAGCTGGAAAGCCCAGGAATTTCTTTGAAATTAAACAGAAGGATTTAGATCTGAATAAGCACTCGTCCAGTTACATAAAATACATTTAATCATAAAATACAAAAGTACGACCAGAGTATGTGTTTACATCTGCTTTTATTTTGGAATTCTGAGGTATACCCATTTCTAAAATAACCTTTGGATATCCAGACACGAGTTGCAGACTAGGATATTCAAATATTTGACTCAATAATTATTACTATTTCCCCTGATGGTCTCTGATAAATCGATGTAAAGCTTTCAAAATTAGCAGGTAAGAAAAACAGCCAGTTAGTCCAAACATATTTTTTTATAAAAAAATATACATCACTTGGTTGACTACTAAAAATGTGTTGATGTTTTTTAAGTTACACAAATCTACTTCTTTTGTAGGGAATAATATGTTTGGTTTAGGAGGAGATAACGAATGCATAGATCTTTTAGGTTTACCATATAGACTCTGTAATGCCAAAATATCTTCAGTTTGTAATGTTAGTCGATCTAAGACATAAATTGGGTACATAACAGACTCGTAAACATTCGAATGATGTATTCCTAATGCATGTCCTATTTCATGCAATAGCACAACGAAAATATTAATTTTTCCTTGAGATTTGTTGTCATGTTTAAGATACCAATCTTCTTCAGCATCAATGTGAATTTCAACTTGTGAGTTATCTGATTTCGGAAAAGAAAGCATGAGCCAGCACTCCTCCTCTCCCATCAAATTTGCTATTACATAAATGCCGAGACTTTTGAAATGTATGGATACTACATTTGTTTGATATTATTATGTGTGGGTTTTGAGCATCATGTTTAAACATAATGTCAGTATGTTTGGCCCACGTACGAAACACTTCTTGAGTTAGTTGTAGTATGTCATAATTGGCCAACACATAATGCCATTTTATTACTTTCGTTATCCATTTGGTAATAGATGTAGAAAAGCCAAATGTATCATCTGGTACCCCACATCTAGGAGTTTTGATTAGTGCCAGTGTCTCTTTACTTATTTAACCACTAAATTTGATATTGTGATACTCTTGGAAAAGTCGGAGAGCGTTTGAAACTATTGATGAATTTGCATGTGTAATATCTTTGTCAGGTACTTCTAAGTATCCAAAATCATTTAAATATTTTATTGTGCAAAGTATTTGATTTTTACCTCTGCTGGATGCTATCAAAATTACAATGATAATCGCAAAGGTAATCCTTTTATTATAATTAAAAAATTAATTCGTACAAGCCTGGTTCGTTGATAAATGTTGTACGAGGATGTATGTTTTCCGATAGCGCTAAAACGTTGCTATTGAAGCTTTGTAGTGCCCCCATGGTAGTGTATTATCATCTTCGGGACTTTATGCTTTTTTTCTCATCTCAATCGTATAGAGTTCATGTTTCTTACTTCTAATAAGATTCATACTTTTGTACAACACATTTTTTTTACCAAACAAACACTTTCTGTAGTCACCAAAACTAATCTCATTTTATGACTTCAGTGTTTTTCACACCCTTTGCTCTTTTCTTTACACCACCCTCCACATTTATTGCATACATTTTCGATTTCAAACCAATAAATTTTTCCATTATTTTTCCATTACATGCATCTTTCATTTTGCCAATAATCTTTTTGTTGACTAACGGTATACCATATGGATTATCTTTTTTATAGTCAGAAGTATCAAAATGATCGACCATTTCTTTCATGTCACTGTAGAAGTCTGGTGGTGTTATATAATAGATGTACGAATCAGTATCTTGGTAGCACAGTTCAATATTTTCCCCATACTTTGGTTTCATTATGTTGTAGTGAAAACCATACATTAAGACTTTCGATAGATCAAGTATACTCATTCCAACATATATGGATTTGTTAAAGCACAGTTTTGTTTTAATCATTGAACTGCAACCAAAGAGTTAATAAATATAGTTCTATCTTTAAAGTTTGGTTTAGCCACTAGTTTATCCATTTGCTTAGAACTTGTGCACAACCGTATATCCACTCTGTTTCTAACAATCTCCACTGTTTTTCCAAAAATGGAATTGTTCATTAGCTTGTAGGAATCTTTTTCAAAGTCATTTATAGACTTTGTTCGCATATTTGTGTTTAGATCAATATAGGACTTGAGCCAATCTGATTGATCAAACTCCAGAACTCTATGGAACTTTCTCAACTTCATTCCGAGTGATAGATATTGCTTAATATTTACATAGTGTAATACATATTTTTCTTTACCATCCAGACTAGTCAAGAGTTTGGGATTTCTTGAAACTTCCGGTATTTTATTCTCTGGTGCCAATGGCAGATCTTTGTGGAGATCTTGTAGTTTGTGTGGGTATTCCAAATCAACTTCTAAAATATACCCTTTGCTAGCATCATCTTCTATTTTTGTTACATCTATATTTGTATTTCCCCACTTAAACCCACCATAGGGTAAATACTGGCTCATAGCCCATTCATATAAGTTATTGGCATCCAGATATGTAAGATAAAAGATTTCCTTTGTACTATCATAAGCATTCGTGCATTTATTATTTGCTTTAGCATATCGCTTACAACATTGTGCAATTCCATCACGAACACCTTTTTCTATCATCAAAATCATGCCATAATGTGTTAATAACTCTAGTTCTATTTTAGTATGTTTGAGCATAGCATCCCACGCTAACCCTGGGGCTGTATCTAGCTTATATGTTTTGAGACACACGTCTCTAACATTTTCCATTATATTAGACAATATAAATTCATCAGATTTGTTATAGAATTATGTGTACTCTCTTAGAGATATTGTGTTGAATTTTTCCCACACCTTTCTCACAAATTCGTAATCTTCGCCTGTAATGCCGATTTTATTGAGTTTGTTGTAAAATGCATCTTTGGATGGAAGTGATGTCACACAAAATTTTTCAGCACTATCCATGTAGTCATATGGGTAAACGTCTTTTCTTCTAACAGAGTCAAGAAGTTCATTGGGAAAATGCTTACACGTTTCTTGGAATTGGCTTCTGGAAAGGTTGCTAGAGAGTTTATCGATACTGCTAGCCATAAATTTAAATGTGCAAATAAAACTAAGATTTACACTTCAACATACATGCTTCATAAAAGAAATATATTTTTCTTCGTTGTTGGGAATTAGATTAATTTTATTTTCATCGATGCCAAGATCTCTTATGAATAAATGTGTGTCATAGCCAGATAGATTGTGTATAAACACTGGGACAAAACATGGATTACTATATGATAAGTTACAATCTCTGTGTGCAGCTCCCCTAAATTTCCCCATAAGATGATCATGATCTCTCACAGAATCACCATTCAAAGACTTTTCACATATATGACAATGGGTAGCTGTATCATAAAGAATTGGTTCTTTCTAAGTTAGTGGAAGCATTGGTTTTTCATTTGTGTATATATCACCAATAGCCTTTGCTTCTTTCATTAGCATTTTAACAAATACACTAGATGCATCTGATCCTTCATAAGTTACTGGTGGTTTATAGTATCCATGTTCGTGTTTTACATAGTAACAGAAGCTAATAGGCTCGTGTTTTTGGTATGGTTTCGTGTAACATTCGTCGGGGTTTAGTTGGCAAGTTTCTATTTTAGTCAACAAACATTCAAAATCAGCATATATCACAAACAGAACTCTCAAAGAATGATTTTGGTTTTGAAATCTTAATATGTCATTTTTTCCTTTAGATGTTAGTTCAACTCTAACACCGTCGTGATCTCGACAGTCTTGTTCGTGATCTTTTAGCTTATTTACAGAGTAGAAATGTTGCAAACATCTATCGCATATAAATATTTTATGGCCATTATTTGTTACTTGCGATGCGACAAGTCTCGAAAGACTTTTTATCCAGCAGTAGTGGTGTTTCTTTTCGTCTTTGATATAGAGTAGGTTAATGTGCTTATACATCTTATTTTTTGTTGTTTTTAATGGGCAGATTATATATTTCTTACCACCAACTTCTTCTTTGTATTCATATACATTAATAGAAATTCCACTTCTCTTCTCAAAGGTTGGTATGCTATCCAATTTCATTGGAAATTCCAAGCCCTTAAGTGCATCATCAAATTTATGATCGTAAGCTATGTATTTATTCACTCTTTGAGGGCCTTTTTGTACTTGATGCAATGCAGATAGAACAGACCACAAAAACATTTTTGATCATCGTTTTTAACATTAATTACTGCCTGCTTAGCTTTAATTTTTTCTGGGAGATCAACATAACAACTGCCCTTGAATGGTACATATTTATTTATTCGCACTTCTAGTTTAAATATTCTGTTGAGTACCCACTGAGATCCCTTTGCTTCGAATGCCCCCATCTCAGCAATAATTTTCGATATGCTGTTGGAATAATATTCTTCCAGATTAGTTGATTTCAGTATAATTTCGTTCTTTGTTTTCAAGGAGCTTTCTACATATTCAATATTCTCACCAATTCCCCTTTTGTACTCTGTGAAGAATTTCATGTTCACTTTGAATGATTTTAAATGTTTACTAATTAGTCCCGTGACAGTTTCTTTTACATAGTTTAGGAAATTACTTGGGTCTTTGTATGCATTCACATTCTTTACAGCATAAGTCTTGATCCTACTTTGAAATGCTGTTTCGATTTCTTCTACACTGAATATGGGAGTGCATTTATGAATTTTACTTCTCAAGTGACTTCTTATGAAAGACGGCTTGTAATAGTGACTACACGTTTCACACTTCTCTTGTTTCTCTCGTGGGAACTTCTGTTTTGATATTAAATGTTGTGGCACTTTAAAAATTTCCCATGCATTTGTTGGTTCATGTGATTTATTATGTATTGGTGCAAGACCTTTGGGCAATCTACTTTTAAGATGGCTTCTTATGAGAGACGATTTGTAATAGTGACTACAAGTTTCACACCTGACACACTTCACTTGATATTTCTTCCTCTTTCTTTCCGCAAAACATCTTTCTTAAATTGATATTCTTTCCAAACATTACCAGTTGCGTTAACCTTTTTCATTGCCATGGTCGTCATCATATTAGATGTCGGTTGATTTTTATTTGCGCTCATCTTTATTATATACAAAATTTTATTTTTTTACATATTCAAATTTCTTGAGCCACTTTTTTTGCAACTGTTCCCAAACATAACTTTTTGTAGTCACTATTTGCAGTTGCTCCCAAATGCAACTTTTTGTAGTCACTTTTTGCAGCTTCGCTCGAATCGGCAGTTGATGTTTTGGATCAGAAAATTAAGAGGAATTTTTTCTGATGGTTTTCTGATGGCTCGAGCATTTAATTTTCCATTGGTTTTCTGATGGCATGAGAATTTAATTTGCCGTTGGTTTTCTGATGGCTCGAGCATTTCATTTACTGATGGTTTTTTTATATCTGGGGGCTGCGCTCGAATCGGCATTTTGATACTCCTAGAGACGTATCGGAACCTGCATCAATTAAGAACGAGTGAGACTGGCCCTCGACAAGAACTGATACTATGGTCTGTTTTCATCCTACAACTGTAATTACTGCCATGTGGTGCCCGGGGCTGACACTCGGCTTCTTGCGTTTGGGTGATTACTTCTTACATTCTCACTAGTTTCTCTAGTGCCATGCCCTATATTCCTAGGTACTTGGGTTCGTTGTTGGATTCCCAAACTTTGGCATTCTCTGATAATGTGCCAAAACGTCATCAATTAAAACATCTACTATTACAGTTATTACCTTGTTCTTGTCTGTAACTCATGTTCTTGGGAGAAATACCTGCCCCGATAAACTCTTTCTACTGATACTACCATCACTCGAACCATGGTAACACGAGTTTTTCGCCACATCTTACGTTACCCCGTGCTACACTTGTTTGCTAGGAGACTATGTTATACAACTTTCTCCTCCTTTGAGGATCATCAAATTTTGTTTTGCATTCCTGATGCGCCTCTGTAACCTCTAATGCTAAAGTCATGCATTCAATTTCGTCCATGGTTTGTGGTATTTTATATCTTAACTGCTGACCTACATTACCTTGTAACCCGTCAGTGAAAGCTGCTAATAACCTCTTTTCAGCTTCCTGATTCAAAATTTCCTGTTTCTCAGGTTCATATAAATGCTGAACTGTTTCCTCAGATAATTTATGACACCTATCTGCAAATGTCTGCACATCCTCATTATGCTTCTGCCTAACATTGTGCAGCATGTAATAATGAAATTGCAATGGCTGATTTTCCTTGAACCTGTGGTTCAACTCATCTTTCAACATTTTAAATGTTATGTCCCTTCTTAATCTAGGACATGTCGCAACAAAATGCCATGCTAAACCTTTCAATTTCATTTTTGCTAATTTTATTTTGTCCTTAGCTGAAAGATTTCCTAGGCTTGTTGCACTTTCTATGCTTTCTAGTAAGTCGTGTACAGGTAACGAACCTTTTTCGCTAGTCTATTTTTCTACTAATGAAATAACCACCAAATCTTTAACTTAAGCTGGTACTTGAGCTTGTGCTGGTATCACGTGGGCTAGTTGACGTCTTTCGTCGTCCTTATCAACCAAAAAAAGCCCTACTACAACAATTCAATTTCGAAAGAGGAATCCAAGTCTTACTATCGTGAGTCCGTTTCTTGGGAGTATCGTAATGTGTACTACTACTTGTAGGTTAAGTGTTAAAATTTTCTCTCTTAGGAACGACAATATGTTCCGGACGTGAATAACTAGTAGACGCTTGCTCACATTTTACATTCGCATCTTGCGAAGTCGAAAGTTCTGTGTTATCAACTAGGTCAAGCCTTTCTATCTCGAATTCTGGATAAACACGATCTCGAGGTATGAATCTCTTCACTGTATGAATTTCAATTTCCAACACTACCTGTCCAGAAGAATTTTCGTACTCGTATACTTTATATGCGGGAGTCGGAAAAGATCGCTTTGGTTTTCCCTTGGAAGCTGTTTCCAGTCCAGAAACTGTAGTTAATGCTTTCAACTTAGCACGAAATGACTCTACTTGAGACACGTCAAAATATATGTGCTTTTGAAAAAAATTCTGTATCAATTTATATGAATATTCTTCTAAACCCTTCAATGCCTCAGTACTACTAGTTAAAACTATGTAGATTGTCAAGACCGTAAACTCTACTACCTTCCCTTCTTGCCTCTGAAAAAATAATAAGTGCGTTAGCATAATGCTTTAGTGCTTTTGCAAAATACAGCAAAGAAGTGGAGCTGAATCCAGATAATTTCTGCAATACCCGACTATAACCCAAGTGTGCGGTGTTATATCTTCCAAATCTATGTGACAATCAACATTACCATTTACTCTGTTATTCATAGGTCCATGGACATATTCAACATTAAAACGATATGCTTTCCTACACTACACGTGTTCGTTATAATCCTGCAAATCTCCTCTTTCACGAACTATCGTATTAAATTCGTCAACTGAAATGCGCACGATCCTAAATGCTTCAGGACACGTTAAAAAGTCCCACTCAGCAACACTGCTCAGCTCAATTACTACTTCAAGATTCGCATTCATAACTCAATGTGCGAATAAAATAAAACAACTGAATTTCAATTCGTCGGAGGAAAACCTAACACTATTTTCAACAACCTAACACCTATCCCCTATCACATACAAACTATAAACCTGTAACCCTTCGAAGTGGATTCAGTTACAGCCGTCTGGAGAAACTATCC